>OZ017739.1:6489200-7089200 GCA_963969285.1 Odontomyia ornata | reverse complement strand
TGTGAATGATTTTAGCCATACATAGAATGGTCAACTCGATAATATGAGGTTTATCAGCCTAATACTTAGCTACCATTAAAAATGTGATAATCCAGAAGCCTTCAGAATTCCGAAATAACTTAAAACTATAAACGTTTAAGGGATAGTATTATATGGTTAAGCTCAGAAACTTTTCTCTAACAATTTAAGCTGTTAGATGAACACAATTGTGGTCGGTATTAATTAAAATTTAATATGTTTTTCACCACTATGGAGTGCAAATAATCAAGGTTGAAAAAACAGCGTCAACTCACCTTTCTCTAAATTGACCAAATGGATAGTCGATGAGATGAAACGATTTGGCAATTTCGTAGGATTTTCAGTGAAGAACTCTTACGATTTTGTCAACAAGGTCAAAGATATAGAACTCAAGGAAGACGAACGGCTTATTTCTTTCGACGTCGCAGCTCTTTTTGCCAGTGTCCCCCTTGATTTAGCCATCGAAGCAATCAGAGATTATCTTCAAAAATGCAACATCTCAATTGAACATATCGATGCATACATACGCTGTATCGAAGTATGTATGAAATACAATTGCTTCAAATTCAGGGGAAATTATTACACGAGCGACTTTGGATGTAGTATGGGGAATAGTTTGTCACCACTTATAACCGAAGCCTTCATGTTCAAATTCGAAAATGAACTGAAGGGTGAAGGAATTTTACCAAGGGTTTAATGGCGTTATGTACACGATGTTTTCGCTGTCGTGAAGGAAGCAAGTGTAAATGAAACTTTGGAACTGCTAAACAGCCGTTATCCCAGTATAGAATTTACCATCGAATCAGAAAATGAAGAAAAAACGCTGTCTTTTCTCTATTTAAATATTACGCGCAAAGATCTATAGGAAGATAACAACAACAGGCAGATGTATCACCAAAGACTCGTATTGTCTACATCAAATATTGTCTACATTAAAAGCAAAATTGCAGCGTTTAGATTGACGATATATTGTATGTGTCATTTTCCATTATCAGTGGCAGATTATAAAAACGAGCATGAGCATATCGTACACTCTGTAACCATTTTCCCACTTCACTTCGCTTGAACGACTTTGGTACTAACCTCTCATCGGGTCTAGACGTGAAGTCTTGGGACGTGACAACGGGCTGTACCCTACAGGTCAACAAATCCGGACACGCTTAGTCTACTCCGAGGTGGCTGCTGGCTAGCTAGCTAGTTCGGAGAGGAGTTCGGTCGTGGGTCTTGCACGAGTAGACTAAGTCTGGAATACAAAAATTTAGCCACCGGTTCACATGCCCGTTTCACTAACGCATTGAAACATTAACATACGGAAGAGAAACCTATCCTTACTTTATACCGTATTTCTTAAAACTCATCTAGAGAACAGCAAAAAACGTTTTTAATTCCGCGTTGCCGGGTATCACCGACGCGATACCGAAAAATATCCTTCTTTTACCCGAATCTGAAACACCCTACTCTAATAAAAACGCAACAAACCTTATAGTACCGCGTACCCACCGTGACGCGAAACCGGCCATCCGCGGATTCCTAAAACCCTACCCTTGTAACGGCACACTTACCGTTCGCTATCATTCCTGCTGGAAAAAAAGAAGGGTTCGCTGAAAAGACCAAAATGAGTTAGCCTAGCAATTCATTTTCGTCTTTGTTTAGATGCTTTTGAATATTTTTAATGCTTAAATACAATTTTGACGCGATTCAATTTGACATAATTCGAAAAAGGAAATAACTGGGCGAAAACTTGTCCTAATTTTCAAACTTTAAGACCTTAAAGCGAACTAAATCGAAATTACAAAATAATTCAGTAACCCTTGCTTCATTACGGCTAAGCATACAATTACGACTCGAGGTTTTAATGAAATCAGGTTTTAAACCTTTTATATCAAATCATTTCACATTACATGCATTTTTGAATAGTTGCAATCTTAATATTAATGCTTCTAATTTACAAATTATTTATGATACAAAAGGCTCGCACTTAAGTTATTTCATTTCTAATAAATAAAAAAGTGATATCATTTTTATAATTATAATAGTAAATGTTTGACTACAAGTTTTTTATAAATACTCTACAAGTATGTCAATAATATAAATTATGTGTCGACATATTTTCTTGGTTTGGTTTCTCATTTGTATTATTTGGAATTAAAACGATATTGTTAAACCGGTTACCTGAACCTTTTGTCTTCAACATATTTTTATCTTTCTTTTAAAAAGAATCAACTGTTTACTCCCGCATTGAAAAGGGAGGTTTGAACTATGGTGTATTACATTACGATACAAAAATTAATTTTATAATTTATCCTCATTAACTAAAAGATAATTAAACAAGGTGTCAAATGTACTTCGTTTCGTTTGATTTATATTTCCACTTCCTGTCACATAACTACGCCTGATCAAATGGATCAAATCAATCAGTTTATTTATTAATTAAAATGAGGCATAACTGGTTGAAGACGTATCCGAAATTGGTATCACAAATTCATAAATTTGGAAATTCCGCTTTAAAAAAAATATGCGATATACTGATAAATGTTTCACCGGTGCTCTTTAAGCTGATTTCAGTCAACTTTTTGAGAAATAACAATAATCTTATAACAAAAATTTCGGAATAAGTTGAAAGTTGTGTTCATTTTCAATTTCCCGATCATATTTTCCCAGTTTAAACGGGTAAAGCCCAAAAAATTATATTTGAACGAATTTCATTTAGAAGTGGCAACATACAAATTACAAGAACCATAATTTTTAACTATAACTAGTTCCTGGTAGTTCGGGCTCATTTCCCTTTTTCATACGGACTAAGCAGGAGATGATCGATCAGTTTATGTTCATTATTTTTCAGAAAATTTTTATTGTTTCCATAAGCTGCGCGCGATAAATTCAGCATAGATACTCCCAATAGAATAGACTTTTCAAATTTTACAAATAATTGTACAGCAGATTTGATTTAGAGTGACTTCAACTTAAAGGCCAAAAGTCAAGCCACATTATTTTTGATGTGATTAAGGTCATTATTTAATTGTGATAATACAAAAGGTTCTAGAGAAGGTTACCATTCGTGCATCATTCAAAGCAAACTCATAGAAAACGCGCGTGATGTCTCAACAATTTGTAAAATTATTTGCTGTCTTTCTTATCCATGGGCAAGTATACCATTTTTCTTCACCGCTTTCAACCTGTTGTAGCAACTAAACCTGCGTGCCTACTGTATGTCACAAAAAAAATTGTGGTTAGGTACTCCTTTTGTGGTTATATTCGAGATCTCACACTTTACTTACTTGGAGGTTAGGTGCTCCGTCCTTTTTCTGCTTTGTCGCCATCGTGCAATTGGAAACAGCAAAGTAATTTCCAGATTCTAATGTGTTCACTTCAACTTAACTCGATAGAACACAATTTATACTTGCTAAAACACAATTTACCACGGAAATGTGTAAAAGATGAATTATGTCGGACAATATAGCAAAAACATCCGTATCAGAGATGCACAATAACGCTAACAAAAACTGTCATTTTGAAATCAACATGGCCATCTTGCCATCTGGCCCACGCCTTCCACTTTCTGACGTTCACTCCCACAAAAAACTGACGGAAGATGGGAAGTCATACGGTGACAAATTGCATATGTATTAGTTGGCCTACGAATGGTCATATGTATGTAGTAAAGTCTGCTGCCATATGGCTTCCCATTAAACGTCAGTTTTCACACACACGATCACCTTCCTCTCAGCTGACAAAAGCGATTCAGGAACAGCGAGAGAGGTGACAGGGTGCGTTCCGACTTCGTCGACGTCAATAACGACACAGATTGTTGGGTGACATGAATCAGCGAAGCACAACATAAAAAAAAGGTGCAGGCCCGAATGAAGGTTAGATTATCTTAATACTTATTGTTCTTCTTCCCCTGCGTGCTGTCAGGAAAGCAACCTCGTCCTTGATGAGAAAAAAGTCCTGCACGATAAGAGGTGTGGCATCCAGATGGGATTGGTACCCTTTCGCACCCCTTATAACCAGACCTAACATCCCAATAGCGGAGCCCGGATGCAATGGCTCAAAAAATGGTCCAAAAATGGAATAAAAATAATTGTTGCAGTTCCGCTGTAGTCCAACACGTCTAGAAACCCTCAGTGTTATCTCGACTGTGGTAAAGACTTCATTAATTTCTGTGTTTTTGAATTGTCTGCGTATTCGACGTGGGAGCGCAAACTTAAATACAAAACCCTATTGCAATCACGACCTGTGTCCGTCTGTCCGACCGTCCGTCCGTCCGTCCGTCCGTCTGTATGTCACAGCACACCATAAAACTTTGTGGAAAGGTCAGAAGTGGTGACCTCTTGAAAGTTCAAGGGTGAAAAATTTTTTCAAAGGGGTTTAAGGGGGGTCTCCCCATATAGGGAGTTGACCCCTCAAAAAAAAAATTTTCACCATTGGTAGTCGAGTAGGGTGTCATTAGAAAGGTCTTAATGAGATCTTTTCAAAACAGGTCTTAAAATTGCCTTATGAGTACCGAGGGGGGGCAGGGGAAGGGGAAATGTACGAACTTTTCGCGTACCCCCCTCTCGCGATTGGACACCTTCCATCCGAAAAATCTGAAAAAAATCATGAATGTAGGCCTTAACGAGTACAACAACAACAAATACATAAGAAGTCGAAATTCACTCAACTTTGTTAATAATAGTATGATTTATCGATTTCATGTTTTCTTGAATAAAATCTAAATGGTACCCTTAAATTCAATAAAAATGATTATTTATAAGATTGATCTTTTCTGAAAGTTTCATAAAGATCGAATAGTATTTAACGAAGTTATAGCGATTTGAATTTTCCGTATTACTATGGAACAATGTGCCCTGTATTACTATGGAAACATATGGCTATGGAGCCATATGCGATTTTTACCGACTTAGGCACTACAGCTTTGCTAGGATTTGCATGAAAATTTCAGGAATGATAGATATCATGAAGATGACTACATACAATTGAAACAAGTCGAAGAGGCAGGAGAGAGCTCCTAGCAAAAGGGCTTTGTAGCCATTCTAGGATTCGAAAAAATAGGCCATGAATCGATGCTTACAGTACAGAGGAGTGGCCCCTGAAAAAAATTTCAAGAAAATTAGCCGATATGAGTATCAAATGAAAGTTCTCTATGAGAGCTTTTCAAAACAGTTCTTAAACTGACAGTTTTTGCTTCAGGGGGGAAATACATGAAAAATGTGTTTTCTCCCTCGCGAATGGACACCCGTGATCTAAAAAAATCTGAAAAAATTATCAAGCGAGATATTTATGGGTATAACTTTAACAAATACCTCAGAATTAAAAAATTCTTTCAACTTAGTTATTAGTATGATCCTCGAACATGACGTGTTTCTTAATTTTATTCGTTGCTGGTTACTGCATTTTGTAAGTTGAGTACAAAACCCTTCTGACATGAGCATAGGTCTGTCAACCCAACTTGTTCTTTTTTGCAACAATTGGCTGAGGTTCTTCGTCAAATTGAGAAAAGATGTCAAGATGGGCCTACAAATTGCAGCAAGGAGAGCATCAAGTTGTATCCCACATGTTTTTATATTATCGTTCAGTTCTTCCAAGGATGAGGGAGGGAATTCAAATGCTCCACCCAACGAGTTTTGCAGAACTTAAGAAATAGTGTTTGCTTTGCATGAGAGATCGAGGCAGAAATGTGGTCTTTCAAAATAGAGCCAGCTTTAGTATGCGAAAAAAGTAAACACATTGTTTGATCACTCCTATGCAATTTCTGATAGGTGGGGTTTCACAGGCATTGTTGATTCCCAAATTTAGGTTGTAATTCGTGCAATGAAAATAGATAGCTTCGGGAATGCTTTCGCGAATGACAGCAGCACAACTATTGTATTTTTCGCTCATACAACTCGCCCCATTGTACTCTGTGCAAATTCGGTACAGTTAAAATTCGTTAACGCCTGTAAAGATATCGAAGTCACATAAATAAACTTGCAAAGTCTATATTCATCATGGTGATCGACTGTGTATACATATATGACTAGACAGGGCTGGACCATCAAAATTTGTTTACCTTTTCGTGATTACGTATCGTTGAAAATATCGAGATAAATAGAAATAGATCCCGTGGGGAAACCAGCGCCGATATCTTCCACTACCATTTGGTAACCATATGCCGCCATGTGCCTGTATAATTCTAGGAACTTCGTAACTCGTAGAACTTTCCAATGATTACACTGATCTTTCCAATGATCACATTGATTCGATATCTCTTCAGACATTTATTATAACTTACACTGTACACTGAGGGTGATTTTATAGGAAGAATTATGTAGTAAAGTGAACCTTGACATTTCATGAAACTCAAGTTAACCCCGCTTTCCTGTAAGTGGTTAGCAACGTACTTGCAAGTCCTTTTCCGATAATATCCATTACAGAAACGAAGCATAGAAAGTCTTCTTGAATTCTAGACTGTCCGTCAGTCTCATTTAAGTATCAAGCACACTCTGAAAACTGTTCAATGCCATTTACATCCATGATTTCAAGGCAACCGCTGCGATTCATTGTGATTTATTGATACGTTGTACAATTTCTGTGGTGATTTTTGTTTCGCTGCTTCAATGATTTCATTTTTAACGGGATTGTAAAACCATTTTACAATACCCTACTAAAATCATGTCCTGTCGGTCTGTGTGTCACACCACTTTTTCTCGCAAACTACATAAGCTAGAAACATAAGATTTTGTAAATAAGTGCAAAGTGACGCCCTCTTCAAAGTTCCACCACGAATAGAAATTTATAAGGTCTTTAAGGTGGGTCTCCCGGTATAGGGCAGTTGCCCCCGAAAAAATAATTTTCATCGCATGTAATCCATATAGGCACCAAATGAAAGGTCTTGATGATAACTTTTCAAAACAGGTCTTAAACCAACAAGTTTTGCTTTGAGGGGTGCAGGCGAAGGGGAAATGTACGAAAATTTGGTCTTTGACCCAAAAAACCTGAAGAAAATCTCAGAGGTTTGACTTTAGGAGTACAAGGGCAACAATTACCTCAGAAGTCGAAATTCGAAATGTACTTTTATTAACAAATAATAGTACATTTCATAAATTTTACATTTTTGCCTATAAAATCAAGATGGGACCCTTAAATTTCCCAAAAGCTATAATTTAAGTTTTTCGAAAGTAATCACATATATTCTGAAAATTTCACAATAATTAAACAATAAATAGCTTAGTTACAGCCGATAGAATATTTAACAATTACAAGAACATTAACACGTGATACTGGGGAGATACACGTTTGCAACGGACCTAGACACTACAAATATGTAGGAATTTTGTTAAAAATTTAGAAATGGTTCATAATATTGTGACTAACTAAGCAACGTGGTCAAAATACTTGGAACAAAATGGTGGCGAGTTTAAAAACACTATGACCATAATAAATTTTCAAACCCAATTTATGGAATCTGTATGTTGGTTAAGTTTTGATATGCGGAGTCTATTGTTTGATTTACTAATTGTTTAACAAAACAGTATGCTCTTTCCTCTTGAGCCGAATATGCTAACCGCGGTAATTGGCGCGGCCAAGGTAATTGAAATTTTTAATTCTTTTCTCTCGAACACGGAAACTTGAAAGTTATATCTGGGAACCACTCGCGTGAAAGAACTTCGTATTTTTAGTTATTATTTAATTTCCGATTACAAAAATGTGCAACATCATTATGATGTATCAAAAAAAAAATTTTATTTTACTCTCAACGAATTCTTTATGACCGGTAAAGATGTATTTCGAAATCAGCAAAACCTTTCTCATATTCAAGAATCGCAGGAAGAATTCTAGGTCTGAATTTGAATTTTCAGTTATTTAGCAATTCATTAATTATAAAGTTCAATTTCTGATTGAAGGGTCTCTCTACCAATTTGAAAACCTATTTGAACGCTAGTTTTATCTAAAACGTTATTGAAAAAAACCCTAAAATCTTTCTAGGACTGTTGCTTTATGCTTCATCGGTTGAGTTATTGAATAATATGAGTATATTTGACTCCAAAAGTAACTCGCAAAAGAAGCGAAATTCCAAAGTAAAAACATACAGACAAACAATTTTTTATAAATAAAAAATACTGAGACTTAATTCTAGATAAGTAGAGTTTAAACCCCCAAAACCCCTCCTGGAGCCGCACCTAGAGATAATGATTAGTCAACAAAGTTGCATCTTTTCGATCAAAACTTTCCACCTGGCATTCCTTAACCCTCCGAGTACACACCTATTTTTCGATCATCGAGTACATATGGGGTCAATTTGACCCCAACCTTCTTTGAACGTATACAGTATCGCCCCCATTAGAAATATTAGTTCGAAAAAATTTTCAGAGATAGTTTGAAAGATCTTTTAGTAATTCCAATACATTAGAGAGACCTTAAATGTCCTTAGCTTACCTAAAAAAATTCGCGAACAACCAGAAAAAACGAAAATTAGCATTTTCACATAAAAAATCGTAACTTTTTCAATTTATAATATTTTTGGCTAAAAATTTACGTGGGGACTCTCAAGGCATAACAAAATAAGGAAAAATGAGCCCTTTAGAGTCCCTTAAAAACAAAGTATTTATTTTGCATATTTACGATGACAATTTTGAAGATTTTAAAATTTTCATATTTTTTCAAAAAAAAAGGTTCATAACGTCGTCAGTTTTCAATATTTTGAGCTAAAAATTCATATGATTACTCTCAAGACATAGTCAAATAATAAGTTTTCGTTACGCATACTTGTAATGGTAATTTTGAGGGTATAAAAAATCATGCTTTTTAACTTTTTTCAGTAGGAAAAACTTTTTTTATTCTTCAAAACATATAATAATAAAGACAAACTAGGTATAAAATAAAAAAATCAATTATAACCAGCACAATCGTTGCATAAGTATACTCGATGCTCGTTACACATCGGTCGGCTCCAGGATGAGCACGCATCACTTGTTTTGTGGTCCTGCTGACGAGTGCACAAAGAACACCTTGCTCTTTTTCTCAGCTGAACACGCTCTACTGTGAAAGGTGGGATATTTATTCCTAAAATATTTTCAACCCCTTTTCTAATATCTGTACGCATACAAGGGTTATTAATTTTTTCTCGTAAGTATGGGTGAACAAGGTGAGTCACAACATCTTTTAAGCCACCAACAGCAGATTTCTTTTTGGTAGCGTCATTGGCATATTTACACATATATAAGATTCTGGCATTTACGATTGCTTGATCCAGCATACCAAAAAAGTATCGCACTGGCCAACGCTTTGTTGCTCGGGAAGTTGTATATTCCACCTTTGGTTTTATTGTAATACATTCCAGTTGTGATTTTTGTACTAACAACTAGTACAATTTTTTTTTTGCGTGGAACTGGCTAAAGTGATATCGCCATGGTAGCAAAGTTTAGTGGAAGGTATTTCCGTGCCAGCAAACTTCATTTCAATAGGAATGTCAGGCTTATTTTTCCAGATTGTGTCAGTTACATACATATTGTACTTTTCTTCCAACATATCTTTCAGAAGAGGAACGGTTATAAACCAATTATTGCAAGTAACAGATCTATAAGAACCATGAATAGGTTGGGTTACTTTTTTGAAAAAATATTCTCCGGAAGACTGATTACGTGGGTCTTCTGCTCTCGTTTCGTGGTCTAGGTACTCTTTCTGGTGCAGTCGACAATCGATCTGTAACATAGAAACAATATATATTTATACTTAAAGTTTCATTGAAATATGATAATTTTATGCGTATATTACTGTTGCAAAAAATGTGTTGGTAAGAATGAAGAGAATTAGAAAATGTACGAAATATATTCCAACCTGATAACGAGTTCCCATTTGCCACTTTGTCTTATTTTTACTGATCAATGTTGATGTTGGTCTCCCTCGTGCGGCTGAATTTTTACGCTGTTGTAAAAGGCGTTCACTAAGAATTGCATCCTCCACATCATCATTTTCTGAACATTCAGAAAGTTCATAATCAGATACTGATTGCTCAGAGACATGGTCGTTTTCGGAGGAACCACTGCCGCCAAAATCATCACCGCTGTCTTCAGCCAACAAACTATTACGCACACTAGATCGCAGATTATATTCCATATTGCTTTAAAAAAAAATAAAAATACTTTCAAACTTTTTTTTTGTCCGATCCATTTATAAAGTAAAAAACCTCAAAATTGACGTTGAGTATACAATGGGGTCAGATTGACCCCAGGCTGATTTCAAAGGTTTCTCAACAATAACTAACGTCTTCAAAAGGTAAAAAAACTATGTAACTTATAGTCAAGACACTAAAATATACTTAGAAGCCCATAATACCCCCACTCTCCCGCAGGCCTAGGCGCTGCAATCGGCCAAAGTAGCGTCTGGGGTCAAATTGACCCCATGTGTACTCGGAGGGTTAAGGCTTCAGGAATAGCTTCGCATAAAATAGACATCTTCTCCTTTATAGCCCTACAGCCCCTTTCGGGCCTTCGCTTAGAGATATTTAGAGTATCTCATTGTCATGATCGAATGAATTGGCACTCCACAAGGTGATATGATCATTATCACACTTTGGCCGTGTGTCCGTTCACCCAGCTGCGATACGTTCTGATTTTAAACCAGCACGTATCATAACTGAACAGGCTTATAGTTCGTCCGAAGGACCACTCGAACTAAATCTCGTTGACGCCACCGAGACTTGAACCAGAGACCTTCGGCTTACGGGCATAGTGCTCTAACCACTAAGCCACGCGGACTATAATAAAATAGAAATGGTATATCATATATACCAACTGGACTGTCCTGAGGTAACCAATGTGGGCATAAATTTCTTTGGGTACAATATTCCTGAAATTTAGTGGTGGGTTTTTCAGATAACCCAGCTAATGGAGTAAAGGCCGAGTTATTCTAAACTTTCGTAGCATCTAAAGTACAATCGAGTGTAGCTAATATGGTCAGATGTCTTCTATTTTGTCGAAAATGGCAGAATATTTAACTGTTAGACTTGTGGTTTTTGATATATTCTTTTTGAATCCATGCTTTTAGTTGTTGGGACGTTGCTCTATAATGTGAGATAGTTTTTCAAATAATTTTACAATCTTTGTAAAATGTCAAAATATTCCTTAGCTTTTGACTTTCTTCTTCTTCTTCTTAACACTACAGCCCCTCTCGGGCCTTCGCTTCCTTCAAACACCGCCTCCAACAGTCCCGGTCCAATGACCACGTCCTCCAATTTCGAAATCCAAGCAGCGATAAACTGTCTTCGTCGACCGAGTCAGACCAGCTTTTCCTCGGTGTCCCCACTGGTCTCCGGCCTTCAGTTCTCCCAACGAATACCTTTCTTGGGTATCCGTTCTTCATCCATACGATTCTTGTGTTCAGCCCATTGCTGCTTCCGCAGTCATATAATCGTTGAGACCAGCGGTCTTTATACAGCTCATGGTTGTATCGAATTCGCCATTGGTCCCCGTCTAGCTTCATCACGATTATTCGCCTCAGGACCCGTCGCTCAAAGGCATTCAATTTGACTTTATTGATTGAATTTAAATGGGAGAATATTCTGTATAGTGGAAATAATCCACTTCAGACTGATTTATTAAAAATTATATAGAGAGGTAAAGCCAATTAGCGTAAAGTTGGTCAATTATATTAAATATATCTTCTTCCGAAAATGACATTTCAGAAAGAGAGAAAACAGAACACAATTTACCAAGAACAACATCTTCAACTGTTATTAATACGCTACTGATAATAAAAAAAAGATAAATCTTCACGATATGAGCAAATAATTCATGTTGAACTTTCATGCGTATGCGCGTACTAGCAATTTAGTTTTCCTTCCGGAAATTGATTTATTATTTGCGTATCATTCCCCTAGCCATAATATCTGTCCTTATTTGAACAAGATCAAGGCAGAATTCGTGGCAATTTATTAGGGAATGTAGGACATGCATTTGATTTAGCACCATCTTGGAGAAAAAATAGCTACAGCTACGCTGCTATGTATTTGGTAGTCAGCCTACACTAATAAACTATGACAGAAGGATAATTGTTCAGCGTGTGCCAAGAAATGACTCTGAAGCAAACTACTCGTTTGTATTTCTTGCTTTGTGTCGTTTATAAAAAGAAAACTGGGCACAATTCAAAGAACTTTCGCACGACAATTTCTTCAGTTTCTTTGGAAAAATATAATTAATGTGAAAATCTAGAAATCGGACTGTTACCATCTTTAGCTGTTAGTAAAACCTTGGATCTGAGTTTTCCTACGTATGCTTGAATTATTGAACATAAATTTCATTTAAATTAAAAGTAATGTTTAGTATATTGTTACCAGAAACAGTTCAGTTACTTCAAAGGTGTGGGGTAGTTAAGTACACAGAAAAAAGAAAACAAAAATCAATCTCATCAGGGATTTCAATCTACCATTTGATTGTTTTTGAAAATTTCCGAACAATATAACTTGCACTTAGTGCATGTCATTGTGTTTGTAAATAGAATGTTTCTTTGATTTACAATTGAAAGAGTCTGAAGATTGAGGTTTGAGTCGAGCAGTATTGAGACACCACGTATCGAGCAGCCTGGGATTTTCTTTAGAAATTGGGGTCTTGGAAGAATTTTATGGAATTTTTTTTAGAATCACCGAATTTTTTCGGAATTTCTGAAATTTGTGGAAAAGGAAAGAACGTAAGCGGAGAAGGAGATAAGTGGAATGATAGGAGTGGACAGAAGGAGTAGAATTTAAATTGGACTATTTGAAAAAAAATAGAAATTACTATTATTATGAATCTTTGTTAACTGTTATTATTTTATTCTTTGCAATACAATTATTTGCTTATTGGTTCTTTCAGTTACTATGTGATAAGGGTTGCAGTCTATTTTAGTTTCTTTAATTTTCCTGCGACAGCATTCCTAGTTCTGTCTTGAAATCTGTGGGTATGGGGAGAAATGGCGAGTATGGGGGGATTGCCGCTGCAAAATCAAGTTTCACGCGAAAAGCCAAGAAAGAAGAAGAACTTCAAGAGGGGAGGACATAGTGGAATAGTTTATTTTGGACTTGCTTGATAGTTGAAAACTGCAACTGCAAGTACCGGAGGCTTCTAGAGACATAGAGGGAGTTCCACGAACAGTGTTGACTATGAGGAGGCTGTTGTAAAGCCAGAAACGGAAGCGAGAAAGAAGCCAATAGGGTTTCCAACTCGCCAGCCTACTTCAAAGGTATCTAAGACCCTTGGAGTGAGGGAGCCGGATTTTCCCCAGCTCAAAAAGGTAACAAAAGTAGCTTCCGCCAGTTTTTCGGGGACCATAACCAAGCCGGGTGGCAGGCCAAACCTTTGGGGGTAGCAAAGAGAAATTCAAACCCCCAACAGCCAAGTGTGTCCGGTACCGAAAAACGGGTGCATCCTATGGTGTTGTTAATGCCCACTCGACCACCAGCGCGAATCTTAATTTAGGTTAAATTTTAATTTCGTTAAATTCAGTTAATCAATGTGGTTTCAACTTAATTTTATAAATTCAGTTCAAACAATGGGTAATTTCGATGCACAATTAATTTTGTCACCTTATGTGACTCTAAAACTTTTGGAAGCCGCTGTATGCTAAGTTAAAATTTCTTTGCTGACGCGCACAAGTCAGCAAAATTTTGCTCAGATTTTATCTCGTGTATCAGATATCATGCAATGTGAATCTCCACATTAGACGCGAGCGTCAGCGGTTTCTATCCAAGAGACGCTTATGAATGCTCAAGAGTCAGCGTTTTCTTGCATGGGAACTGCTGACGCTTGCCAGAAGATAAGCACTAATGCGTTTAGTTTTAATGAAACTTGAAGATTATGAAATGTATTCAATTAAGTAGTTTGGGTTCAGCTTTTGATTCGGAATGGTGTTTTAAATAATTAGATTGTTTAATGGTATTTCAAATAATTTCAACGAATTAATTAAAGAACATTTTAAGTAAAGTAAAATTGAATTGAAAGTGAAAAGTCGTGCTTTAAGCCTTTGAAGGTATTTGTGATAGGGTGATGGGTATTTCTTTAAAATTCAATTTGAATAGCAATTTTCCGAGCATAGAGAAGGACTGGATTGCAGCTCAAGTGGAAACGATAAAGGAGAGGCCATGACAAAGAGGCCTGATGCAAACATTTTTTGATATTTCTTTGAAATTCAATTTAACTAGCAATTTCCGGAGCATCGAGAAAGACTTGATTGCAGCTCAAGTTAAAACGACAAAGGAGAGGCCAGGACAAAAGAGTCCTGACGCAAACAAGTGTGCTATATGCTTGACCATTAAAAGGCCATGCAGGGCTGTCGAAAGGGGGGGAGATGGGGGGAATCCTCCCGGGCCCGGCCTTCCAAAGGGGCCCGTAGGTCTTATTCACCAATAAAAAAATTTTGTATGATCCATCTGAGACACGTTAAGGCAACTTCAAAGAAGAGTTATCACCCTTTACATTGCTAAATGCGATCTTTGTTCGAAATCTGGAGACGAATTTTCCGAATGTGTGTGTTGCCCTCCTCATATTTGCGCTATACATGTTACTATCTCCAGTACTGAACGTTCATTTAGTGTTTTTGACCGCATTAAAAATTTCATCGATCATGCTCTTCACAAATGCGTATTTCAGCACTTTGTACTCTTTGCATCGAGGCCCCATCAGCAAGGAAGTTGGACTTTAGCACTGTGATAAGAAATTTTGTAGCCAATAAAACGAGAAAAGCGAATTTACAATTATAATTAATAATTAAATATGTTAACTTGACATTACAATAAAACTTTTAACTCGAAAAAGTGCACTATTTGCTTTCTATATTTCTATTCAATACTTCGATATACCAATTTATATTGATATACGAGTACATAGCTTGTTATGGAAACAATTTGCCGAAGATTTTATAACCCTTTTCTTCATAGAATCAGCATGTACATATTGTATAGTTGTGTTTCATGTGGGCGGAGGGGGGTTTAGGGCCCGTAATTATTTACCCCCGGGCCCGGATTTTCTCTCGACGGCCCTGAGGCCATGCATCCAAATGCAGCAGATGTGTCAGTGTTCAACTTAATAGTGAACAGTTCCTTACGTACTTCACTCCAACCTAAAATGGCTTATTTAATCTTCTAAAGAGCGTGAAAGTGGATTGTTACACTTACACTCTTCTAGGAGAGAAACTCTCCAACTCAAAGGTATGCACAGTTCGTATGACGAGAAGGATGTCGTGGTTGAGCTGAAGGAGTATCTCAGAAAAGATATCATCTGTGACTCCAGGATTAAGTTGAATGGGTAGATGGTGCACTTTTGAAAAAGTGATTTATGCGTATTACCTTCTTATACCTCACCTATAAAGCCTTGATTATTTGATCATCACATATGATGATATGGAAAGGAATACAAAATGGGGCAAGATAGGCTTAGTTGAGCAAAAAATCCTTCAGGCTTGCACAGGCCTATATAGACGGGAGGACGAATGGTCTTTCCCCAATGAGGCACTGTACCAAGAGGCAGCAATGGAGCTGCTGCTGTAGAATCAGGAATCAGGAGAGCTATGGAACACAAGGCGGAGATAGTCTGGACAGTGATGGACAACCGCTCAACGGATGCAGCGAACGGATAGTTTAAAGGTAGAGGAAATAATGCACTTAACTTTAAGAAACCCAAGTTTTAAAACTGGATTTGTTAAACAAAATCTTAAAATGTTGACACCCACAACGTTATCAAACATTAATAGATTGTAAAAGTAATTAGGTGTAAAATTCATTACACCTAATTACTTTAACAATCTATTAATGTTTGATAACGTTGTGGGAGTCAACATTTTAAGATTTTGTTTTATCGAAAAACTATTAGAAATTAAATGATTATTGAACTCCAGAAAAAGGCCTGATGCATAATCCGTAAGAATATTGTTAGGCTAAGTTATTTATGAATTGTACATATGTAAAAATAAAAAAAAAATGACCCAGTAAAGATCTTGAATCTGTACAATTGAAAATATTGATGTAAATTAATGAGGCCAATTAAATATATATGGACCCATTTAACCGGAAATGTTTCCAAGCTATCTTGAAATAAGACAAATATGCAAATATTAATGCAAAGGCTTTGGCGATGTTAAATTTTCATAAATGCTTACTAGTTTTATACATGCGTTCAAGCATCTATTAATCGACAAACATACTTATGATTGAATAGTATGTAGTACAATAGAAGTCCTATTTTCTGAGCTAAACGGGTCCGGGACCACCTTGGATGACAATAACTCGGATAACACGGCGGTCAAGGAAAGAGGTTAGAATGAATCGATAATCGTAATGAATTTGTCGAAATACAATTTATTAATGCAGTGAATGTAATTGGTGAAGCTATAAAATGTTATTATTAAGTATGTTACTTACAATTATCTTTAATTGTCTTCTGTGTGAGACCTTGGTTCCTCTTCTTAGCGGAAATGTAGCGCCAACGCTCTAGCATCATTATTTCAGCTGCTGTGGTTTCTTCCTGTTGCTCGATATATTCAAGTGCTGCTTCATTTTTTGTTAAACACCCAGCATGAAAAATGTTTGGAACGGTTTCATCTGTGTCTTTTTTTTTCCCTTCTTCTTGTCCGCTTGTAACCCTGTTGATAATTACATCCGCGGTAAGCTGTTTATGATCGTCATAACTCAACCATTGTTGTATGTTTTCATTGTTAATTTTATCTGTTACTGGAAGTTGGTTGGCCAGTATTGTCAGTTCATTGCCTTGTTGTTGGGTTGGATCGTCTTTTTTTGGCTTTTCCATACAATAAGGATTCCTCTATGATCTTTGAAGCGTTTCCTTTTAAACTTCATCCCATACCATAGCTGACCTGAAAACTGCATCTTTCACGGGTATTTTCTTCAATGTTTCTATCACTGTTTTACTGCCTTCCAAATTTCCTAACAATACTTCAAGTAGACTTTTGCGGGAATTTCTCTTGAATATTTCTATTACGCCCTTATCAAGGGGTTGTATCAGTGACACTACGTTTGGTGGCAGAAGCATACACTTTAAATCACCACTTGTGATTTCATCGAAGTATGGGTGGGACAGAGCATCGTCTATTAATAAAAGGGCCTTCCTGGGAACATTCATCTTTTTAAGGTGTGCTTCTAACACTGGGACAAAGGAATTAAAAAACCATTCTGAAATTATACGTTGTTCGTTCCAACCCTTTGCCTAGTTCATATACAAAGCTGGTAAACGGGCCAAGTGCAAATTTTTAAAAGCTCTTGGCTTTTTTGATTTTCCTATAACCAACGGTTTTAGTTTTACTGTGCCTGAAGCATTGCAACAGAGTAGGACTGTTACACGGTCCTTACTTTTTTTAAAGCCTGGTGCGGTTTTTTCTTGACCAGATGTCAAGGTGTTTGTGGTCAATATTCCAAAATTGACTCCCGTTTCATCATAATCAAAAAGCTTTTCCGACGTTAGTCCCATTTTCAAAAGAATATCAGTGATTTTTTTTCTGAAATTCAACAACTTCACTGGAGTTTGCAGAAAGTTTTTCTCCCGATATGTTTAAATGTCTGAAATCATATTCATTTTTCCAACAATTCCACCCATCGCTGGCTGTAACAGTAACAGGAGTGAAGGTGTAGGGCTTCAGACAGCAACATTGTGCCACTAATTGGACTCCGTGCTTTTCTGATTTGACAAAACCAAAAGAATAAAATCTCAGATGTGTACCCGTATTCTCCCATTTTCATGTTTTTCCTTTTCACGTCATTAACGCTAACACTACTACTTTGCATAACCCATTTTTAGGTCTTTTCTGTTTCTTTTCTCTTTCAGTCACCAACTGTAACTTCTCCCGCACCCAAATCAGGGGCAAACTTTTTAATACTTTCCCCTTTATCTAACCTCTTAATTACATTGCACTTTGTTTCCAAAGGAACCACAAGTCTTTTACCTTTACCACTCATCTTTGACTAATGTAAACACGACACTGAAACGCACTGATAATCAGTCCAGTGTAGATGATTGACTGGCGCTAATGCAGTTGAACAATATCGTAATAAAAACCGTATTCGTAAGAAAAATATTCTAAATCTTCCTAAAAGCTTCTTGCTTTAAATGTGCTGTACTTTTTAAAATTACCTCGGTTAACCTGGCGGCTCGGATAATCGGAGAATTACTGGGTCAAATACAAATGTCATTTTGATAATTACAATATTTTATTGATAGAATTGAATTATAAATTGTTATAACTACTACTTGCTCGATGAGCTAGTCATTTAATTACTGTACCGAACTTCATATTTTATCACACCAACTGCAATCTTTAATAAATAACAGGATTCAATCTGGACCTAATATTGTTTTTGGTATAAAGTATTCTCAATTTGGTTGAACAATTTTTTAGATCAAATCTACTTCATCATGTAGTTGAGTAAACACAAAGCTGTCAACTTGGCACATTCAGCGATTCGCTGAAGAAGACCGAACGATTACGGTCGAAAATCGATTTCAAGAATAAAAATAAATAAAATACACAAAATTGAAAGGAAGCTGTCTTTTTACATTATTCGAGCCAATATTGTAAAGTTTTTCACCGTACTGGCTCAATTACGTTCAATTGGCTCAACCCATCCTTTTTCTTAATGTACATTTTCTAAACAATGCACATTGTAAACCTTAAAGGGCTCGAGAAAGTGTCTTCGCTCCTTGCCATTAAAACGCTTTCTCTACAAAATACATTATACTTGGACATTTACCTGTTCGTAATGTTTATAACAATCAGACCAGCCGTAAATTCTAATACTGGTCGGTAATAAAAGCAAATCACGATTTACATTATGTAGAGAAGCTAAATTGGCGTGCAATGTGGAGACAAGGAAATTGAGCTTGTAGTTATACGACCCCAGCTCTAAACGCTTACTATGATCGTATTGTGTTTAACGTACATACTGATACCAAGTCCTTACATATCAAATGAACTACTTACTTGTTCAATGACTTTTTCTACTCGGCGGTGGAATATCCTTGCGCTCGCCAGCACTTTTGCAGGTGTCGCCGCGAGCTCTACCGCTAATAATCCAACAATTTTATTGTTTCCACGTTTTCACTTTTCTTTTCTTTTATTCCTTTAGCCAAAACACATAAACGTTAATGTATGCCCGGTTATGCTTTGGCTATGCGTGTAGGGTGCATAAAATCATCTTTTTCACGTTGGGGTTGCCTTGAATTTGGCATCGAGGAATATCAGGAATTTTTCCTTGGAGAGGCTTCGTGCGTGGTTTATGGTAATCTTTAAGTTTGCTGTAGACAGTGTGAGATTAAGAGCGTAACATCTAGCGAGCAGACGTAGGAAATAACAGGAAGTGGTTGCGAGAAAGTGCTAGGGGATGATGATTCTGTAACCATCATTTGTATGATGAAATACTTACATATCTGTGGTAATATGTTGTCTAGTCTTATGCTTAGAATTTGTGGAAATTTGGTGTGAGAAAAATCATTAATATTCGTAGAAAAACATTTTGCGGTTTTATACTGATTACAAATCTCTCAATTAGACAAAACGTCTGACTGGCAAGATAACGTTGCTAGGAGGCAGGATATTAAAATCAACAAGAGTATTCCTTGATGGCATTAAATCGTTAAAAAATTTTTAAGAGCTCTAAAGAGCTTACAAAATTTGGAGAAGTTGTATTGCTCCGAATGCATTCTTTAAGAAAATTAACAAGTCAAGTAGACAGCAGTACGCTTCTGCCAGAAGGGTTTGAAACTCAATCTATGAAATGAAGGCACTGTTACATACCCAGTATACCCTACGTATACTGGTATGAACTGGGAGCTCATTTGATGTGTATCCAATATACATCATCAAGGCTCCCGGGGAAAGAACCCGCTGTATCACCACTTACCTGCTACTCTGTCCATTTAAACTAGAACAACAAAATATGAGAGTTAATTTTTAATGAATTACTTTAGTTTTATTGTTCATTCTTTTAAATCGAATTTTTAAAATACATTTTCAATTATTTAAAACTCTAAATATCAGCCATCCTGAAGAGGATAACGATTGGACGAGCTAATGGATCGGGGTGGCCATACGGCGTGAAACGCCAAAAGGCCGATTATGGACCGCGGCACAATCCAACGCCTCACCCCTCACCATTTTGTCAAATACTGGACAGCACTTCGAACTCGAACTTGAATTGCGTAATTGAACGTACGATTAAACTACTGGATTTGAATACACACTCACTCGAATGCTTCGCCGAAGAACTTTAAATACTGTTCTCTCGTGAGCTTTCAACCTAAATTCTCTTTAAAGGTGCTGAGTAGTCGAACACGTGAGATCTCGTTCTACGAATGTTTTTCCTCCTCGCTTCGTCTCGCTTGCTCGGTTGGTGAATATGCGAAACTGGGGAAATTGAGCGAAAGAGTGTTTTTCGCTTAAGCTTTCGACTTTGAAAGAGTGCTTTCAGTTTAAGCTTTCGGCTTTCCCAAGATCTCTTGAGGTAAAATAGCGAAACTGAGGACATTGAGCGAAAGAGTGTTTATGCCGGAACTTTCGGTTTTCCTTTCCGCTTTCCTCTCTTTGAAGCACCCCGTTCGTTCACGATGTGAATGTCATTGCGGGTTGAACTTTTTCGTTTACTTAACTGCTCGCTTATTTACTTGCGCATGTGTTTCTATGGCTAATTTTCATTGGCGAAGTGCGAGTACATAGGTGTTGTTTGCTCGCTTCTATTGCAGTTATGAAGCGGGAATATATCCGAGCATGTTTTATGTGTTCACTCGCAACAGCACCAATCTTAAGTAATTAGTGAATGAATCTAGTAAACACACAATGTTATGCACATACGAGTATATCAAATAATCACTCTGAATTATATTTATCTCATTCAGTTTGTTACGGCTGATTTCAAGAAATTCAATTGGAGCCAGCACTTCCTATTTTAAATCATTTGCAGCGCCAAATTTCCATTCGAGAATGTTTCCAACCTATCAATACTGAATGAGCTAGAATGTAATATGGATTTCAAATTTCATATGCTTGATGAAACAAATAAATTAGATTTTGGTTAATATTTGAAGCAAGGAAGACATTTTTTTAAGTTCAATTAGGGAAGACTATGTCATCAAATCAACAAAACCTTCAGAATAGGCTTCAGCCGGTAAATCATCGGCATAAGGAAGAGACTAAAACCAGCAATAAGTCTCATGCAATAAAATATTTCCATAAAATTATATTTAATATTTTGGTTGCCTCTTAAAAACGAACTTTACTTATTTTCTCCACTCTAGGGGCCACAACTTTGAATTTAAGCGTTTGGTTTTGGATTATTTTGAAAAATATTTTTCTCAGATTGTCATCAACCGCTGTGCTGAATTTCTTCCAAATCGGAGTTTTACTCTGGACTGAAAAATAAAAATGTTTACTGAAAATTGCAGCTAGGTGCATAAGTTTCAAAATTTTTCACTATTTTATCATCGGATATTCCTAACTTTAGGAAAGATAAAATAATTTACTTTAGCGACTCATATTTTCAAGTTTCATCAAAATCGGCTGAGAAACGTGGCCTCTGGTAGGCCACAAAAGGCATTAAAAAAATGCATTTTTGAACCGCCACTATTTTGAAATCTGCACTTTAATGATCATCGAAATAAGATGCTAATTAGAGCTCGTTAATAGTCTTAATCACTATTTTTAAGGTCTTTATAAAAAAAATTATTACAAAGACTGTCTGTCGGTCTGTCTGTCCATCTGTCCGTGCGTCACAGCAAGTTTCCTCAAAAACTATAAAAGCTGGAATGCTCAAACTTTGTGAATAGGTCAGAAAGTTTAAGACTTACTAAAAATTTAAAATTTTTTTAGGGGGCCCCCTTAATAACGAACTAGCCCTTGGTTGATTTGAACTATAAGAATCTGAAAGAAAAAGGCCATTTTATGCTACAGGGGTCCAGGGGGTGGCAAAATGTACCAAAGTGTTGTGCCCCCCCTCCTCTCGCGATTGGACAATTTTGAGCCGAAAAATCTCAAAATAATCAGGAGATGGGTCTTAACGGGTACAAGGGCAACAAATGCCTCAAAAATCAAAATTCACCCAACTTTGTTAATAATAGTATGATTTGTAGATTTTACATTTTCACCCACAACATCAAAACGGTACCCTTAAACTTCTTTGAATTTTTTAATTATATAGATTGGTATAAGATCTTAATGCTCACAAAATTTTGTGGAAACCGAATCATAATTGATTGAGTTACAGCCATTTCAATTGAATGAAATTACAACAACAATAACACGTGTTTATGGTTGATACATATTTCAAATTGGCCTAGGCACAATTATTTTCTTCAAATTTTCATGAAAATTTAAGGAACAGTGTCTAATTCAAATATGTTCAATCGGCTGAGTATTCAGAAAAATTGTTTAAACTCCATCGAAATGGCGGCTGTAAGGTATTTATGAAGGAAACTCTGCATCTTTTGCATAAATTGGAACGATTTTTTATCCAAGTATTGGATGAATAATTCAATTTATCGATTTACACTACTACAAAATTTGTTTCGAACCCTATGATGGTTACAACGACCTTCTGGTAGGAGCACTCTCCTGCTTACTCAACTTGTTTTGAATCAGTAATAAGTTGTGTAAAAACCCAATAAAAGTTGTAACTTCTAGAAGCCTTTGGAACTTTCAAATTTAACTGGTAGCTGCGTTTAAAATGTTGCTCACTACTATAACAAGTAATTTTAGTAAATTCTCCGATTTTTTTCGGAAAGTTTCCATGAAGTTGTTTAAAAATAATATACAACTAGCTCAGTTTCAAATAAACAACAAACTAACTTCAAACGAGCCAACAAGATTTACGAGACCGTCACGCGTTCTAGTTGAAGGTAAGCATCATACTTTCTTTGGCGATAATGAGCCAATAAACCGGTGTATCAAGATTTTCAACAGACTGTCATCTTTTTTTTTCCAAACCATCTCTAAATCCTTATTTCAAGCCAATGCGCTTAGGTCCCTCTGCTCTTTATCTTATGATTCTTTTGCTAGAATGTGTGCGCAAAAATTTTATATTTGTAAATTGTGATAATCATGTATACTAAATGCTAACGAAAAACACAAATCAATTATATATTTTGGTTGGTAAATAAATAAAATTAAATAAATAAAATGTTACATTTTTGACTAACATTAAATTAAAAATGATAATACCATCCAACTTCAACCAACTGTACTGTAAAAAATACTATGCTACGCAATTTTGCCACTGACTTCAAAAGATGGTGCATTTAGGCTGATTCCCAAAATATCACAACACTCACTGGATTATTTCATAACTCTACTGTAGACGGTCCCAAGCCCGTTTGAGAAAGGAGCACGAATCCCCTTGTTCACCCAACCCATAGCTTCCATGATTCCTCATTCTAAGTTCCACGAACAAATGGTAGTGAATGCTCTCGCGGTCGCACATTGGGCTTACTGGTTCCTCAATGATGGGACATTAAATTCCAAAAAATGCTATTAACTGCAAATACACCTATAGCTCTGCTGCTAATTCCTACTTACACTCCTTTGCGGTCACGTAAGAGGGTGAAGGCGAATTTTTCGCGCCTGATAGTGGACTCGAAAGTAATAGCCATGTCACGATAATAGAGGTTGGGTGACGAACTAACTCCTCGTCCCTGAAAAACCCTACATTGCTTCGAAACCTGCAACAGAGAATTGGAATGAATTGAACCTACAGTAATGACCTAGCAACCGAAAAACGGACTCTGGCATTGGATGCTAGAATGTTAGATGACTGAACTACCCTGGCGCTATTACAGACCTTTTACAACAGGTCAGTCAATATAAATTAAACATACTGGAAACCCAGGAAAATAACTGGACCGAAAATGATATTCAAGATATGAGATCACAATCAATATTAAAAATTGAGAAGCCTCCTAGAAAGCGAGAATCCGGAGTAGCATTTATTGTGGATAGGGAGTTCAAATTATGAATGGTTGAGTGTAATCCATATCAAAGCGAAATTCTTCAAAATTTGGCTGATAAACATACACGCCCCAACCGAAGGAAGGAACGACGATACCGAGGAAATGTTCTACAATCACCTGTAAAGACTAGTTGACTCATTGCCTGCAAACGAAACAAAAATAATTCTGAGCAATTTCAACGCTAAAGTTGGCAATGAGGTATCTGATTGGGGAATGACTGGAGGATATAGCCTCCACGATGAAACAAATGACAACGGCTAGTGCCTGATTGATTTTGTATGAAGCAGAAACCAAGTCATGCGTTCGACTTGCCTCCAACATTGATGCGTTTCTAAAATAACCTGGGTATCGACTAATCGCAACATACAATGCCAGATCGACCATGTTCTGATCCAACGACGATGGGCGTGGCGCATAGTTAACGTCCGTACATACCAAGGAACCGATTATAACTCGTATCATTACTTGATCAAACTATCCTATCGATGTCGTTTATCAAAGGCGTATTCGGCGAAAGTTAGCCCGCTACAAAAATTTGACACGAAAGGCTCCAAACGGCATCTGTGGCGCAAAATTTCGGAGACCCTCGACAATCGGTGTAGAAGAACAGACGATCGGGCATCAAGCCTGGCGCATAAGAAATGATTGGTCCAACTATGAATACCAATGCGTTAGATAAAAGGTATCAGGCGTACAAACAATAGTTGGGTGAAAAACCCCAACAAAGAAAGAACATTATGAAAATTTCAGAAGAGTAGCAAATAAGATTATTTGAATTAAGAAAAGAAAATATTATGATGACCAATTTAGAGGCAGTGAGCAAAAACACAATGCCAGCATACAAACTAGAGAAAAGTCTGAAACGTTGTTATCGACCCAATACCACGCTCTGCCGTGATGATATTGGCAACATCAAATCTACTGAAATCAGGATTAAATGAAGATAGGCACCATATTTCAAGAACCTCCTTAACGCTCCGCCCCGCTCCAGTGCATCAGAGCCTGTAAATATTTATGGAGAGCATTTATTAGCCCCACCAGCTCTAGATGAAGTTTGTTCTACCATTAACACCCAAAAGAACAATAAAGAGCCGGACTTCTATGAGATTTCAGTGTAGCTCATAAAATATGGTAGCAGCGGTATTCAGAAAGACATCCACAAAATTATCCAGCACATTTGGCAACAAGAGCATATGCTGAACGAGGGCAGCCAATCAATTACATTCTCTATCCACAAAAAAGGTGACAAGCCACAGTGCGAAAATTATAGAAACAAATCACTAATTTGTACGGCGTACAAAATATTTTCAAAGATCTTAGAAAATAAAATCAGAGCATACGCCAACAGTATTATTGGCGAGTATCAACGTGCACGTATGTCGAGAGGATGACAGTAGACCCAAAATTTACAGTCAAGCAGGTACTTGAAAAATGCTGGGAGTTCAACATCGATGTACACCAAATTTTTTTTGAGTTTAAGCAAGCTTACGACTGCACTGACCTTAACGAACTGTACCAAATAATGGTATTGCAGCAAAATAAATTCACCTTACATAAATGACTACGACATCGATAAGTTCTCAGGTCCAATCAAGAACAAACTCACCGATGACTTTGACACAAATATCGGCTGGCCCCATTGCTATTCAATTTCGCTCTGGAATATGTCAAAAGAAAGCTATCTGTTGATACAATTGATCGGTTATTATGCAAGTCAAGCCAAATGTTAGCATAGGCTGGTGACATCAACATTTTTTGACGGTTGTTGACAACCGCCAAAGAACTTTTTCTCAAAGTAGACAGCGAACCGAATTTAGTTGGGCTATGTACATACAAATAAAAAAAAATCCTCAAATGCAAAAAATGTCAAATTTGCCAAATATAATAATTAAAATTGTGATTGAACTTATGTACTTAGGGGCCAAAAAAACGAGCACCGGTTATGAATGGGATCAAATATGCGCTGAAGAATCCAGTTCACAAATCAGTTTTTTCAGTTTTCACGATCTTGAAGACCAGCTGCATATACAGGAAAACAAAGCTCCAAGTATACAAATCTGTGATAAGAACTGTGTTATGCTATGGGTGGAAAACACGGACCTTAACTCAAGCATCTGCAAACATATTGTATGCCTTCGAGAGGTGGGTCCTGAGGTGAATAATTGGGGGAAGATAGACGAGAAACCATAGTGAACTCGATACAACTATGAGCTGTATGAAATTTTTAACGAACCTGAGTCCTCAACGATTATACGACTGCGGAAGCTGCGAAAAGCTGGCCACGTGAATCGTATGGACGAACAATGAGTACCCAAGAAGATATCCATTGAGAGAATTGAACGGTGGAGATCCACAGGAAAACCGAGAATATGCTGGTTTGACTCATTTGACGAAGACGAAATACTTGAAGATGTTTGGTGCAGGAAGCAAAGCCCCGGGAGGGGCTGTAAAGCTACGAAGAAGAAGAAGGAAGAGCAAAATAAATTATTTATTATGATAGAGACGCTACCTTAGCTAAAGGGGTATCACGGAATATGAAGAAGTTTGTTAACTACGGGAGCTCCAAATACACCTGGTTACTTAAGTTCGAATGAACCTGCGTATTTAAGTACTCCAGCATCTTGACCAATAACTATACCATTCGAAATTCAGGTCTGTATTTCTGGAGAAATGTAGTCAGTGGTGAGGCAAGCCTCAATACACCCGTCAGTAGAATGGAACGGCTTCAAAATCCAGGGATTTTCGTTTAACAGATACCGACTTCACGATATCGTTTTGAATCCTCATCATTTTGGTAGATTCGATATAAAGTTATTCCATTCGTCTCAGGCTTTCTTTATAGACCAGTGCACAAAATTATACACAGGCATTTGTATTCGAAAAATCGTACCATTTTCATTGTATCAACACTCTTATTATGCCAGATCAGATGTCTATATGTCAAAATTCGTCCAGTCAGAGCCTTACAATGGATAATTTCGACCTTTTGATCAATGTTTCTGGAATGGAAGAGCCATCAAAGGAGCATGAAGGCTTCATGCGCTTTTCTGACCTTAGTTTTGACGTGTCCGTTATAGTATATATACTGAAAGAGACAAACACCGAGTTGTGAAACATAGAATTCATGTGGAACCTATTCTGAACTACCGTCACCAGCCATAATGTGGGAATTTTCCCAATTACGTTTCAGGTCTTGGCTAGCCAGCCGCAGTGTTGTCTGAAAAAAAATTTGTTTCACATTTTGATTCATTTGCCAATCTTTCGTGTGGACCTGCGCATCGTTCTGAAGATTTCTTTCAACGACTGATGTCTTTTGGACCACCGTATAAATTATCAGGGTATCAACAAACGCCTCTTATGATCACGTTGGTGACAAATTCAAATCAAAGCGGTCCAATAACTTGCGAATGAGTATTGAGAAGAGCAGAAGCGCAGTAACTATTTCATACTGTAAAACATTCAAGACCTTAAAACCGTCCATCGTTGTCAGATTTTCATCAGTTGTAAAAAAACAATTTTGCCAACAACAGAATCTTGATTGAGTTGAGAGGAAGCTCATCCATGGGAATGTGGCTGAATGGCAAGTTCGTTTGAGATATTTGAAAGATTTAAACGTCGAAAAACAAAGCGAATATTTGAATTTTATTTGTTGATTCTTTCCGGTAAAGAATCCAGTTGTTGGTAAATTTTAAGAAGCAGCTCATTATTGCTACTTGCACTTTTATATTATCTTCAGGATTATCTGCTGTCCCTCTAGCGGCGAGTGCAAATGGTACCCCGGGGTTGATGAAGTTAGAAGGTATCACACTGCGGTGTACTTGCGTTGGTTCCGGAATAAATTTAACTTTTTCATCTTGATATCGGGGGCAACCATATTATGCTAGATGACTAAATACACCACAGTTGACGCTGCACAATTTTTCACGAAGCTCTGTCTGAGCCAGTTTACACTCACCCGGGAGCATGAACTTCTTTGCATTTTACGCACCGATAGTTGGCGGTCGAACAATCAAGTCATTGATACCGGTAAAACTGATTGACTTTTCTTTTTTGGAGGCATTCCAGCCTCATTGCTATGAAATTTAAGTATCTCAACTGTTGAAGAGCACTTGCGTTGCTCTGATCAAAAATTTGTACAAAATAAAGTGGTAAATTCTTCTTTCTGAAAGTCAATCTCTTTATAGCAAAGATTTTGACAGAAATGAATTCAATCTGGTGCAGCTTCTTTGAACACTTTGTCCTCTCTTCAGTCCAGACCTTTCAACAGAATCTCCTATTTTACGCATTTTGGGGTATAAATGAAGTGACTGACTTGAACTTAACCAGTAATTTGTTTTGATTGTTCTTGCCTCTGCATTTACTTTTTTAATTGCAAAGCTGCTTAATTTATTTTCAACTGGCAATAGTCAAGAAATATCGCTATTACTTTGTCCGAATATATTTAAACCCGAACCGCGAGTTGGCTTTTCTCCTTGTTTTTTAAATATTGAATGAAATTTTACGTTATCCTCTTTATCGGTGTTATCTTTGCCATCTTCTTCAATTTCCAGATTTTCAGTCAGTGCTTCTAACTCCGCAAAAAGTTTCAACTATCATTAAAATCACCAGTACTTAAAATTTCTTCCGGAGTCGGTATCTGCACATCCTTCTTCACCTTCGTTTTCTGTTGGACTGGTTTTTGAATCGTTATCCTTGACTAGCTCTTCAAGAGGCTCTATCCGTAGTTTTATTTCATCGTTTTCGTTTCATATTTTTTCCATTTCTTCAGTATTGAAGATTATTTCTAATACACTTCCGCAATCTTCAGTGTTTTTTTGATTGTGTTTTCTTTTCGTGATCATTGTTATATACCTGAATAGCTTACTGTTGAACATTTCCTCGGTTTCTTAACGAACTTTTCTGATTGGTAGCGCTTACAATTTTTGAATTGGCTTCCCGAAATGATATTATGAACGGTGAAGTTTTTCAAAATTAATTTCTATTAGATGTTTAAATTATTTATGACAAGAGCCAAGAAAAAACATGCCTGTACCCAACGAATGCTAGACATTGAATTGTGAAAGGTTATAATAACCTAGGAATAACGGTTCTCGTCAAGAAAGTATCTCCCCCGATTTTAAATTGGCTGTTTTGACTCAGTTGTTAAGTAGGCTTTAATATTTTTAATTTTATCACACGTGCAAGATAAATTGTTTATTTTTTTTCCTCACACCACGGGCATTATTTACAGTTTCTATTTCTAATAGTTTTTATTTGAATATTTGATAAATCAACAATCGGAATGTAAGCTTGTTTTGAACCTGATTTGCGCGAATGTCATCAGCTCATACCAGGGAACAGGCCATTATTAGAACTTTGTACACACAAAATGTATAAGAAGACACGCTGAATTTTGCAGTTATTAACAGCCGGGTAGTAAGATATTTACAACTATAGTGTAGTCTCGCGAATCCGAGTTAATTAAAACCGATTCAATTCAGATTATGTTCGGATCCGGATCACCAAGGGCATATTAAAATCATTAAAAAAAAACATTGACAAAAGCTTATTTATTTTTTTAATATATAATAAAAACCGAGCAATCCATCCAACATAAACGCTAGACCTAAGTTTAAAGAAATGGAATATCCATCAACTAAAATTTTATTTATAAAAATTTGTAACTTTTGTTTGGCAAATTCACCCTTGCTAAGCCTCCATTGGACGCTGCCATCGCGTTTTAAGAATCGTCAAACTCTCCAATTCAACTACATACAACGGTTAGTTTCTGAGCATCTTCCTGCTCTGACAATCATTTCTCTTTGAGATCTGATAACGAGATGACGTCATCTTGATCCTATTCAGCATCGGAATAGTTTTCATTATTGCTATCAACAGAATAGCAAAACATATTTTTCCAACATTTTACTATTGCAACAACTTCTCCCAAGAATTTGCTAGCAACAACACAGCATCCTTATTGGTGAGCTTTTTAACGACATTCGAGATGTCATGTTCTTCAAAAGACAATACTTTTAAAGCAGACCTTTCAACAGACTTACCAGAATCGGAGGTACAGGACGAGGTTAATGTTTGAAAAGTTTGTGCGTTCTTCTTCCTCGTGGTTGGACAACTAGGATCGGAAAAATCATTTAGGGATCTGTGGCGGCTACAGCACTGACACAAACAACGCCACCAGCAATACGAACACATCGAAGGAAACAAATCCTAACACCAAGAGAAGATTGTCATTGGAGTTAGTCTACCGCGAAACGCGCGCAACAACGCATCGACAACCAAAATTGCATCATTCATACATTAGTTTATATGATGTTCATTTTGTTCGGACGCGAATAAACTTGTCTTTTATGAGAAAGGGAATTTCATTTCATATGATAAAAAGTTGGTGGGTTCTGTCTCCGAACGAAAACCCACAGATCCATACTTTCACCTTTATTAATAGTAGAATTTATAAGTTTCACATTTTCCCCAATAACATTGGAAATGTAATCTGAAAATATATCAACGTAGTAAAATGTAAGGTTGCCCAAGCTGGTAAGCTCGTCGGGCGTGGGGCGCCACTCGCTTGTCCACCAAGGCACCAATAAGCCACCATGCGAGAATGCGGCTTGCCGGTTTAACTTTATCGCAGCACGAAAGTGAGCACTTAATACACTTTCTATGTTGCAAATCAATAAAGTCAAACCACATCACGAGAATTATTTTGACCCTCTTTAATTATACCAAAAAAAAACTAATATCACCAGAATAACTACTCCACGCGAATTACGATGAACCTCTCTAACTACACCCAGAAAACTTACTATCGCGAGAATTTAGTATACTCTACAGGTACCCTTCCGCACACCTCCTCCGAACACTATCACTCCACTTTATTTATATTCGGGAACTCACTCCCGAGCCGCACTCATTAGAAACTGAAATTTAATGCTATTTATTTCAATTGGAATAAAAAGAAAATTTTTTCCCCTTATCTCCACTTTTTCTCCTTTAATCCACTCTCTGATTAATTTAGTTACAATTTCAATTCTTGAGTTCATTAATGCAAAAAGAATGAAACTAAAGCATTGCAACAAACAAAAGAAAAAGAAGTATGTACTGATCTACGGAAAACAAAGGGGCCCTGTACTTGCTATTTCCGTCGATGATTTCGGTGATTCTTTTGCCACTACGCGATCATCCTTACTTAATGGCGATCACTTGCCGCTTATTCTTCGAGTTTCTTCCTCCGATGTCTTCGTTCCAGTTTTTACTTCTTGTATCCGTCTTCTCTTTAATCATCTACCATGTCTCGTCGACCGCCTTCCATTTTTTTCAATTGCCAACACTCTTCCACGTAAATCGAAAATCCAAAAAAAAGGAGGCGTATCATTCGTCCCGCTCTTAATTAGCTTCGTCTCTAACAGCCACTTTACTGCTCTCCGACCGAGTTCTTTGTCTCGGGTTCAGCCACCTCTTCGGAGTGGATCTTCCCGTTCTAGCGGAGTGGTTCTACTCAAACACGGCGTGATTTCTACTCCACTCTAAACCACTCTGGTGGCGATCAGCCCAATCACGGCTGAATACCTTTTCTGACAGTTTGCAACGTCAGAAAGATTTGTTTACCAGCAAATTTTCATATCGCGAATCATTTCCAAAAATTTCGAAGTTTAGTGGTGACTGTTTATTTTTAAGCGATTTTGTTGTAGTTGTTGGGAATTCGACGACAGTTTAAGTATTCTTGAAAGCGAATACTTGGTAATGTTTAATATTTTGCAAACAGCCTCAGTATGTTAGATAACAACTTCTGATGAATTACGCATACATCATGGTCTGTAGCTTTCTATATAACTAGTGTTATAAAAACATATCACACTAAACTACGCTTCCTCACAAAAGCTTAGTCCACTACTTGTGGTCATCATGACAATGATGATGATATGGCACTGATTTTGGTGTATCTCAATTCGCTTTTCGCGTTTTCTTTTTACAAATTTATGGTCTTGATTTGCCGTCGTTATTGTCTTCACTTTCTGCTTTTTCACCCTTATCGCCTTCGCTATATTCGTCGTCGTCGTTATCACGGCCGGCATTTCGTTTGGCTTTGGATGTTGAATTGTCTTCTTTATCCTTAGTTGCACGTTATACTTACATCAGTCATTATCCTAATCGATCGGTACATTTCCGCAATTCGTTTTGTTAATGCCCTGTCTGCATCTAAATGATCTCAACTCCTGATGTACGTTTGTAAAACGGAATCTTATATCGCGTACAAAGGTCTTTTAATACTCAAACTCAACTTAAACTTGTCGTTTCCATCGTCTATCGTATTTGATGTGGCAGCATGTGGGTATGTAGTGATATACTCCTTGTTCGGGATATGAATGTTGCCGGGCCAATGGTTCAAAATATTTCTTCCGAATTATGTTGTTGCTCAGTTACTGCTGAATCTGATGTGGCACACACCTTTACGGATACCTATCAATCTACGAATATTAGTTTTTTGTTTAAAGTATCACTAAGAGTACTGTTAAAAATTATTTATTTATTTATCAAACCTAACAAGGTGTTCACACAAAAATAAATACAAATACATTTCCTTATGAATAAAATATAACATATAGTATGTCTTAATAGTTTCTTAAAAATATATAACTATCATAACATCACCTTTTTATTGCTTTAACGTTACGAAAAAGGATAGGGACGAGTAGGAATTAGGACGAAATTAACTTGGAAACGGCTTTTTTAAATTGGGATCTTGAGATGGTTTGAGAATAAAGGTGACCTACACTGTTCCAAATTTTGCAACATCTATTTATTGGCTCGTTCTCACTATAGATCGTGGAATGTTTGGTTTCCACCAGTAAACGAGAATGTCGTGTAAATCTTGCTTGTTCGTCCAAGATTATCCTGTCGGCGAGGTACTGAACTTTAATAGTATCCCTGAGGACGTCAAATGCAAAGCAAGAGCCTATCATAGTCCTACGGGAGGCAAGTGAATTCATATTCAGAACAGATAGCCGATTTTCATATGATGGCAAATTATGAAAATTTTGTGGGTCGTACAAGGATCTCAAAGCAAATAGCAAGAATTGTTTTTGAACGGACTCCAATCTCGCTGTATGAATACCGAAAATCGGATTCCAAACGACACTAGCGTATTCGAGAATGGGGCGCACTAGTGATGTGTATAAAGTTTTTGTCACCCACAGATTTTTAAATTCTTTAACACGCCGTTTGATGAAGCCTAGAACTTTATTAGCCCTAATCTGAACTTCATCGTAATGTAAATTAAAGCGGAGTTTCTTATCTAAGAGGACACCAAGATCTACTATACTCTCAACTCTGGCAGGTTTTATATTGTTGAGTTGATAATCATTGACCAAAATTATATTTTTCCGAGAAAAACTAATCACCTGGCATTTCTCAAGGTTCAGATATAGACAGTTATTATTAGACCACTCCAGGAGGGAATTCATTTTATCTTGTAAGAACAGTGAATCCTTTTGGGATGCTATAACGTGGTATAATTTTAGATCATCCGCATAAAATAAATGTGGAATGTCAGATAACACTTCAGACAGGTCCGATATAAATATGTTAAAAAGAAGCGGACCTAGATGACTGCCTTGAGGTACACCGGAATAGACTTGAATTTCGTTGGATAAATATCCCTGAAATTTAACGTTTTGAGTTCGATTTGATAGATGAAGCAGGGGGCCGGTGATTCCAAATTTACGTAGTTTAAGTGATAAAATCGTATGATTGACACGGTCAAACGCTTTACTAAAGTCAGTGTAAATTGCGTCGACTTGGTGTCCGTTTTCCATTGCACAGAGGATATTAGATACCATAATTGTGAGGTTTGTGATTGTGGATCGATTTTTTCTGAAGCCATGTTGTTGGTCATTGAGACGTTGTTCAATAATGGGGGATATTTTAGAACACACTATTTTTTCAAATAATTTTGGGGTTGCTGATAATATGGCAATTCCTCTGTAATTTTCAACTGCCCGTTTACTTTTGTTTTTATATATAGGGGTCAAATGAGAAGATTTACAGTATGCTGGAAACACGCCGCTCAATAGGGATTTATTAAAAAGTATATGGAGAGGTGAAGCTAAATGATCTTTACATTGAAACAGAAAGGATGGTGCAAGTAAATCAGGGCCAGGACCATGGTTCAAGTCAAGTGTTTCAATTGCTTTAAATATATCTTCTTCTGAAACTGAAACTTCTTGAAGCTATGTTGTAAAATTTGGGTCTAGGTCATGTAGATGAGCTGGAGTGTTTGGCAAACAATACACAGATTGAAAGTGATCTGCAAAATACTTACAAATGTCTTCAGGGAGAGAGGAACAGCAGTCTTTATAAGTCATTTCCTTGGGATAGCCGTGAGCTTTGCGCTTTATATTCACAAAGTCGAAGAATTTTTTAGGGTTGGCAATTATGTTCTCGCCAATTACGTTAACATAAGTTTCATATGCCTCGGACGACTTTAATTTGAATTCTTTTGCCAACTCATCATATTCTCTTTTAGTATCATCGCTCACTTTAGACATATTATTCATAACTTTATACAATTTATTCCTTCTGTTTCTTATCTGGCGAAGATTACTATTCAGCCAAGGCTCAGATAACTTGTCCTTTTTCTTAATTTTAGGTACATGGCTTTCAACGGCGTCAAGAATAATTTGGTAAAATAAATTTACTGCATCATCTATATCTAACGCTGAAAGCCTACCAGTCCAGTCAATACTAGAAATGTAATTATTAATGCTTTCGTAGTCAGCATTGCGAAAATCATATACAATGGAGTTATTGTACGAAAGATTATTTTGAGCTTCAGCAGTGGAAAATTCAACCAAAAGCGCGGAATGGTGAAGACTATTTGAGAAAAGGTTATCCGCATCACTAGTTGGATTAACCACCACTTCGTCATATGCATTAGTGAAAATGAGATCTAACCAGTTACCATTTTGATTTGGCGTCGGAACTACTTGTTGTAAATCATTGCAATAAAAGGTGGATACCAGGTTGAAATCATTATCATCTAAAAAGTTTACTGGAAGAAGACGATTGTCAAGTTCATCCACTATAAACTTTAAATTGGGCCTATTAAAATCACCAAATATCAAAATTCTATCTTCTTCATTCAAAAGCCCAACAATTGAAGAAATAATTCCACTTGCTTCATTGTTCACTGTCTCACTGGACTTCGGAGGGATATAGAATACGCCTAGGTATAAGTCGAATTTATCAAATTTGATGCGAATTATTGCATGTTGGAGTGTTTAATGTGCCATAGTATTAATCAGATCACTTGAAAAGGAGTTGTGTACACCAATTAGCACGCCTCCACCTCGCGTCAGTCCGGTGCTCTGAAAATCTCGATCGTCCCTATATATTGTCCAATTATTATCGAGAATCTCTTCATTACGATACGAGTCATTTAACCAGGTTTCAGTGAAAGCAAGAACAGTGAAAGGGCATGACTTAGCGTCCAAAAAGAGTTTATTAAGTTTGCCTCTCATACCACCACAGTTGTGGTAGAACATTTTTAGGCATTTAGAGGAATTAGTGTTATTATTGTGGACGAAAAAACTTATGATGCTGCTCCCGTGACTTTTGAAGTGAAGATATGTAATTAGAGCTTACATATGAGGCGTAAGTTTCAAGGTCTTTTTTTGCTTGTTCGGAAGTTACTCCCAGTTGCTCGTGATAGCTGAGATATAGTTTGTGAAGGGCATCTAGATCTATTGGAAGACCTTCTCTTTGAATTAAAACTTTCAAATGGGTCTTCGTTTTGCCCTCGATGCATGTTGTTTCAGGTGCTTTATGCATGTAGGATAGATAGAGTCGAACAACCTCATACAGTTTATGCTCCCGTAGTCGTGATAAGAGATATCTACTCTCAATATCACTAGTAGAGTTAATTGTAGCTTTTACGACTGGAGGTAAAAGAGGGTCTAAGTAAGATTCCTTTTCTATCATGAAGATTTTTGGTGAACACGGTAATTGAATTGTACATTGTCGAGATGAAACCTGAACCCCATTTCTAACGAAATTTGGGTATTTGGAGGGACGTTTCAAGTTCTCAGGTTCATCAGTGGAGGTATGGTCTATCTGAATAAAACTATCATTATTTTCTCTTGAATCACCATCTAAACAGGATTCTTTTTCGGTCAAAGAGTTTTTGGATGAGCACGGTAGTTGAATTGAGCCTTCTTTTGATGGAACCTGAACTCCATTACTTGCGAAATTTTGGTGTTTAGAGGGACGTGTCATGTTCTCAGGTTCAAGAGCGGAGGTCTGGTCTTTCTGTTTGATACTATTAATGTTTGTTGGTAGATTACCATCTGAAGGATTTACTGGGTTTACAATATTATTAGTATTTAAAGGAAGAATGTTGTCAGTAGTATTCGTATTGATAGTATTGAGATTTTTGTTAGTTGTGAGAGCTTTTATTATATTATTTTTATATTTACTCGATACATCCTTACTGAAAACGCCTTTACTTGATTTCCACTTCTTGAAGCTCATCCCATTCCAAAAAACATTACCATTCTTTGACTGATGGTTTGAAAAAAGCCAGGCATACTTTTGCGGGATAAAAACTTTAAAAGAGCGGCTGCGCTTATTTCCTTGTGAAAGGTCCTGAACTCTGCAACCTTGAAGCAATAAGTTGTTTTCCAAGAATTTTTGCACTATAGTTGCATTGGTGTTTTTCGGTGATTTTTTTAGAAAAAATATGCTATAGTCTTCATCTTCGCTATGGCGATTGCTTATGACATTTGCGGCCTCCAACTTCCTGAGCCTACCATTCCACTCATCCTCTGACCAAAACGTGCCTAATTTGAAGATGGGTCTTAATACTTCTGGGCCTAGCTTTGAAGCTGTTTGATTTGAAGATGTTGGAGATATTTCATGACTCCAGATTAACTGTATTATATTGATCGGAAGAAGCACATTGTGTATAATACTGCTGGAGTAGTCTCTGCTCCAATGAATCGCATTTATTTTCATGCACTGCAATTTTCTTAACGTTGCGGTTGTTGAAGCAAGTCATTTCGGTCTAACAGCGTTTTAGTGATGTTTCTAACCATATCACATATTTTTTTCTCACTAAAGTCTTCCCTTACAGATGTTGGCTGGATGTTGGATATCTGCTCATTCATTGAAATTATACGAGTGTTAAAAATTTCGAGGGCCTTATATATTTTTTTATCACTATTTGATAGGCTCGTTGCTAACTTGTCAAAGCTGCTAGCCATCTCTATAAAGCTCTCGTCGTTTGCACGAGAATTCAATCTTTGCCTGTCAATCATTTGGTCTTTCTCTTCCATAAGATCATTTATGTGACCAATGATTCTTTCATACATGTTCCGCATTTTTTTGCTCAAAGTTTTGGCAGTCAAAGCATATAAAATGTTCCTCTAAGTAAGGATGGAACCAATCCCTCGGTGCATCCATGCAGCTTCCGGTTGCAAAATCCCTTACATAACACGTATTTAAATGTGTTATCGAATGCAATGCAAATCACTAGGCTGCACCTTACGCTCATTATGAAGAAGATTTTTAGTAGACAATGACGAAACCAATAGGGTAGGTCAGCAACAAAACAAACACACTACAGAGTTCGAAAACAGCACACTTCGTACAAACTGCTGCGATCACCAATTTGTTAAAATCAATTATCAGAGTCAAGGTATTTAATTGGGTTACAATCATGCGAATATCAGAATTGCAAGAATAAATTTACTGCGGCGTGGATATTTATTTATTAATTACTTATTGAAGTCACTTTGAGAAATTGATTATTATCGCACATTCAAAATTATAGCGGGGTTAATGTTTAATTGTACTCGTACGTGATTTCATTTTTGTCGATAAATTGCTATGGGCTTTTAATGGGTCACTGGGTAGATTCACGGTTATAAACAATTAAACACTTTTGTCAGTAGAAAAAAAAAATATTTGCGGAGCTATATTGAATATACGTCCGTACGCGACGACGGCTGAAAAGAATTTTATGGATACAATCAAATTTATTTTATCAAACAAACCCTTAATCGAGAGCGGCTCGGCATTCTCTTGTTTAAAGCTTAACACGATTGATATGGTAGTGTTCGGAGTGAGCCATTGTCGATATCTCTCTACTCTCCGTAACAAGTTTTATCAGAATCTAATCATATTCAGTATAGAGATAGTCATTGAAATTTTCATGTACGAGTATTGCAACAAAATTCCATGGCTTTCCTACTGCTCTTATATTGGCTTTCGATCAAAGAAGAGGCTACATTTTTAATCAGACCTTCGTGAAAATTTCAAAAAAGATGAGTACCTCAAATATCTTTGTGATGCTGGACACTGAATAGTATATGCCATTACGCAACAAAATGGCAGTCGTTTGGATTGGAGTAGTAGAGGATTTTCTTTAAACTTATTATTCTCTTCTGACAGGAGCATACTCTTGCCGACTCGAATTATCTGAGAAGTTTGTTCACTCTCTGCGACTAGAATTGCTTCTAATCTTTAATCCTTTTCAAACTATCGAATCGATTTCATTCAAACGCTACTACACTCGTGTATCTTCCCGTATTTACCAATGTATCAATCATTATGTCACTTACGCCCATCACGCTACATGCTCACACGTTTTCCGCTTTCATCATTTCGTGAGGATCATTCCTGATTGATATCAAATTGATTCAAAGCACAGGAGCTACTTAGAAACTTTTATGTTTCGGTGAAGTGTTGATTTGGGGCACAATCTCTTGAAGATGTTTAAATTTTAAACAAAGGATAGGGATCTTCAATTTAGATTATAGAATGGCATTAAAAAATCATAAATCATCACAAAAAATACGAAAGGTGGTGATGAAACTTTCCTTCTTGATGTGGCTGAAGGAGCCGATGAGGATATCTTCCCTACATAATTAACTTACCACTTTTAAAATTCCATCAAATGACAGGCATCTGTACCTTGAATTGATTACCCATCAGATTAAGTTTACTCAAAGTCACTCTGGAGGGTAGTAATTTCCACGAGTTTCCAACTTGAAAAGTTCAAACTGATGTGAATGATTTACTCATGATATTAGATCCCTTCGTGGATACCCACATGCATACGCAACACATACCCCACCTTACACATACCCACACGCACTTTGACTTGAACGGAAAACCAAACAAGGCAAGAAAACGGATGCACAGCAGATTTGGAAAATTCATCCCTTCATGTATTTTTGATAGCGTTTAAATTACTGGCAGAGCGCGAAGACAAACTCCAACTTGCCACTCACGGAACAAGTGATTGTTGAATAATTTAAACGTAATTTAGACAGAATGTCGTTATTTCGAGTGTTCTCGTAATTCACACAATTTTCTGTTAACGCTGGAGACTCTGTTGCTTCGGAGCATATTAAAAAGTTAAACAATGTTTCCCAGTGATAAATTGAAATCCATTTGTTTGAATATTGTTACAGATTATGGGGTTTTGGTGAAAACAGAGAGGAAGTTATTTGTATTGAATAGTTAAAGTTGTTTTTTTTATATTTACTGGTAAAGCTTACAAACACGTACGTACGCAGAAATATTTCTAATTGTAAGATAAAAGCATAGAAAAACTACGAATTAAAGAAAATTTCATCCCCTATCAATGTTTCATTCTGGCGAAAAATATAACTATTTTCAATGGAAACCGTATAATATAGAGATTTTCATTTATCCTAATAGAATTTACCTTCTTGGTTGCATGAACATTCAAAAGCTTTACTAATTATGTAAATATCCAGGAGCCTGTAATTTTCTATAGTTTTTATTACACTGCTCATTCTTGCCGTGATACAACCAATAGCGATGCCCAATAAAACATTATTTAAAGTCAACATTTTCATTATGGTGAAGTTCATGAACCAGCAACGTTTGAAGATTATTAAAAATCACTACCGAAATTCCGAGTTGGTGGTTGTAACTTTAAGAGTGCTTACTCCAATTTTCGGCCGTAATAATCGCCCCACACGACAAGCTGTGCGTGTTTCAGTGGATAAGTTCAAATCCAAATTTTCACTGTGGATGTTCCGGTACCAAAAAGATGTACCGCTTGAAATGAAGGAAATATCGCAGCCTTAAGTGCATCGATTCAAAATGAGCCAGATCAGTCGATTCCACGTCATTCTCAAGAATTGGCCATAGCTCAAATGACACTGTGGCGTATTTTGCGAAAAGATTGTGGCCTACATGGTCACTAAATCAAATTAACTGGAGAACTAAACCCATTTGATCATTCGAAATGCCACAACTTCTCCAATTGGTTTCTTGCGAAGCTTGAAGAAAATGAAGAATCCCATCAAAAAATCATCTTGGGCGATGAAGCTCATTTCTGACTCAATTGTTTTGTTAATAAGCAAAATATGCGTTATTCGTCAGCAACAAACCCACATATGCTTCTTAAGATACCGCTGTATTCGCAAAAACTTACTATTTGGTGCGGTTTTCATGCCAGAGGTGTGATTGGGTCATATTTTTTCGTGGATGTTACAGTCAATGGATCTTACGATCTAACGCCATTGGATTTCTTTTTATGGTGCTATATAATGTCACTGGTCTGTGACAACACACCAGCGACTTTAAACGAGCTCAGAGACAACAGCCAACGCGAAATTGCCAACGTTCCGGTCGAAATATTTGCCAGAGTGGTAGATGAATAAAAAAATGAATAAATATAAAATCGCAGTGTACCAACTTTTTTCAGACTTCAGCCAAGCATATGGCAGTGTCGATAAAACGCCATATAAAAATCAATGCTTGACTTTGGCGTCTCAACAAAACTAGTCTACATGGTCAAAGTCATGATGCTTAACATAAAGTCCCAGGTTAAGGTAAACAGTGAGCTAACCGACAACTTCGAAATGGGATTAGACTTATAACAAGAGAATGGGTTTGCCCAAATACTCTTTATTATTGCACTGAAACACGTCATCAGGAAGACATTAGCTGTAACCTTTGGTACACTAATGTTCAAGTTGACAACATTGGCAGTGTACGTTGATGATGTCAATATTATGGCAGCATCGATCTTAGATGCCAAAGAGCCTAAAATTTGACACAAACTGGTTTGGACTACCAGGCAAGGAAATAAAAACCAAATTTGTGACTTCAGTATGACGAAACCTGACTGAAAGAGACTATAAGCTTTAAATTGTGGATAACGTCATTTATCTTGGTGCCACTACGAAAAGAAGAGGTACCAAAACCGATGAGATTAGATGAAACATAAACGCTGCAAATAAAGTCTATTATTCCCTACTTTCCATTTTAGGGCCCAAAGTTGGGCACAGGCAAAATAAGCTCCATATTTACAAATCACTAATCAAACCTGTACACTGTTATATGGAAGTGAAACATGAACCCTGACATGCGCATCCAAAAACGCAGTGGACAAATTGAAACGCAAAGTTCTCCCAAAAATCTACGGCCCAATGAAACAAAGAACAGAGTGGAGACTACGTTGCAACGATGAATTGTTAAAACTATTCGACGAACCACCTATTTAAAGTTACGCAAATTGCAATAGGCAAGCCATGCAAAAAGAATGGAAGAAAACTAACTACCCAGAAGAACACCAAAGAGTAGAGTATAAGATACACGTCAAGCAGGGAAACCGAGGACTCTAGGGGAAGACACTATAGAAGCTGACAGCAGATCCTTTCTGGAAGTGATCAACTGGTGAACAAGATTGCTGAACCACGATGATTGGAGGGGATCAGACGGCGTTTGACTGCCGTGCCATCGATGTTGATATATGGAGCGTGGTATGTGGGACTCCAGAAGTTCAAAATTTGTGTGAATGACAAGGGAAGAGTAGAAGTTCCTAGTTACGATGATTTTATTACCCCTAACAATAATAAATTAATCAATTAAAATAGCATTAGAATAGTTGAACGTTACATATATAAAAACGATACCTAAAACTGAAATTGTTCATTGTACTGAAGAAGACTACAAATAGTAGTCGAAAACACGTTCTACACAAAATAAAAATTACCCAATGTCAAAAGGGAAGAAACAAAATTATTTTACTTACTGTAATTAAAACACATTGGAAAAAGTGACTCTTATTTGATTGAATCAAGAAAGTTTTGAACATCGGAAGCGTAATACGCTTTAAAGCGAAGAATTGGAGAAAGTAACTAGAGAAAACACAAGAGTAACTAGAGAAAATTATGAGATGACGTTAACAAAACCAAAACTTAATTAAAATATATCCGGAAATGAAGAAGCGACAACAATTAAGACGAACGAAAAAAAAGAAGCGATAACACACGAGACGCTTTTAAAAGTGTGAAAACTTTCCATTACACACACATGCCAAAAGCGGAGAAAAATCAGACCTTCCTGTTGAAGGGCTTCAACTGTGGCGAGAATACAGTTGAAATTTTACAGGAAGCAGCACCAGTTGTCAAATACATTAGTATGAAAAATTTTGCTACAGGGATCAACTGTTAAAGGCAAAATATTACGAACTTCTAACGATAGCAGTCCAAGTGCCCTCCAACAGGTAAGGTACTAGAACTTTAGATTTGTGAGGTGAGAGTGTCTCCAAAAAACGGAGGTCAACTAGTGTTACAGATGCCAAAGATTCGGTCATTCGGCTGCCAATTGTGCCATGCACTATCGCTGCGTTAAATGTAAAGATATTCATGACCCTGATGAATCCAAATTGGCTCAGATGGAGCCAAAAGAAAAAGTATACTGTGTTAACTGCGGAAAATTTGGTCCTTGAGCAAAAGTGAAATTTTCCCCAAACCAAACCCAAGTACATTGCAGTGTGTTACCTTCCAACTTCGTCAAACCCGGAGCATCATTTGCACTTGCTGGTACAGGACCAGCAGACATCAATGTAAATAAAATAAATAATGTAAGCGGCAATAATGAGCTGCTTCTCAAAATTTACCAACAGCTTGAATCACTTTCAGAAATAATAAATAAGCAAGATCAAACATTCAATTTCGTTTTTCAACGTTTAGGCCGACATGCTTCAAAACAATTTGTCATCCAGTCACATTTCCATGGATAGGCTTCATCTCATTTCGCTCAACGTCAAACCAATTGTTATTTTACATTAACGTCACTGTCTCCAGAGATTCACCGTCAAGCAAAAGCATCATGCTTCTCACTGAAACATACCTCAATTCATGGCACTCCGTGACTCTCATAGATTTTAAATTCGTAAGAAAGGATAGAGTAAACGGTAATCGGGGATTGGTGAGAAGAGCCTATTGTTTCCAAAATATTGAAAAAGTCGAACTCAAAAAAGTTGAATCTCTTGAAGTGCCCGTTATCAAAATTTCACTGCCGGTTGGGGATAACCCCTTCGTTATCTTTGCCTATGCAACTGGTCGAAGTGTAAACAAGCTCAAGGAGCACAATTCTTTATTTGAAATGCTCGAATTGAACAGGCTGCATAATTATATTCTTGACGGTCACCTGAATGCCAAGCATACATCATGGCTGAAAGCCAACAATAATCCCAGAGGTGACAGCGAACCAAATTGAATAAACGTGCAATCTATATGGGTCGGAGCTCCTAATATAACCTTGAACAAATTCATACAGAGGTCTACGAATTGCTGACGCTAAACTTAAATTCAGCTATAATAGTCCTCAACGGAAATTACAGGTGCTTCCTCATGATAGTGACCATAACGCAATCGTAATGGAAATCAATCATCAGAGGAATGATGTCTTCCTCAATCCAGTTCAACATGAAAATTATCGGTTGAATTTAAAAAAAAAATGGGTTGGGGAAAGTTTTAAAAGAAGTTTAATTGGGATTACCAAAAGCAATATTCTCATTCAGATAATGACAATGCTTGCTCAATGGTTCTCAATGACAGAAATCTTATTAACGATGAAATAGATCTCTAAAAGCGTTCTTTTCCCACGTGTCATCAATATTTATCGGCGATTTTTGGACTTTGTTGAAATGACACCTGAAGAATGTCCGGAACTTAATCAGCTCATACTTCAGGAGTGTAGTCAGCAATCAATGAGAGGTATTAGCCCACAGGACCCAGATGGCGTTTTCACGAAAGCAAATAGCTTTTTCCGAAAGAAGCCTCGAGTGAAGGTATCGAATTTTGAAGTTGCTAGTGATGAAATAAATCTTCTCGATAGGGCTAGTATCGAAATTGATAGTGTGACTCAGGATAGAAATGGAAACTGGAAGAACTCATTTTCCCAAACGAGTGGAAAAGGGCTAAAGTATTTCCGATCTTGAAGAAAGGAAAAGACTCAAAGCTATCGCCCAATCAGCTTTCTGCTTAACACCAGTGAGGCATTTGAAGTGATGCTGAACAAAGCATTGAAGGTCCACATTGAGAAATATGAGCTGATGCCGAATAGTCAATTTGGTTTTCGTGCCAGGCACTCGGCCATACATGCGATAATAAAAGTAACCTCAGACATCTGTTGGAAATTAAACAACAAGAGAATGTGTTGAAGTGTGTCTCATTGACATGGAGAAAACCTTCGATATGCCGTGGATAGATGGACTAATTTTTAAACTCCTCCACGACAGGTTCCCCAGACACCTTGTCACCTTGATGTGCAATATGTTATACGGGAAATCATTTGTTGTAAATCATGGAAATCGGACAACAATGCGCAAATTCAAGGTCTTGATTGGTCTACAGCAGGTAACAGTTACTAGCCTCTGCGCTTCTCAATATTCATTGGCAAGCTATAAAATGGCTTTGATATTAACGTCTCGCCAACGAGATTGTTGGTAGCATTTGCTGGTGATCTGACCATCTATATGGAAGACCGAAAAGCTACGATAGTTTAGAGTAATCTTCAAAAAATGTTTAATGATATGCGGCTCTACACCGACAATTGGCGAATGAAAATCAATGCGCAGAAGTGCGAAACGATTTTGTTTCGGACAACGCTGCAGGACGTCAGTCAAGACTTGAAACGTAATTCAAAGGATTTCCACATTATGACTGATGAGGGTAGTTCAGAACAGGTTCCACATAAATCCTGTGTTCGATACCTCAATGTCCATCCCAATCAGTACCTGTTCTATACTAAACATGTCAAAATCATGCTCTGTAAAGCAAAAAAGTTTGTCATGGCCCTTAGACGACTCTTTCATTCCAGACACATTGATCATAAAGTCGAAGTTATCTGTTGCAAGACCTGATTAGACCAGTTTTGACATCTGGATGTCAAATCTGGTACAACCAGAGCGCTAGGTCTATGGAGAGATTAAGAGTTTTCGAAAGGAAATGTCTTCGTGCATGTACTGGTTGATACAGAAAGCCCAAGCCTTAATAGAAAAATTTATCAAACTACTCAACTAACAAGAGTCAATATCTTCATATTGAGGCTTCTTCGGAATCATATCGCAAGATCTGTAACTGTGAGTGAAAACGGGTATATTGAGTCTTGCCTTATAACTAGCTTCATTCCTCCCGAAGCATTCATGAGTTTGCACATGAATCAATATGTTCTTGATTCTGACGGTGTCAAAATCATACAAAGTGCGTTCCAAAATAAACAAGACTGAGCTAAAACGAAAACGACAGGAGCTTTGTTCTGATAAATGCAAGTTTATTTATTCGAAATAGTCTCCTCCGGCCTCGATACATTGTTTAGCTTGTTCCAAAAGCTTTTCAAAAGGGTGTTTCAGGTCATTGACAGGAATGTCCTTCACGGTGTCGGTACAAGATTTTTGGATGCCCTATACGGATGCAAAGCGTTTTTCTTTCATGGCCAAATACCATTTCCCGAATTGATAAAAGTCACAGGGAGCCATATCAGGCAAATACGGTGAGTGATTGATGGTTACAATGCGATTTCTAATCAAAAAATCAGTCACAAGAGTGGATCGATGAGATGGTGCATTATCATGCAATAAGCGCCAGTTCATATTCAGGCCGGTTTCGACAAGTGCGATGCAACAAACGCCTTAAAATGCCAAAATAGAAAATTGCATTGACGGTTTGGCCCGTTGGCATGAATTTTCTGTGAACGATTCCCTTACAATTTTTAAAAACAAATGAGCATCGACTTGATTTTTGACTTCGCCACCCACGATTTTTTGGGTGGTGGCTCGTCTAGGACCTTCTATTTGGCACTTTGACGCTTGATTTCGGGTTCATATTGGAAACACCAGCTATAATGTTGCAAAGGAAGTGCTTTTCTTTTCTCGCCTCATTAAAGATGTCTTTCGAATGTTGAATTCTGAGCAATTTTTGGTTATCAGTTAACTTGTGCGGAATATAACGTACACAGACCTTTCGTAAGCCCAAATGATCGATTAAAATGCAATAAATCGATATTTTGGAGATATTCAACTCCGACTCCATGAATTTCAATGATGATTTCGGCTCATTTTTAATTCACGTACAATTTCGATGGAGTTTTCGGTGATCACTGATTTTGGGCGATCCGTTTGTTTATCGTCATTTATATCCTTACGACCATCTCTAAAACATGTAAGCCACTCATGAACTCTGGCACGAGATAGACAAGCATCGGCATAAACTTTTTTCATCAATTCAAATGTTTCGGTAAACGTTTAACCGATTTCAGAACAAAATTGATATTAGCTCTTTGTTCACTTTAGACGCAATAACTTCGCTTCCACTGAACCGAATATCACCAAACATTCACTGGAAGTCAGGGAGGGATGTAACTTTCCAACGCACTATCTCATTCACTGATAGCGCCACCAAAAAAAATTTTGATTAAAGTCTCGTTTATTTTGGAACGCACCTTGTATATCACATATATAGACAGGCCACCGATCAGAAGATTAAATATCCTCCGAATTTGAGTTCATGAGACCAACAATTACAATGAAGATACTCATTTGCTAGATTCGTTGAGGCTGATCGAGCTGAGGCGGAGCGATAAAGGTATTGGTGGCTGAATGACAATGTCTAAATTATTCGTGTTTATTTATTTTGTTTTGTGTTTTCCGTTGCATAGTTTTGCGTTTCAGCTTATTGTTGCTGTATTAGTGTTGTTGTTTGTTTGTGTTAAAAATTAGGAATCGATTTGAATATTTAGGATAAGTATATGTTATGTTTATCATATTAAGTTTGAAGTTAAGGTTTAACGTTTACGTTAGGTATATTGTGTTAGCATTGTATGAGTATAAGATAAAGTTTTTGATTAACCACTGAAAAATTAAATTTATGAACTCCCCGTTCTGTTTTCCTTTTGCTTTAGTAAAAAAATAAACTTTACTTTAGTTCCCAATCTACACAGCCAATCCACTGTATGGCAGTTCAATCTCACTCCACTTCAAAATAATCAATTCACGCCTATTTTAAATAAACCAATTCACGTCTACTCTCTCTCTCTCTGCAAAGAAATCCGCTCACTGCTTGATTGTTTTCTTGATGTACTTCTTCCCCAATAATTTTACTATACTATTAATGCCGATTGTCGTTAGAAAAATTAACATTGATTCACTTTTCTTATTGCATTTTTATAGTTTATTGTTAGAACTTGCACTTGCCACTGTGTTTTTTCATCCTTTTTTTTACTAAAACGCGCCTGTCTGTCCGTCCGCCCGTATGTCACCACACATTCCTCTCGCAAACCGTATAAGTTACAAATTTAAAATTTTGTATATAGGTATAAAGTGATGCCCTCTTCAAAGTTGCTGTACAAAGAATTTTTACAAGGTGCTTAAGGGGGTTCTTCCCATACAGGGGAGTGGCCCCTGAAAAAAAAATTTCATCAAAGGTAACCGATATGGGTATGAAATGAAAGGTCTCAATGAGAACTTTTCAAAACAGGGCTTGAACTGGTATTTTATGGTTCGCGGAGCGCACAGGAAGGGGAAATACACGAAAAATTTGTGTCCCCCCCCCCCTCGCGATTGGACACCTGTGATCTAAAAAATCTGAAAAAAATATGGAGATAGGGTTTATAAGTACAACAACAACAAATACCTTAGAAGTCAAAATTCACCCAACTTTGTTAATAATAGTATGATATTCGATATCACATTTTTCCCAATAAAATCATATGGATACCCTTAAATTTAGTGAAAACCGATATTTAAGTAGTTTTACATAAGGTCCTAATACTCTGAAAGTTTGATGAAATGTCAGTCATATTTACGGATGTTACAGCCATTTGAAATTTCTCCAATTACAACAACAATAACTCACGATTTTGGTATTTTATTGACTTTCCATTGAATCAGGTACTGCAATATTGATTTGATCTTCTTGAAATTTTCGAAAAAGATCAATAATATAAATTTTTTTGGGAACTCATGATTTGAGTGGCCTTTGTTAGTTTGCAACAAAGTGACGACCGTTGAAAGTACAGAAGCAATGGATTTTCTTTTAAACGTGCACATCTTTGCTGGTGACTTCATTTCGCACGTTGGGTACAAAACCCTTCTGACATGACCGTAGGTCTGCCTCCCCAACTTGTTTATATTTCAATCACTGTGCATCCACTTAGTGTCAATTTTAAATTCCATCCATTCGGATTCGAAAGTACTTCATAGTCTATCCTCTATTAAGAAACCCATTAACTGCACTACAATTTCAATTATAATTTTTATCTTCGAACTAGTAAACTTATCTTATGTATTCTTTTTAAAATAACACAATAATAATAATCACAACAAATTGTTTTTTTTCATTTGCGGCCGGCCTATAAAACTTTGAATTTTTCTGAACTCGCGATTTTTCATCCACGAAAGAATTTTCTTGCACTGTTCACCTCCGTCTCAAACAGATTCCTCGCTTTTCAAACCGTCACTATCCAAAACTCAATCCCATCTGACCTCCAAATTCAGCCTCCAACTCAATCAATCTCGCAATCCTTTCATTCCCAATTACCACTGCCGCATCCGAGTAACGTTATCGAAGATCAATGCACTTCCATTCCGCTACCCACACATCTTTTCCATTATCGACAAACGCAACGATTTCCATTTTGCATATATGCCGGCCGGTTTCCATAACCATGATAGCGTTTGGTTATATGCAAATTATCATATACGAGTATAGGGAAACAATTTCTTTTGCCAATATCCCAAAAAGAGTGTTTTCCTGCACTTGGGATAACTTGAACCCAGGGCCCCAGCGGACCCTCGGTCGAGAATCCACGACGCTATCCACGGAGCCACCTTCTGTTGATTTCTCACTCATCAAATTAGCAACTTCAACTATGCACCTTTCTTGATAGGCATGGAAATGAAATTTGTTAGTAGGGAAGTGTGGATGAATTTTGTTAGTATAACAAATGAAATTTCCTAGTGGGAGCTAATGAATAAAATTAGTTAGTATGAAGGAAGGAATTAGGTTTTGTTAGGGAAAAAGTATCGAATGAAATTTTGTTAATGGGATGTAATGAAGAGAGTGTTGTTAGTGGGAAAGTTAAGATTATTGTTTTTTTGTAATTAAAGATAGGGTAAGAGGGTAGTATTGAGATGATGGGGAAATAAGAATTATAGAGAAATTGTTAAATGAAAATAAATAAATATACCGAGGTAAAGATATATGTACCCAAAAGAAGGTGGAGATGTTACGGCGGCAATTTGAAGTTGCGATTGGGAGAATGCAAGTACGCCGGAACTCGCAACTGACCATTTGGTTGCAAGCAACAGTTCTAACTTTTTGGATTAATGGAAAAAATTCAACAAAAGTAAATACATTTTGTCTACTAGTTTTTCTTTGTTTACCTCATAAACTGAAACTGACTGATTTTTACGTTCGCATATTCTGATTGTACACTATCAAATCAATATCGTACATAAAATTAACTTTTAAACCAAATCAAAAGTTTTGAAATATGAAGGTTGCTACGAGGAGTATACCTTATTAATGAATTTCATTAACTATGAAAGTTTTCCTAGAATCGGTTTTACTATAAGTGAACTTAGCACATACGTCCCACAAGTCCACTTTAGGCTTTTCTGTGGCCCAGGTACGAGTCGTAAATTGTATGCACTTTATACATTAATCCTTTTGTTAGAAGCAAATTATGTTGGTTTCAATTACAACAATCAACTTATTCTTCTTCTTTGTGTAAGTCAAAACATTTTAAAACCCTCACTTTATCTCTTAATGAAAGTAGACCGTGAACCATAAGCATTATCAGATATAAGTAACAACTGTTTCTTATTTCATTCACGACCTTTTCATGCTTCCAGGACAAGCTTTCGCCATAACCAGCAGAAATTTCGGCACGTTCCTCTTATCTAGATAATATCATCATCATCCTTTGAGTCTACGGCGTTCAAACCCTCATCTGATAAGCCGGCTGAGTTTTGCGAAAGTTTGTCTATAAAATCCATCCGTCCCCGAAGTATATTCCTTCTTTAAAACGAGAAACTGTCTCTGTGGCGAAAGCTTACACATCACGCACGTTTGGATGTGAGCATGTATTCCCGTCTACAAACAAGACCTTGTTCCGGCGTTGTATGCCAACAATTTATTATATTATGGCCTAAATGTTTTCGGTTCAGCAAATCATCTTTCCTGGGAGAACAATAAATTTGTTCAATGCGTTTTTTCAACCCATTTATTTCAGTGGGGGCAGGAGACATATCCTTTGATAAATTGTTGTTGGGTTGTCATAACATTTTCATTTAAGATGCTCACCCGCATCGAGCAAGAGGGCTTGTGAGAACCGAGGGCTGGCACTGCTAATTGGCGTGTACAGAACAGACAAGTCCATAGAAAAGGACTCATCTTGCAGATGATGTTGTGCGTCATTGTGTAGGAAGAGATTTCGAGGAAGGCTTGGGAGAGAATGAGGACTGTGAAAATACGAGTAAGTGCCTACCCATGAAGCAGTTGATGATTTATTGATTATTACTATGAGGTCCTTGCTATTATATTTGAATTACAAGTATTGTATATTGAGATGCAGAGTATCTGATAGGATTTTTTCTTCTTTTGCAGAAAAGTACAGCAAATATTACGAGACGGAGGAAGAAACGTCGACCGAAAGCGAAAGCGAAGAAGAATGGATGAAGATTTGGACAAAAAAATATGAAATTATTTGGGGCTCTCCAGCCCCACAGAGCCGATTCAAATCGTTGGAATGACTCTTTTGGTGGCAACAAGATTATCAATAATTACAACACCAATAGCAACAGCTTCAGTACCAATAGTAACCGTACATCAGAAATTATCACAACTACCAGCAGCAACCAAATCAATACCAAACCAAATCGAATTGACGCGAGTCCTGACAGGAAGGAGGGGGAGAGGAGTCAAGCATGCGGAAGAGATGAGAAAGGATCGGAAACGATATCTGCGAGGGATAATTCATTCGACATGATTCGATCAGCCCCGGAAATGAGTGGCGTGAATATGAGGCGAATTCAACAATCATTATCATTATTGCTATCACCGCTACAATCATCGAATTTGCTTCCATTATCGCGTGGGCAGCAACGTTTTCGTTGTTCTCTTTCACGTTATTTTTTGGTTACGTTTCTTTTGTTGTGCGTATTCACGAATTGTGCATTATGTGACGAAGTGGCGAATGGATCTAGCGTGGGACCAGAATTTACAACGTTATCATTAATATCGTTACCAACCATTCCACCATTTGGTAAGTACTACATATCTAATATCCATATTCCACATAATAGAGTAGTTGAAGCCGTTGATTGCCAGCAATACTAAGACTCCTAGAGTTCCTTCAACTTTCAGTATTTCATATTATAATACAAGCACGGGAAAAGTGGACGCGAAAGCGTGTTGAAGACCACATCCGCAGCCACATATGAGATTCAAACCTCTCATTTCATATTCATCCATATGAACTTTAGGCATTTTGTATGTGTATAAATTATAACGTGAGACATTAAATAACTTTTCAGTCCACCCTGTTATGGAGGACTCCAAGAATGAATAATTTATATCTGTTTTAAATATTACGTTCGTAATAAGTAGAGTCATATACGAGGCAATTTTGCCTACATGCCCACATCTTGGATTTTCGGTTATTCCTTGGCAAGGCCATTCTTATTTGCTTTACACCGAGAAGAAGGCAAAGATCCTTTGAAAATGATAAAATGAAACGGAGCTTATCAAATATTAAGTATGCGCATGTTATTCCTCTGTAAGGAAGTTCTGTGTTAATTTGTAATGAATTTTTGGCGAGCTTGATCCTTGTATTATGTTTTGAGTCTACTTTGCAATCGTAATGTATTGCTTTGATAGTTGGGAAGTAAATTATTTAGTATGAATTCCATTATTGTTGGATGTGAAATAAGTTAGTTTTAATGCTTCATTAAGACCAATATGAACAAAGGACTTAAGCTAGGGTACAACTTTAAATAATTTAAAGGATATGTACTCTCCGAATGAGAGCCAATTAGAATCAGTACTGCTGATGGCAATGATATTTGACCTATGCTATATTCGTATTTCGTCGTTCTGTGATATTATTGGTCATGATGATCCCAGGGCTGCATTGTTACTGACATATCAATATTTTTATGTTTCATTGCATAAAGTGCATTCCTTTTACGGTTGATTAGAGTTCTTTTAATTATTATTGTTCAATTGACTACGCCATGTTTTGAAAACTTTTAAGACTCTGATTACTTTTTCAGAATATAATTTAAGTTTCTTCTTGTTAATTTTTAGCATTACGCCCTTTTTGAGCCTTCGCTTGAATACAGTTAGAGTATATTGTCGCGTGTTATGGTTCGTGGCCAATGATTTTAATGTTCCGGGAAAGTGAAACCGCACTGTCTTTTAAATTAAGTTAAAAGAGTTTATTTACTAAAAATGCACAGTCATTAATTTAACTATTTCACCAATTTTACAATTCACCTTTAACTATCACTAATATCGCCTTTAATTCGCACTCTACACTTATCGCAGTTCTTACTATCGCGGTTTTACTATATCGATTTTACTATCGCGGTTGTGATAATCCCCCCATTCATTCAGCTCGCCTTTATATAGGGTCTCTAGCCATTCAATCCATTTCTCGTACATTGGCGAATGTTCTGACTAGAGCTACCTGGAATATTCGAGCGATCCTGAATGGCGCAGTGACGTCAGTTTCAGATATTGATCATGTTTGGTGGGATCTTTGCTTTCGAGTACATTCGTTTGTTGATCATGATGTTGTTAATGATTGTGAAAATAATTGCGACAGTAGCTCGCAGAAATATTTGAACATCTAACAATATTATTATCTTAATTATATGTATCGGCACTCTAGAAGATAATATGGCCAGTATCACGCTTTACCCATATGTCCGTCCACCCAGCTGTGATACGATCTAATTTTAAAGCAGTACGTTTTACTTTATATACTTTAAGTTTCCAATTTTATTTTGTTGTGGTGCCTTTGAATTGACACGTGATATATACGTATATTTTTTGGGCTTAATGGCTTTGCATAAAAAAATTTACAATACTCTATTTAAATCGGTACTTGTCTATAAATCTGTCCATGCGTCGCACAATTTTCCTGAGTAACAATGAAAAAGTTTTGATCTAGTGGCTCAATGTAAATTTTGTAGTGAAACAATTTATCAAAGAATGCTAAGCGAGGTCTCTCAAAATTTAATTTCATCGATGATAGTCATTATTATATTAAATACAAGAGCTTGATGTGACCTTTTACCGATTACGAACTACCGATGTTAAGGTGTGCAGGGGAAGAGAAAAGCCCTGTTGCAACCACGGAGGTCACCGCAGTTGCAGACATTAAGATTTGGCAGAGGGGTGTGTAGCTCGAGGTGGCATACTGAAGCCGGCTAGCGCTCAGTCTTGTCGTGGGACTTCTGGGGCACCCACTGCTCGTGCTGAGCCACCTTACATATGAATACTAACACGGCGGGAAAAGGACGGGAAAGGAAGAGGTCATTTTGAGAAATGAAAGATGATGCTCTTAACTCGACATAGCCGTTTTATTTAGTTTAAAAATGAAATTCTACACTGGAGATTCACAAATTTTAATTTCAATACGAAAAAAACCCTTTAAAATTTTATGTAAAAGCAAACAGTCAAAAAATTTCAATATAAAAAAATCCAAATTGGTACTCACTCTTTCCTCCGAGCGCTCGGCAAAGACAAAAAAAAGAGTGTGTGGCCACTGTAAGTTAAGTTTAAATTAGTTTGAAATAAACAATCAGAATCAATCGAACACTCAACGGCCACTTATATCACTATGATCCACTGTCCAACACTGTTCTGTGTATGTTAATTTGACAACAGCAAAAAAAAAGCCCGAAATCCAGCGCTTTGCCTTCTCAATCTAGCATCAATTCTTTCTTCACTCCTGAAACATTATTTCTTTCTTCACTCATGAAAACATTATTTCTTTCTTCACTTATAAAACATTATTTCTTTCTTCACTCATAAGACATTATTTTTTTCTTCACTCTCTAGACATCCGCTGTTGGTTCGTTTTTTTTTTCTCTAATTCTGAAACAACTTTTAAAATCCAACCGCAGTAACTTAATTCCCGGCGTCCGAAAACCAAAATTCTTTTCCCCTTACTTGTAAATTCGCACAAATTTTAATTTAGCCCACATCCGATGCAGTTTTTCGGTTCTTCTTCCTATCCCACCCCAAAACTTCCGCCACTAAACTTCGCAATCAAAAAAATTGTTTTTCGCTTTCTTCTTCCGACGCCAAGAACTTTCGAATAAAAAAGTTAACAAAACTTTTCCGACCCTGCCAAAAACACTTCCGCTTATTTTCAAGCCAAAAACTGACTGCTATCCCAACAACTTAATCCCGCATTTTTCACTTCCATCCAATCCGATTCCGTAATCTCTTTTTCATTTTCAATTACCGCTGTTGCCTTTGGGTAACGTAATCGAAGTTCATTACACTTCCATTCCGCCACTCACAGATCTTTTTTTCTGTATTGACAATCACAATAGTATCCATTGATTTGCATATATGGCAATTTACATCATCCAAGAATCGCTTGATTGAATGCAAAGTGTCACATATACATTACGAAAACTATTGATTTTGCCGATACCCCAAAAAGAGTGCTTCCCTGCGCCCGGGGGAACTTGAACCCAGGGTTCCAGCAGACCGCGGTTGAGAACTCGCAACGCAGCCAATGGTGCCATGGATTGTCGATCTCGCATTCATCTCATAAGCAACTTCAACGATGCATTTGGGTATAAGATTGAATTTTGTTAGTAGGGGAACATGAATTAATTTTTGTTAGTATAAAAAATAAAATTTGTTTGTAGGAACAAGTGAATAGAATTAGTTAGTATGAAGGAAAGGAATCAGGTTTTGGTAGGGAAAAGGTATTGAATGAAGTTTTGTTAGTGGGAATTAATGAATGGAATGTTATTAGTGGGAAAATTGAAATTATTAGTATATATTATATTATTTTAGTTGGAAATAAGGGAAAAGGGTAGGAGTGTGATGACGGGGAAGTAAAAATTAAAGGAAAAATGGAAAAATGTTAATAAAATAAATAAATTTACAGAGGAAAAGGTAGGAGTGCCCAAAGGAAGGTGGAAATGTTACGGCGGCAATTTGAAGTTGCGAATGGGAGAAAGTCGGTACGCTGTAATTCGCAACAACCCCGGAAAAAATTGTCAGCCTTCACCCTCGTTATTGGATACGTGTTGACCAAATACAAAAAAAAATAAGTACACAAAATCAAAGAAATCGTTTATCACAATGAAGAATATTTCATTATTTTTTAACCGATAGCATTGTTCCTGCTCATAATAAACAACCGTTCCTCTATTTGATGAACACGAGAATGCACGTCTATATAGTGCTAACCTTTACGTGAAACGTGTAAAAACTTCACGACGATCGGATCACAGACAGCAGAGTTATCGAGTAAAGTAACTTTGTGATTTTTTTGAAAAATGGAAAAATGCGAGTTACACCGTAGAAGCCCAGCAATGGCTTGAAAAACATTACCCGGACTCCTCGCCATCGAAACCAACGAATTTTTGTTGGTATGCTGAGTTTAAACGTGGTCTTTGAATCGTCGACTCGTTGCTGTTTTTGTTCCACTGAATGCAATCGCGGCACCCACTTGAAAAAAATCTTTTTCATGCTCAATTTCTCATGAAGGGCTGTAAATACGCTTCCAGATGATATCTGTATCATTTCTGCAATCTCACGGACCTTCACTTTGCGATTTTTCATTGCAATTTTTAACACACATTTTCCTTTGTAACGGCTTCCAATGGCCTACTCGAACGTTCCGCATCATTTGTGTCCGTGCGACTACGTTTAAACTCACTCCTCAGAGAGTAGTCTGGGTAATGTTTGTCAAGCCATTACTGGGCTTTTAGGGTGTTTTTACCCATTAAAAACAAACGTGGCCAGTTTGGCACTACTAGCACCATCTCTGGGTTAGTCTCGGGACTTATTGAACGATGTGTTTGTTTCTAAAGAAACTGTTGTGACGCACGGACAGACAAGTCGCGAAACTAGTAGATCTTTGTAAAAAATTTTTTACAAAGACCTAAAAACGTTCAGTTCCAGTGATTCAGGGAATGCCGCCCCACGGACCCGAGGATATGGGGAGCACCGTGAGGTTCCCTCCTGGGATGACAGGTAACGACCTTGATTGGATCTGGACTACGCTTTGGACAACGAACTGGAATTGATGCTTTGGGCTGGCGGATATGATGGTTTGGACCTAGTTCCTTTGCACAGTAGCGCCGAGGTGACACTCGTGTGTGAATGGCTCCAATTCAACTATCATACCGTTTCAATCCCGGTAAAACCTTGGCAGGCCTCGGAGTACGTTCGAAGTTCGCACCGTTGGGTTGATGGTGCACGTTCGGTTGAGACGGACTCCCGATTAGCGCTGGTCTGGCTCTGAGGGCTTGTACCAACCCTCGCATGGCCTCCCTGCTCTGCGAAGATAACCATGGGACAAAAAGGTGACTACCCACATGAACGGAGATAGCGGCTCCGAGGGGGGGCCCAATAATACTGGAGCAACCAAAAACATATAAAAAAAACCAAAAAAAAACCCAAAAAAATATTTAAAAAATAATAACGACGACTCAACCAGCGGTTGCAGCCACGACGTTAACAGTACATCGAGAGCGGTACTAACGACGCCAAAATCGACGAATAATACAATGACAGTGAAGACGGACGAAAACCGAAGATTAGTAGACAGTTTGGTCTAGACTGAGATTCCTGCGGCATTCGGGCGAAGCAAAAAAAAATGATGCGAACGCTAGAGCGTCTTATAAAGGAAAAGCGTGAAACTCTGCAGGACGCTTCAGGTGTTCGAGCGGTAGAAGAAAATATCAAGAACATCGAGAATTCGATGCTCACTGCTGCGATCGTTAACGAAGCCACTGATGCAAGGGACGTAAACCCCAACATAATAAAGAAACACCCTGAAGCCAACAAGGAGATTACGGCAGGAAAAGAAAAGAGTGACCAGATAAATAAAACGACGTTGTGTGATTGCACCGCCAACGTCGAAAATTTGGCGCAAGTACTGTATTCGGAAAGTAATAACCTCTTCCAGGATTGGTCGATAAGTACAATTATCGCCCAGCGACACGAAGAAGAAAGGCTACAATCTGCATGCGACTCCCCAAAAATCAGCAAAGCAGTAGATTCGGCTCCTTGAACTAGAGAAGCTCCTAGGCCGCCTTGGGCATTATCGGAGGAGCTGGTTAAAGGCAGAAGATGAACAAAAGGCTAAAGAAGCGCTTGGAATGAAATCTAAAGCCACATACAGATAGCTCCACCAGTAAAAATCAATAAAAGAATGGCGTCTAGCCGGGATAAAAGAAGGAAGGAAGAGGCACTTGATGGGCGTGAAGCATCAGATCACGGGTTTCAGACATTTGCACACTGTCTGCGTGCGCGACGCGTAGGGCCTATGCCAGGAAAGTGTCTTCACCCCGCGTGGGTTCCTAATTTTTTAATCTGACAATCAGCTGCTTCTCGCATTCCTTCTGGTGCAAAGAAACTCCTTCAAAAAGTGTCAGAAATTAAAGTTCGCACGGACGAAAAACAAGAAAAAGGATCTGATGCAAAACAGGAGAAAAAGGAGCCCCAACGAAAACCCCGGCAGTAGGCACTGCTTGTAAAACCCCAAGATGGCCGATCCTACGTGGAGGTATTGTGGGGCATTAGGGGAAACGTAAGGCCCGAAGACACTAACACTGATATTAAAGCAGTACGACCACCGCGGTCGGGCCACATACTGGTCGAATTTGAAGTAGAGGTCGAGAATAAGAAAGCATTCTGCGACGTAGTAAAGAAAGTCCTCGGCGAAAGCGGAACTATTGCCTCGCTCGAGCCGATGGCAATGATCGAAATAAGAGGCATTGACTGCGTCACTGATCTGGCCGACGCAGGAGAGGCCTTCAAAAGGTAGTTCCCTAGCGTGGGCGGAATCATGGCGAGGCTGACACCAAAAAACTATAGCGGACAACGCATGCCCATAATTGACTTAACCGTAAAAGACGCTGAACAACTTCTGAATAAGGACAAAGTTAAAATAGGGTGGACTATGTAGGATACGGTGAAGAGCAATGCCTCTTCAATGTTTCAAATGCCTTGGCTATGGTCACACCACACAAGTATGCAAAGGACCCGCTAGGAGCTCTCTATGTTACAAATGCGGTGAAATGGGACATAAAAGAAAAGAGTGTACGAAGGAGGCACATTGTATTCTATGGATTGATGCTAATCCAAGACCCGATTTCGGACATGCCTTGGGATCAGGAAAATGCCAGGTTTTCCAGGAAGTCCTAGCCAAGGCAAAATCAGAACTTCGGCGACCCGCATCCTGCAGCTTAACCTACACCGCAGTTCAACCGCTCAAAATCTGCTTGAGCAGTTTGCGAGGGTCATGAAAGCCGACTTCTTGCTACTGAGTGAGCAACATCATAATAAAAGTTCAGCATCATGGTATCCTGATGAAACTGGTACTGCCGCCATCTGGGTCCGAAATAGTGATTTTCAGGCGGAGAGCTGTGGACGTGGGGATGATTTTGTGTGGGTTCGGCGCTCAGGGACCACCTTCTTTAGTGTGTACCTAACGCCGAACGAATCGAAATCATCTTTCCAAGACAAGCTTCAGGCTTTGGAGGGCGCTGTTTCGAGCGCAGACGGGAACGTGCTCGTTGGGGGAGACTTCAACGCGAAAGCAATCGAATGGGGCATGCCTCAAACAGATCCGTGGGGACAACGAGTCCTAGAAATGGCGGCCAAAACGGCGCTCGTCGTACTAAACGTCGGCAATACGCTGACCTTCCGCCGAATTAGCTGTGAAGGAAAGATACCGGACGTTACATTTGCCTTGGAGTCCTTAGTATGGAGGATATACAACTGGAAAGTATTAGAGGACTACTCAGCCAGTGATCATCAGTACATTCTGCTTGAGAAAAGCGATGTTGTCTCCCGGTGCCCATATTCTCAGCTTTCTACAGTTGGATGGAACATCGGGAAGATGGACCTCGAGAGGTTTGTCGAGTTTCTCACAGCAGGTTTACCGATACAGGGGGCTTTGGAAGGGACGGAAGAACTGGCAGCTTAAGTCGCAGTGAACTCAACTATGAGCATCATCACGACTGCTTGCTGCACTTCTATGCCCCGTCAAAAATCCCGGAACGGCAAGCCCCCAATGTACTCGTGGTCAACTGAAATCACTGAAGGGAGTGGCATGAAGCTCAACGGGCACGGAGCCGCGACGAGGCAAGCAACCGCGTTGCAGCATATAATTCGGCATGGAAATGCCTTTGCAAATTGATCAACAACAGCAAGACTTCCTGCTGGCAAGATCTAGTGGACAATGTGAACAAAGATCCTTGGGTACTTGGCTACAAGCTAGTTATGCGGAAGCTTGGTGCCCTACGGAAAACTGGTATACACGATGCGGAAAAGATGGACGCTATAGTGCGGGTACTCTTCCCCGCTCATCCCGTCCGTGTCGACGCTGTTCATGGTGAAACAGCAGTTGGCTCCAGGCTCCAGGTCCAGATAGTGTTCCAGCTGAGGTGTTGCGGCTTGTCTATCACCATTGTCCTGACTCGCTGCTCAGCACATTCATCGCTTGCTTTTGGGACGATGTTTCCCCGATACGATGGAAGGTAGCAAGGCTTGTGCTGATCAGCAAGAGGAAGGGAAACCCCGCATCGCCGTCTGCATACCGCCCGTTATGCATGCTAGACACGGCTGGAAAAGTGCTAGAGAAACTCATCAAGGGAAGACTCAGTGACGCTATTCGTGCTGCTGGGGACCTATCTCCTCGGCAGTACGGCTTTAGAGCAGGAGGCTCTACCATTGATGCGATTGCAGAGGTGGTGAACGCGGTCCAAAAGCCAGAGGTATATAGTCGCAGCAAGCGACGGATCGTCCTGTTGGTGACACTCAACCTCAGGAATGCCTTCAACTCTGCTAGATGGGTGGATATTCTAGATGCACTGGAAAACTCTTTTCAAATTCCAGAATATCTAATGTGGCTTTTAAGGACCGAAGCCTGCTCTACGATACGACATAGGGCCAACGAAGGATGGAAATTACATCAGGTGTTGCCCAAGGATCTCCAGACCTACAGAACGTGTCTTACGACGGGCTACTGAGACTTGAGATGCCAGATGAGTCGCGCTTGGTCGGCTATGCGGATGATGTTGCGGCTCTGGTCGCTGAACGCACCATTGAACAAGCGCAACTTAGGCTAGGTAGGCTAATGCGCCAAGTGAGGGACTGGATGACTGCTCGCGTGTTCAGTTTAGCACTGGAGAAAACCGAAGTGATCATCTTGAGAAAAAAAAGAATCCCTAGAGTAAGGAGGTATACGAATCGAATCGAAGCAGTCGGTGAAGTACCTGGGGCTACTGATCGACTTTAACTTGAGTTTCTATGAGCAAATCAGGGCAACGGCTGGAAGGCTGCTTCAGGAGTTTCTGCTTTGGGTCGACTTATGGCCAGCGTAGGGGGACTTAACCCATCAAGAAGACGCCTCTTGATGAGTGCTGTAGGGTCATTGTTACTGTACGGAACAGAAGTATGGGGCGGCGCTCTCAGCAAGGAGGTATGCCGACAACATTTGGCACAGGTACAGAGAAGAAGAGTACTGAGGATTGCATCTTCGTATCCAACAGTCTCTGACTCGGTGGTGAGAGTGATTGCAGGCGTGCTACCTGTCGCCCTCCTTGCTTGCGCCTAAACGAGTAAACGAGGGAGATAGTTGCCCGCGAGAAGAGACAGCGCTCGCTCAACGATTTGCAGCAGTCTTGGATGAATTGCATGAAGGGAAGGTGGACTGCGCGCCTCATCCCGGATGTAAGACCATGGCTAAATCGAGGGCATGGTGAGACTGACTTCTATCTGACCCAGCTTTTGAGCGGGCATGGGTGTTTTCAGTCTTACGTGCACAAGATTGGTAAGTCACGGTCCCCCGATTGTCGGTATTGCCCAGGAGAGGAGGACAATGCCTGCGAAGTAACTTCTACAGGGAGACGGGAGGGCTCACCCCGGATAACATAGTCGCGGTGATGCTCGAATCGGTTGACAAATGGAGCCAGGTGGCAAATAGTGCTCTGGCAGTCCTAAAAGATAAAAGGGGCTCACAGCAGCCGGGGGTGTTGGGGCTAGGCACATCCTCTTCCCCTCTCCCTTACCGCTAGGAAAGGGATCCCCCAGCTTGAAGGTGCCTCACGGCGTAACAAAACCAGACCTGGCCTAAAGTAATGTGTCAAACGGTTCCAGGCTGAGATGTCAGGTTGACAGGGGAGGTGCTTTATGGGTAGTCCAGTCGCCTTCTTTCGAGCATGGGAGTTCCATACTCTGTGCATAAATTGCATTTACCTCCCTACCACAAGAAAAAAGCTGGTGAGACAAACTTCGATCGGGATTGGTTTTGGACCTGCTCTGGGTGTCACAGCGGTTGCCTTCTCAAGAGTTAGACAGGGTTCTGTCGACATTGCAGACCGCTTGTTATGTATTTAGGCGCTGATTATGTGTGAAGTTTATGTGGCCACTAATTAATGTGTGCCGGTTGTCTGGTCACTGGCGGTGCCTGCCGATTGCAAGTCTCTGGTGGCAATATCGAGAAACCCACGATAACTTGCTTGAATTTTCGGACACTAGCCTGGTCCTCTGGCGGTTGACTATGCATGCCGGTCCTCTGGTCGCTGGTGGTACGTGGTGGTCGCATGACCACCAGTGGCAATATCCAGAGACCCGCGATGACTCGCTTGAATTTTTTTTTATAATCGAATTCATTTTCACAAAATACTCCAACTGAAAATAAAAATAAAAAGCTTCCTTTTAATTTTGTGTATTTTATTTTGCTTCTCGAAATCGATTTTTGACCTAGGTATATTGCAGTGTCCAGAACAAATTTTCAGTTTGTCTTACGTCAGGTGAACACATACTGGCTAAATAGTGCGAAATGATCGCCTCGTCCTTGAATAATTCTTTCTTACTACGTAAGTCCTATCAGGGAGGCTCCGCCAGGTTAGGTTTCCAGCTGTATGAGGGCTGTTTAGCGGCCACGTTTTTCGTTTGGCGGCTACTTGGGGCCAAGGCAAAAGCGAGTGGCAAACTGGGTCCGAAGTACCAAGCCGAAGGATCCTCAACGTGAAGGGTAAGAAATTGTTTTAACATGAATCGCTATCCCTCTCAGATAGTGGATATCTCCTATATAATCAGCAATTAGCTTGACTTCGCTATCTTTGTCCCTAATGATAGTCTTGTCCTTTATAAATAGTATCTCGCGTCCATTAGGAGTGAATTTACAGATAGATATCAAGTTGATCCTGAGTTCTTTCACAAGTAATATCTTAATGATTTTCAATATTTCAGGATGCTGAGGGTTTGGCACAAGTGTCTGTGAGCTATAAAGAAGCACGAACTCAGTTGACTAGCTTCGCTTGATTGCCGCGTACATATGCTTGTGAACTAGTTATTTGCGGGATCATATGAGGCCGGTTCTTGCGGTGCCACAAATCGATACTAAAAGTATTTATCACGCGTACTCTACTCTGCAAGACATTTTAATCAATTTTTGTTATCTTCAGAAATTTTTTATTATGTGTCAATTGAGTCATTTTACAGTAATTTAAAATTCTGTTGTCTCGGTGAAGTTAGCGGTCTCGGTGGCTTAAAACGAACGTAAACATTGTACAAAAAGCAACCGTTACTTTTCCTGAAGAAACTTGTTACATTACAAGGGGAATGTCAAACTTAAGATGTTAAAGTGGCTGAAGTCAACCAATCATCTCTGCCTGAAGATGGAAACTAGACGGATGTAGTTAACTTTAATCTTGTAATACAAAAAACTAAGTGGTTTTGACGAGGTGACCAGCTTATCTGCTCAGAAGCAGCCATTCCTGATCACCACGGGGCTGCTCAACAGCTTATGTTTATTACAGGATAGTCTCTTTTTTAGTCAACTAAGGCATGGAGAGATTGAAATATTTTGCACTTCTCTGCTGAAGACACAAATGTCTCCACATTGGTGAGATGATTTTTGTGATTTCAGGGCCCTCCTCCTTGAATCTAAATCCCTGTATTCTTCGGAAGTGTGCTTATACAAACCGCAAACGTATCATAACCGGGTATCATTAAGAAAAATTGATGATGCGGATGCTATCAGTGTCGGTCATCAGATTAGCTCCCAGCAAAAACTGACGCGACTCCAAGCAGTTTATTTGAACGTCATTTTGTTCCAAATTAGAACTGCCCGACTTCAAACTGTATAAAAATTTGCAAACCTTTCTTCTGGCGTCACTCAGGAATGTAATGCTCTATAAAATCATCGGCATGTTCAGGTGGCTGAGCTACCATGGACGAAGAATTTCAGAAGATGCTATAGACCTTACTATCCAGAAGACAAGTAACACATGGTCGGAGAAAAGTTTATCGGTGACTCTACATTTACTTTACTGAGCCCTCCAAAGTATGCTACTTTAATATCAAATGTTGAGGGCTACAATAAAAATTGAATCGGTTCGTTTGCCCACAAGAAAATTAAAAAAGTGACAACTCGAAGGAGAATGGTGTTATTTTCGCCTTCGGGCCCCATGTTCAGCGCCACTTCTAAGGGTTTTCGGTGTTTAAGGGTGCCAATTACCTGGTTCAAGTGTTAGCGAGCTATAAAGAAAATTGAGCCCAGCTGACTAGCTTCACTTGAGAAACGCGTCTAAATTGCCGTGGTCTATTGCTCGGGTTATTTCTACATAGAAATTCTCTGATCTAGAACTCTACCTAGTTCTCAGCCACAATTTAGGCATTTTGCTGCCATATATTCTGTACAGCTGCCCGTAAAACATTTGCGTTTATTTCGTTGCTTTGTTTATTTCAAAGGTTATCATAGCGGCATATGTAACCAGTTAAAAAAGCGTCATATTCATCATCCCGTTCCATGGAATGTCAAATTTTGTACTCATCCAGTATTTTGCCTCAAAGAGTCTCCGGATCATTACTCGGTGGAAAACTTTTAAACATTATAATGGCCAGCATATCCTTTGGAATGGCAATGTCCATGCTTTCCAGCTGTTCCACTCTACTTGGAATGTTGTCAAGCCGTTCTTTGATGTCATCATTTTTTTCTATTTCACAAGATATAATCTCGTAGTCCGCGTAGTGTAATAGTTAGAACACTCATCCCGTAAGCCGAACGACCCTGGTTTGACTCTCGTTGGTGGCAACGAGATTTAGTTCGAGTGGTTTTTCGGACGGACTATAAGCCCGTTCAGTTGTGATACGTGCTGGTTTAAAATCAGAACAACAAGTGACGTCACTGCGGGTATTCAGAATTTCTCGAATATCCCAGGTAATTCTCGTCAGAGCATTTGCCAATATGCGAGAAATGAATCGAATGACTAGAGACCCTATATAAAGCCGAGATGAATAAAAGGAGGATATAGTAGTGGTAAAAACTGCGATGTTAAAACTACGATAAGAGTACAGCGCGAATTGAAGGCGATATTGATAATTTCTTTAATAAAAGATTTTCGTGATATATTTGTAGACAGTTGAAATATAAATTGAAAATACAAGTGAAAAGTAAATAAAAGTGCGATTTGTAAAATAAGGAAATTAATTATTCAGCATTCTTAATAAATAAACTCTTTTAACTTAATTTAAAACACAGTACGTTTTCACTTTCCTGGAACATTAAACTTATCGGCCGCGAACCGTAAGACGCGACAATATAATACAAGGCAATAAAAGAATGGAATTGATCACTAGTAACCATAACTAATTTTCTATATCATTTCAAACTTATACTATCAAGCGAACTATAATCAAAGCATATAAAAATCCCATGTGTAATTTGCTCGAGCGAAAATCCTAATACATGCTGTGTGGTAAACTTGTGAAAATCGTAGATTTACGATTTATACTTGGGTTTATGCTAATGTAATTTTTATGAAAAGCTTTCTTAGGGATGTTTTAATACGTATGAGCATGAATGTACAAATTGAAATTTGAAGTTTATTTGGAAAAACAGAATATTATTCTCGTGAATTGCAACAGCATCCAATTTTTTAAACAAGTATTAGTGGAAACGATATACTCGTAGACTTCTATATTCACATCAAGCTATTATTTAATAGTCTGATCATATTTTCTTGCTCATTCAAAGTCAAACTGAAGAGACATAAACCCTAATATAAATATAAAAATACCATTTTAATCCATCAATCATATATCAAATCATCTTGCTTACCCACAAATTTTAAACTACGCAACCTAATACTGCAAGGACATCATATGAGGCATAGCATCGCTATAGATACTACAAAAAGCCCATTTTCCATGAAATTAAACGCAGAAGCCCCCACTTGGTCGATATGATCACAGTAAACCTACACATTTCGAATGTGATTTCATTTGCAATTCACAATAATCCAAACGTAGCAGCCCGTAAGGTAGAATCCTTCTCTTTTCAAATAACAGATTGCTGAAGTGAATTCAGCTATTAATAAAATTCAAAATGGAAATTAGGTAAAGTGCTACTTCCGCACTATTGACTAGCTTAACGCTGATTAGCTCCGTAGAGTAAGGCTCTTAGCTAGAATAGATTGGATTGAATAAGCTCAAACTGACATACATTCGTATAAACGCCCGCTCATACGAATAGACAACATATTCCTTCTTAGGCAAAGGAGATTATTGATCCAGGGCTTAGGGTCAGCCTTCCTCTCCTCACTTGCAAACATGAACGTATATACCAAGCGCAAGAGAGTGAAAATCCTCGGTTGAAAATTGCATGTAATTTATTCAGACGACATTACAGAGTGATATAAAGAGGGGTACACTATGGAGAGGTGGTACAAAACGTTTATTGCTGGAATTATTGTAATAGTTCTTTTCTGAAAGTTTCCACAAATGCTAATATTTTACGATATATTTAAATGGATGAATCACAACAAAGGAGTTACTACTATGCCAATTTCCGACACACATATTTTATGTAAATTAGATATAAAGCTTTTAGGGCACACTCGTCATAAATACAAGGGATCATTATTTAAATTTATAAAAGCTTTTAAAATTCATCCCGATATTAAATTTAGGTTATACTACTGGGCATCATTTCATATAATAATAAATCGGTAAAGCTGTGAAAATGTTGACCGCAAAAACTAATTTATGAAATAACCCAAGTATATTCCTTTTTGTTTTGCGACGATAAAACCATAGAGTAAATACACCCAGAAGGTAAGTTTCGCATCTCATACAATTCCTTTTGAGTCCTTCGCTTTGAGATAGAGTATCTCATTATCATGATCTAATGTATCGACACTCCACAAGATAAGAATAATATCAAGTCCAACATATTGTCCATGAAATGTTTCACAAATTTTCCCTGCATTTATCTATGTACAACTTTTTAACCTTTACATAATCATTTGCAAAAAGAAACTAAACTTCCCACCGGACACTCACAGAGTACCTCATGGCTATTTCGGCGTAATCTTCTTGTGGTGTGAAGGCATTGGAACGAGTGAACGTGGTGGATCATTCTCGCTTAGGGAAGACGAGCTGAGGCAGCGTTGCAAGAGCTAAAACAGCATTGGCGAGCAAAAACAGCGTTGGTTTGAAAAGTGTTTTGCGGTGGAAAAATTATTTTTCCATTCTGTATATTTTTACTGGCCTCATTCCTCTCGCTATTTGAAACGTAGATATAGCGCACCGTATTCGTCTTACTTCCGTTCCCTTTTTCGTTCGGTACGCTTTTTCTGGGCTCACTTCTCTCACTCACTTTTCGTATTCACGAATTAGCAGATAAGATAACTAAAAGACCAGGTAACCTACTAAGGGGATGTATTTGCCAAATCAAACGAACAACTGCGCTTGGCGAAAACGAGTGAGACTTGAGGAGGTCTCGTCTATACCGGAGATACTTATGGCCCCCAAATATTAGTGGGGCATCCAGGTGGAAGCGGTACCTCTCACACACAATAAATATAAAAAGCGAAGGCGGGATTGATTGACAAATATGTAAAATGAAGACTATACGGTTAGCCATAAAAGTACACTTTCCTCAATAAATAATTATTTTTGCATTTATTTCTGGAGTTGAAAACTCTTTACATGCACTGTACTTGTAACACCAAGGCTTTCTACTAAACGATTTCTATACATGAATGAGTAAATTTTTTATTGCTTTATTATAGTTATTGCTTGACGTATTCACTGGATATGCACGTTCGTTTGTTTAACTGTCGTAAAACCTCGTATCATAGTATATGCTACAACCTATCACGGTTACGGAGATCAACAAAATACATTAATAGCACATAACAATGCAGGCGTTAGATAAGCCCAGGTGCACCAAAACACAAAGAAACATAAAACAAATTTGCGTGGCGTTTCTGCAACCACGGTCGCTGGCTGCTATATTCAGGCGTACTCACGGCTATGTCGTAAAGCGGGCCGAGCGACGCGATCGTATATTGACATACTATATGACAATTTGAGTCACTTCCCACCGATATATATATGCATATATATATATGACAATTTGTAAGCGCGCGGTTGTTAAATAGGATAAAACACCAAACCGAGAAATTAGCAAAAATGGCTTATCAAGAGATTGGTGATAAGCCCAACTTTTGATGAGAAACCTGGACCCGCGTCTCGGTCATTCGCGGTCTTGCCTGAGCTTCGAGAAACCCTTCGACATGTCAGTAGATGTATCTTGCCACTGAAATCTTTGCCACCTCTTAATGCGATCAGATGGAAGTGTAAGATTTACACTAAGAACTCGGGAATATGTTCAGCAAGAAAGTAACCACATAAATAACACAACTGGCTGCTCGAAATCTGTTACGTACTTTCTTTCGAGCAAGATTCTGCGCAAGATTCTTTCGAGATACACCTTCCGTGACTCATGCCATCAGATAGTGACCAGCTTTTATAGAATAAGTCAATTAAAGAAAGTTGTCACATTCGTTGCCAGCACGATTCTTCGAGACGCCCGCAACGTCTGGCGATCACAAAAAGACTTCCTCTGCCATAACTGTAGTTCCATCCGCAAGCTTGCTGCTCGCCGGCAACGAAACTCTTCCATTGCGAGATAACGCAATACACTTTACTATGCTACCTTGCGATTTGGTTGCCATCATCGAATTTTAATTAATTTATTTATTTATTCGCCAAAGAAGCACAATTCATAGCAAATTGAAATCAAATACATAGCAAATTGAATTAAAAACAAAAATTCAAATACATAGCAAATTGAGTTAAAAATAATAATACAAAGCACACAAAGATATTTTCTAGGTTGTCGAGGAATTGAGGATTTGTAATATTTTGAGCTTAAAACAGAACTTGGAAGTGGTTGGAAAGTAATGCTCTTCAAACTTATTGAATATTTTACAGCATCTCTTAACCGGCTCATTGTCTGCATAATTGGTGTGGTGCGTACTTGTGGTTAACATGGGAATGTGCCTAGTCACTCTAACAGGATCATAAACGTTATAAAAACGGAACTTGAATGTTACACCTTAAGACGTTGAGAGGTAGACATGCAGACAAAGCGATTCTTCTGGAAGTGAATAATGTCAGATTTAATGTTTGAAGTCGATCCTCATAAGATGGTAGATTATGAAAAGAAGTCGGGTCGTACAGAGATCTTAACGCAAAAAGCAAAAATTGTTTTTGTACAAACTCAAGTCTGTGGCTACAGATTTTGTATATGGGGCCCCAGATTATGCAGCCGTATTCGAGAATAGAACGGACTAGCAAGGTGAGCAATGATTTTTTTGCCCCAAATATTCATAAATTTTTTCGCTCTTCGTCTAATAAAACCTAGCAGTTTGTTAGCTTTACACAGTAATTCATCATAGTGAGGGTTGAATCTGAGTTTGGAGTCTAAGACTACGCAAAGGTAGACAACTCTTTCAACTCTTCTCAGTTGTGTGTTATTAATTTAATAATTGTGTAGTACGACATTCTGTTTTCTTGTGAATTATTACAAGACATTTTTCCAAATTAAGCTCAAGGTGGTTCACATCGCATCATTGGTTGAGGGTGGTTAATTTGGACTGGAGAAAAGATACATCAGTTAAAGATTGTATTCTGTGATACAGTTTGAGATCGTTGGCATAAAAAAGGTGCGGAGTATCAAACAGTACTTTTGAAAGATCTGAGAAGGAAATATTGAGCAGAAGTGGACCGAGATGACTGCCCTGAGGAATTCTAGAGGCGACATTGATCTCACGTGACAACTGACCTTGAAACTTGACAAATTTTGTGCGATTTTTCAAAAAGGACTGAATCCAGCTGAGTAGCGAACCGGATATGCCAAAATAGCGGAGTTTGTTTTACAGAATTTCATGGTTCACTCTATCAAATGCTTTACTGTGTTTATGGCATCAATCTGATTTCCTTGCTCAATTCCACTAAGAATATCACGTCAAAGTGATTAGATTAGTGGTAGTTGATCTGTTTTTACGGAAGCCATGTTGCTCTTCATTAAGAAATGGTTCAATAAGGGGGGAAATTTTACTACATGTAATTTTCTCAAATAGTTTCGGCATAGCATACAAGATGGTAATACCCAAATATTCAAATACATTTATTTTTAAATTTACAATTAAAATTGGATGATGTATAATGTTGTTTTGTGAGCAGTTTGTCCACACAACTACTCGAATCTTCGTCGATCCGAGTTGAACCACCGTTTCCTCGGTTTTCCACTCGTCTCCACCCTTCAGTTCTACCTACGAACTATGAGCATCTCAAAAAGAAAATTTTAGAAAATATCATTTTACAAAATATTGGAGAATACCGAAATAACTCGGTGTTCTAATTGTAAAATACACGTAAAATGTTCCATATGAACAATATTTTTGTATATGGATTGGCTTTTGATTTAATGTTTTATAATACAATTGGAATTATGAATTTCATTGCTTATTAAAGGGTAGTATCTTGCAAATTTGATGTCCTACATTTTATGCTTTGTTTTTCTTTAATGATGCATTTTCTTGTCCATTAATTTAAATTCTCAATGATATCGTTTGTATTGGGTGCACATGCCTCATAAAATATTTTCTCATTCTCTGCTACCACTAATTTAAAATTGGTTAGGTCATTGTAAAGATATTCGATTTCCCTTCCTGAATAAATAAAAGTTATTATTTATTGGTTTTGCTGAAAGAATATTCATTGTAGCTAACGTAGTGCCGCCAGGTGAAAAAAACCCTTAATTAAAATAACTGTCATGTGACATTCACTTCACTTGTGTTTCTTCCCTGAATAAAAGTCAATAGGTTATGGGCCCAGTCCCGAACACTCGTGAATTTTTAAGTGGGAAACTCCATAAAATTCATCAAACCATGACACAGGGCAGAAAGATGGCTTTGCATGAAACGTTAATGCAGTGCAAATGTGGTGGATTTAAGAAAATTGCGAACCACAAAGTAAAGTTGTCAAACATCGACATCAAAATATATGATGAAATTCTAGTACTACTTTATTGAATAGTTTTCCGCCCGCGTATAACATCTTCAAGACGTCGCTCCATACTCCTGTTAAGCTTCCTAACTTAACTAAACTAAAAGCTATCGTTAAGGAAGAAAGTGCTAAATCTGTAAAAGACGGGAGCGATCGTGAAGAAATTGACAAAGTGTTAGCCGTGAAGGGTAAAACATATTAGTATAAATATCATAACTGTGGAAAGCTAGAACACTTCGCAAAAGCGTGCCGATCTGGAGAACAGAACAATAAAAACAAAGCTATGTATTGGGCATTGTTTGCAAGAAATAATCTTGGCGTGTAGTATGTCATTAGTGGGGTTACATCCCATATACGAGTAAGTGTCAACGAGAATTGTTCAAAGACTTCAGTGCTGAAAACATGCATATTGAGTTAGCATCTCATGAAACAATTCGTGCAAAGAGAACTGGAACGGTCATTATCGCAATCAACGCTGATCCAGCGATATTAAACGAGAAACCTCCTTTGCGTACAAATTTTCTGTCAATCAGAAAAGCTACAGAAGCTAGTTTTTGAGCGAAATTTTATAAAAATACGGCGATTTTAGAGAAAGATCAATTTGTCGTAAAGACTAAGAAAGCAAATGATCTTTATATCGTGTATCCTAAAATGCAAAAATCATATGCGTATGTGAAAAATGATCCAAGTGAAAAATCACATCGGAGAAAGGGATATTTGTGTTGTAAAAGCTTAGGAAATATGAGCAAATAAAATTTGGTGAATGGGCTCGAACATGTGAAATTTGTTGATAGTGAGTGTCACACATGCGTTAAATGCAAAATGACCGCTAAACCATTTTAACCTTCAGGAAATAGAGCTGAACGTATTTTGAAGTTAGTTCACATAGACGCTGGCGGGCCATTCACTTTTATTCACGATAAATCACGATACATAAAAGTGTTTGCAATACAACCCAGAGACGAAGTAATGGGAATATTCAAGGATCTTATGATGACAACTGAAAAAAACAGGGAAGAAAATTAAGTGTTAAAGGATTGATAATGCCAAATAAGAGTAAAAATCTTGGTCGATTATTGCCAAGCGTTAGCATAAAACAGCAGTTTACTGTGCAGTACACGCCAGAACAGAATGTCGTTGCCGAAAAGGTGAATCACACCCTGATTGAAACAAGAAAATGCATGCTGGAAGAATATTGGACAGAAGCTGTCAATATTGCCGCATATATCAGGAGCTCCATAAAAAGCATACTTCGGAAGAAAACCAAAAGTAGGACAGCTTCGATTTTGTAGTAGTTCCGATCAACTGAAAGCATATCGCTTACTTGATAAGGAACCAACGACATATACAATAGTCGTGACGTACATTTTATTGAAAAGCCGCGACAGGCGACGACGAAGGATGCATTGTATCGTATGAGTTTTCTGATAAAAGAGAAATAGGGGAAGCAAAGCCAAAAGCGTCTGCTTTGAAAAAAGCACAAGATAGAAATACCAGCAAATCCAAAAACGAGCAACACACAACATTAATCTGGAAGTCAACAGAGAACTTGAAATCGAATCTCGAGGAGATGCAAGACGTCTAAGAGAGAACTTCGAAGTGGAACCTGAATGTATACCTGAATCTATCACGAAAAATATCATTCATACTTCGAAGGTGAAAAAGAAACGTGGAAGACATAAGAAATGGCTTAAAACCTTGAATATGTTGACAATTAATGAACCAGTCTCCTATAAAGACGATCGAGGACGTTCTGATGCAACCGAATTGAAACAAGCTACGCAGGAGGAATACGATGCATTAATTCAAAATAAAACCTGGGAGCCTGTTAAACGAGACAAACAAATGCATTTTATTGGGTCCAAATGGGTTTATAAAATGAAACGAAAAGGAAACGGGACGATTGAAAGGTATAAGACGCGTTTAGTAGCGAAAGCATATGTGCAAAAATACGGTGCTGATTATTACGAAACATATTCGCCAGTTACACGTCATTCAACAATTAGACTAATATTTCCACTTTCTGTGCAATATGGCTTAGAAGTACGCCCACTTGATGTGAAAAACGCTTACCTACATGGACAATTAGAGGAAACCATACATATGGAACAACCACTAGAATTCCAATAAAATGAAAACTTAGTATGTCGATTAAATCGGTCATTATTCGGTTCCAACCAATCAGTTCGAGAATGGAATGCAAAAGTTTCATAAATAAATATAATAAATATTTTAGTGGAAGAACTTCAGTTCAAAAGACTCGAGAAGGACAGGTGCTTATATGATCGAATATGTACTACTGTGTCCAAAAAATAAGGTGACATTTGAATTTAAACTGCACGCGTTGAAGGATTTGGAGAATTATTTTTGTTTAGGTTGGTAGTACTGTCAGTGACATCTATGTCAAATTTACATGTCAAAATATTCATTAGTGTTTGAGATACGCGTCATTTTGTGAGCTGCTAAAAGCGAGTTTTTCGTTTTTTGCGATCTCGAAATTAGTTGAATTTGCATTAAATTTTGTTTGTGGAATCAATTTTCTGCTGCGGATACATTTAGGATGGTGCAGAAAGCCTTTGGTGATGAGGCTATGTCTATAACAAATGTTTACAAGTGGTATGGTGAGTTCCAAGCCGGCCGTGAACGTGTCGAAGACGAAGAGCGTCCTGGGCGACCATCAATCTCTTCTCTTCTTCGATTATCGTGGTGTTGTGCATTATGAATTCCTTCCGCCGGGCCACACAGTCAACAAGGAATATTATTTGAACGTTATACGTTGTTTGCGTAACGCTATCCGCCTAAAAAGGCTGGAATTGTGGAAAGACAGTTCTTGGTTTTTACACCACGATAATCCACCATCCCATACTGCACTCGTAATTCGTGATCATTTCGCCAAAAACTCAACCCATATCATTCCGCAACCATCGTAATCACCTGATCTGGCACCGTTCGACTTCTGGCTGTTCAGGAAGCTCAAAAGACCGCTCCGGGGACACCGTTTTGGTACGATAGAGGAGATTTAAGCGGCAGCGAAGACGGAACTGTAGGCCATCCCAGTAGCGACGCGTATCTCAAACACTAATGAATATTTTGACATGTCAATTCGACATAATGTCATTGACAGTACTACCAACCTAAAAAAATTCTACAAATCTTTCAACGCACGCAGTTTAAAGTCAAACATTACCATATTTTTTGTTCACAGTAGTATAATGGTTCTATATGTTGATGAAATTCTGTTAGCAAGTGATATAAATGATATGAACAACATTAAAAGCAAATTAGCCAGAGTGATCGACATTAAAGACAAAGGTGTAATAAAACATCTAATTGGAGTTAAAGTGAATTAAATCTAACACAAAGACCATACATGACATATGTAATTGTGTCAATACGCCACAAGAATTGAGCAAAAATTGGAAAAGTGCTCGCAAACTGATCATGCATATTGCATAATATATGACCAGAAAAAATATCGGAAAATAGCAGTGATGACCCGTCTTGACATCATGTTTACTATCAGTGAGCTAGCCCAACTCAGTAATGAACCACGTTTGAATCATTTTTCAAAGCAAAAAGAGTTCTGCACTATCTGACGAAAGCTAAGGAATACAGTATTAAATATGGTGTAGTACCGAACGCCACATTAGAATACTACGTTGATGCTGATTGGAGAGCATCAACTAGCGATAGACGATCCTACACCGATTACGTATTTACACTTGGTGGTTCAGCTATCACTTGGGAATCGAAGAAACAATCAACAGTAGCACTCAGTACAACGGAGGCTGAATAAATGGTCCTCAGTCAAGCATTGAAATAACATGTGTGTCTTCAGGATTTAGCGGAAGAGATTGGCTATAAACAACTTGTGGAAGCGTCAACCAGTGCACCATTGCAGAACCAAACACATTGATGTCCGTCATCATTTCGTATAAGGGAGAAACTCGAAGCAATAGTTATTAACCTACAGTATATTCCAACAAATGAGATGGTGGTCGACATAATCACGAAGCCATTGCGATAAATGAAATATTATTTCCGCGTACATTCGATGAATTGGTATTGAATTAATTTTTCATATTGAACGTAACGAAGAATTATTTTAATTGAATTTTTATTTGAAGTTTACAATGCCTTGTAGTTAACGTAGCGCCACTAGGTAGAAAACCCCTTAATCAAAATGAACTGTCATGTCACATTAAATTCTTTTATGTTTTTACTATGAATTAAAAGTCAATAGATTTGTTTTCTCAATATCTTCGTTAAAAAATCTTATTTTTCCTTTCCCACTTAATGAATTTCATTTTTTATTTGATTTTCTTGTTTCCCTGCATTCGTTGCAATGTGACAACAATCATAAAATAATTATACCTCCTAGTCCCCTTACAAACATCCCCATTACGATAATATTGATGCAACCGTACTAATGCGTTACTCAATTAAAGTTGAGTGTTGAATGGATGGAGAATGTCGGAACTAGTGTGGGTGCTAATGCGTTGGACTCCCAATCTGGGGTTCTACTGGGGCCGTGGCTGCCGTGCATTTCTGAGTGGATGATGATTTGCATATAGCTGAGCATTATCGTGACTATATGCAATTGCAAATGTTGCATTTTACGAAAGTTTGAAAGATTAACAGAGGGAATGGGATTGAAGTGTAATGAACTTCTATTGCTTGAAATCTGAATGGTAGCCGAAAATTGGAAAAATGAAATGTTGCGGGATCAGTTAGGTGGTAGCGGAGGTCGAGTGGGAGTGAAAGTTGAGTGAGGACGTGAAATTACAAGAAAAAGGTGCATTGGGTTTGTATTGTCGGAAGTTAACCACAGCAATGGTATGTTAGCTGAGAATGTGAGCGAATTCATATTTTGTCGACTGAAATCGTATTGAGAAAGATTTTGAATATTAACGCAACAGTTTAAATAAATTCAAAAGAATTCGATATCATGTATCATGTCGGGTCGCACGGAAAGTAGACTTTTGGTATATTTATTTACAGAACAGTGTTGAATCTCCAAAAGTGCCATAAAATGTCCTTTTCCTATAAATTCAATGCGTTTATCCTTCTATATGCTTACGCAATATCCCTCTATCTTCAGTTGCTGTCGGCAAAAACTTAGGTATGATATTTCGCTCCTACCTTTAATTTTTTTTAAATACCTCCATTCCCTACCACTCTCTCCATCACTCTTTCTTCGTCGCACAACGCTCGTGCGATCTGCATTCACATAAAGTCGCTTGGTCCTTTGTGCCACCCAGACAATGCTTAACACATCGGTATAAGGGGGCACAAAATATAATGTGAACTAGTCCTTTTCCCAAAAAATCATAATCAGCTCTCAGAGATAAAAAAATTTAATATAATACGACGCATTCAAAAAAAAAACTCTGAGTAACTGTCACTTCAGTATCTCGCCGATAGGGTCAAAAAGAACGCCCTAAGATACTGGGCTCATAAAAGCAGGATTACAGGTCCACGCTTCAATCAGTGCTTATTAAATGCTCGCTTAGTCTTTTCTTAAATACCAAAAGTGAGTTTGCTTCCTTAACAATCTCTGGTAGATTGTTATATATACGCAGAGCATGATTCGTTGCATCGTTCTTTAGACGATCCGTTCTGGCAAAAGGTATTACGAATTGATCTGCATTCCTCGCATTATACGGGTTGATCTGTGATACCTTAATTAATGGCGCTCATTCCGATCCATTAGTTTTTAAATTTCTGTAGATAAACTTAGCTTTCTCCATAATAATAATTTGACTCAAGGTTAATGATTTTGCCAATTGGTAAACCAAACTAGTTTGAGTAAGCATTGGCAGCTTCAGAATGTTTTTATACGCTTTGGTCAGCAGCCTGGATATACTGTTTAAATGTTGCTTTACTGATTGACTCCAAATAAGTACTCCATAATGCAATTTCGCCAGGACAAACGCATTTAGAACAAGTTTCTTGATGTGCATTGGAAAACCCTCATATCTTCTTAACAATCCTATTATTGGGGCTAATTGCCTCCTTAAGCTATTTATAGAATTTAATGTGCACATCATGATTATCTCGCCACGTGCCTATCTTAACTGCTCTTTGTCTCAACACAACTACTGTGTGGCCTTTCCTAGAGTATTGCTCTCATGCTTGGTGATTACATTGTCAATACCTTGATTCACAACTTGCTGTGACATACGGACGTGCAAGTATCGATTTTAATAGGGAATTGTCAATTTTTCTTCTTACTGTTGAATACAGCGAATATAATTACTATCATATCTAATCAATGTGATTTACAGTAGGTAGTTATTCTTTGAAGTTCACTTCAAGTTTTTGGCGCACACGTCGGGTTTCTTCAAGGATCATGACTCAACTCGGATTTTTCAACATATTCACATATTCATACCTGAAATATCAAAATGTTGGTCTATCTTAAGTGCTCCTGCATTTTCCAAGTTATGATTTCATATGTATTCAGAATTGTTTGGACTCTACGTATGTGAAATATCCCAGCCTAACAATAAACTGGGGTTGTTGACGTATAATTTCATCAACTCATCCGAAATAGAGAGTTAATTAATCCTAGAATCAGCAATAGCAGTAAATATATGGTGGTTGATTTCTTCCTAAATTTGATTAAATTTCTCCGATCAATCAAAATGTTTCTCCGACAAATCTCACAAAGCTTCTGCATTTGCAAGAAAATAATTCCATAGAAAATCTACCACATTTTGTCGCTCGAATGCACTTGAATGCTTTCGATGTAACTTTCCTCCAGGGTAATCCTCGTCTGCCCTCAACATAAATCAGGCAAAGCATTTAATGGAATAAAGTTTGTTAACAGTATGAAGTCATTATACGAATGCCATTGCAGTCTTTCCGTTCCCGCCTTACAATCTGGACTTCATAGCGCGAAAGATTGCAATGGTGGTGTCTTCCCTTTCTGCTTTTCCTCTCCTTCCGTTATAGTCTGAAAGGAGCTTAGCTGCTTCCCGAAGTTAAGCTTCTGTCATTAAAACTACTTTTAAGAAAAAAAAGAGAAAATTGTAAAGCTGCGTATCTTTGCATTTAGTTATGTAGTGTCATTCATTTTTTCTAGGCTGTTGCGAGCACGTACTTTGCCCAGCATTTTGTCCTAGATCCTTTTTTATGCATGTGTTGGTTTCTTTTGCAGCAGTGTCCTTGTAAGAATGTTTAAGATTTAACGAGTTTATGTAGTAAATGGAGTAAGAACGAGAGGCAATTGGCACGAAAGTTTCACTTATCGTATTACCGAAACACGCTATCCTCTGAAGCTGCTGTCTACTAAAATGTTGTTATGCTAGAAAAAATTCATAATATTATATAATAAACTGATGCTAGAGCCCCATCATTCAAATGAGGTTGTCTTTGTGTCATTCCTCTCGGCCACTCTCAATGACAGAATGATTTCATTTCAACAAAAAATGTGACCATAATGGCTGCTGACTGTAGCACATTGAAAATCTCTGAAACAAAAAACACCTCATACCTGTATACTTTAGCAGGCTAGGAAGGATGTAGAGTTTCCTCCGTTTAGCATTATATTTCAAATAGGTGAAGTAGACTCCTCCTTCCATTTATATGACGTGCACTCCTTTTTTTTTGCTTCGCAACAAGACTCTTTATTTTCTTTATAGTGACGATGCTTCCTTTTCGCCCGAGGATACTGTGCCAAGTGGTGACTGCTCCAATTGTTTGTGCTGTTCCTGGGGAGATGAATTTCATTAAGGTTTTTTTGCAAGTCTTTCATCAACGGTGAAATTCTTCAATGTTCTCCACAGGGAGTAATGGACGACGAAGATGCAATTGCAATCGAAAATGAGATAGGGTTTCATGGAATGCATTTTAAACGAGGGGAAAAAAATTCAGGCCACAGAATCTTTATGTTATGTTGCTCTACGTTTTGAATGAGCCATGCGGGTGAATCATAAAAGTAATTTAGCCTGAAATCCGTTTTTTATAAATCTCCTGGAATGAAATTGAATACAGGTGCTTTAATTGGACGAGAAATCGTAGCCTATATAGTTCCGACTTTTCTTGCTGGTATGGTAAGACAATAGCCTACATAAAATGGAGGGGCTCCAATAACTTTTAAATTAACCCGGTATGCTGAAGGCATTTAATGTAACTCTGCCCAAAAAAAATTATGAGCGATGGTATTGTAGCCCTTAACTTAACTACAAAGCAAAAAATTCATCACCAATCAACAGTACAATAATGATGCAAACTCTTCAGCAAATTTTAACTTTTAAGTGAGGAACAGCTTGCATGAGGCGAACATAGTTGAGAAAAAGAAATTCTTATATAGGAATTATCTTTTTGCTTGACGTTAGAGAAACTTTTTAAAATAGTTTTAATTAATTTGGTTTTCGCAAATTAATGGCTAAGATTATGTTTGTGAATCAGTCTTCGTCATTACCTCTGTTGAAAAGTAAGACCAAGTGTCATATCTGAGTTTCTTGAATCTTAAATTTAAGCTAAAGGGTACCCTTATGAATTCACTAGCAAAAATCATATGTTTACAAATTCTACTATTATTAGCATAGTTGAATAAATTTCAACTTTTCAGATATCTGTTATGGTAATACTCAATATAACCTACCAGCATGATTTTGGCGCTTTTAAAATATATGTTTTCAGCAAGAGCTAATAACCTGTACTTTTAATGGTGAAGTTGAGCAAAAAAAAACTTAAATTTACTCAATATTCTCATTTAAAACGGCCTCCATTTTGTTTTACGATTTCCAATATTTTTAGTTGAACAGATTCTCTAAGATGATACACATCCTTCCTGAAAATTTCGTGCAAATCTGTAGTGAAAGTAGGTGTAAGAATGTCCGCACAGGACTGCAGCGATGGTCTTCTGCCTCGGCGGAAGAAGATGTTAAGATCCGCCGAGATTGGCCTTGTCTGGGGACGCGTGAATATGCTGGCAGGCTAGCGTTGCGGTGTTGTTGGGCGGGTTCTTTCAACCTAGCACAAGGACCCACTGTAAAAATTTCGCATTCACGAATTCTTGGGTCTCAGAAAAAGTCGACCGAAGTCGAAAAATGGAGGTTACTAGCTAAGGGTTGGAATTGCTTGTTCCGAGAACAAGCGGAAACGAGCAAAAACGGATGGACTGGCGTAAACCTCGTCCTTACGACGATCGTTTTGGCCCACAAAAAAGAGTAGGGCATCCGGATGGATGTGGTGCCCCCTTGCACGTTCCCAACCGGATCAAGATCCAATCGGAGACGTGTCCATGTGTTTCCCATTTGAGTGAAAAACTCATACAAAAGCACTTTGTATGACTCTTTCCCACAAATAAGAAGCACAATCATAACCAATTTATGTTATAGAGTTATGCAATAAAATCACATAACCCTAAATCACAAAAAGGCACGCGAACGGAAGGCCACTCTACCCGGCAAGAGCCCCTGGACACAACAAAATGGTGAAGCGTGCCCGATGGCTAGCCCATATTATCTGAAAGGCTGTTGCGAATTCCGGCGTACCAACTTCCTCCCATTCGCAACTTCAAATTGCCGCCGTAACATTGTCCCTTTCCTTTGGGCATTCCTACCTTTTCCTCCATAAATTTATTTATTTTTTTTTCATGTTTCCATTTTCCCTTTAATTTTTACTCCCCCATCATCACAATACTACCCTTTTTCCTTATTAACAACTACAAAAAAAAAATAATACCTACTAATAATTTCAATTTTCCCACTAACAACACTCCCTACATTAATTCCCACTAACAAAATTTCATTCTATTCATTCCTCCTAACAAAACCTAATTCCTTCCTTCATACTAACAAATTCTATTCTCTAGTTCCCATTAACAAATTTTATTTTGCTTACTAACGAAAATTAATTCACGTTTCCCTACTAACAAAATTCAATCTCATGCCCAGATAATCGTTGAAGTTGCTTATCTGATGAAGGGGAGATCGATAAGGCATAGCTCCATTGGATACGTCGCGAGTTTCGACCGTGCGACTGCTGGAACCCTGAGTTCAAGTTCCCCCGGGCGCACGGAAGCACTCTTTTTTGGGGTATCGGCAAAATCAATAGTTTTCGTAATGTACTCGTATATGTGACACTTTACATTCAATCAAGCGATTCTTGGGGATGTAAATTGCCATATATGCAAGTCAATGGAAACTACTGTGATTGTCGATACGGACCAAAAGATGTGTGGGTAGCGGAATCGAAGTGTAATGAACTTCGATTACGTTACCCAGATGTGGCAGCGGTAATTGGAAAAAGAATTTGATTTGCGGGATCGGATGGGAGAAAGGAAGATGTGAAAGAAAGGGTTGGGATTGGGGAGTGAGTTTTTGGATTTGGGGAAGAGAAAGGTGTTTTTATGTGCGCGTAAAGTTGATTTTTGGAGGTTTTTTTTTTAAGATTGGGAAAAAAAAAGGAAGTGAATATTTGGGAAAAAAATATAAAAGAGTAATTGCTATGAGTGAAGTGAAGTGAATTTTTGGATTTGAGAATTTCAGCAGAAGTTACAATAAATACAGAGATCTGAATTTGAAGTGAACGGGGATTAATTTTTTTGTGACGGAAGAAGGAATAGAAATAATTTAGTTGTGAAGTTGAGTGGCGAAAGTTTTGGTGTGAGGCAGGGCAAAATAAATTACATTCGTTGTGGAATAATTTATGATCCATGTGGAAATATTAGTGAGTGAAAAGAATTTTTGGCTTTTGGCCTCCGGGATTAAAGTTGGTGCGATTTTGAAGTCAAATTAGTTGAAATAAAAATTAAGTGTCGAGAGTGATTCTTTCTCCAAAAAAAAAAAAGAAAAAAAAACAGAAAAGCAAGAAAAAAAACTTTGTTTTGTTGGACTTCGAAGAAAGCTAGGTTCCAGAAGTAAAGTTTTCGTTTCTGCAAGTAAGCCAGAACGACGGGTCGGAGAGGGCGATAAGGGGGCTCCTTGATTTTCTAGTAATGTTTGAATTTTCGAGTTAAGTTAAAGTTAAATTTTCAGTGGCCCCACACTCTTTTTTTGTCATCGCCGAGCGCTCGGAGATCAACGAGGAGTAGTGTGAGTATTTATTTGGCTTATTTTCCTATTATATTAACAACATTTCATCATCAAGCTCGTTTTTTTTTCCTTGTGTTTTTCCTTCATATAAAAGATTATAGTGGATTATTTTCTTCCGTACATTAAATCTTAAAGGGGTCCTTTGTTTTTTCTTGTTTTTATTGAAATTGATAATTTGCTAATTTTATTGTGATATAAATTTGTTTATTTCTTTGTGAATAAAAAAAACGGCCATGTTACAGTAAAAGCCATATTTTTCATTTCTCAGAATGACCTCCCCTTTCCCGTCCTTTTCCCTATGTGCTAGTATTTATATGTAAGGTGGCTCAGCACGAGCAGAGGGTGACCCGGAAGACCCACGACACGACTGAGCGCTAGCCGGCCTCAGTATGCCACCCCGGGCTACACACCCCTCTGCTAATTCTTAATGTCTGCAACTGCGGTGACTTCCGTGGTTGTTACTTATGGCGCCCAACCTAAATGGTTTCCTGATGGTTTGAGTTGATTTTTATTAGTTTAAACTATAGTTTAAAGTTTTCAATGTTAGATTTGTTGGGCTGAGTACCTGGAGTGCCTGACTTGAATAGTGGTCTGCGCATTTCAGGGAAATATTTTTTTTTTTGTTTTTGTTAGAATTTTTTCATGATTGGTTGAGTAATAGGTTTAAAATTTTCAGTTTTGGTATTAAATTATTGATTTTTGTTCACGGGGTTCGCCGCAGTTGCAGTGGCGCCTACCGTGCTGTTTTGTGTTTGATAGTCTCCACCGGCTATGATAGTGGGCATGCTTTAGCAGTGTGGATGTTGGTTGGGAACAACCGAATTTTGAGTCGTTGGCTATATCTCCCTGCACGGGATAGTTGGATTTAGATCCATCTCTTGGAATTAGCCAACGCTTTCGGCCCTTCCATCATCTATCTGGTGGTAGCTTTGGGATATGTGCGGTTCTTGTCCGAGCCATTATGAAGTCCGTAGTATTTCATAATGGTCTCGTAGTCAGCTTTTGAGGTGACAATTGGAGCGGAGTCCGCCTACAAATTCCATTGTTATACCAGGCATTGTTGTGGTTTGTCTGCTTTGTGTTATGTCTAAATTTTAATCACTATCCCGTTCAATTACCTTTTCTTTTCCCTTTCCATCAATGGGGAGATTCATTTTGAGAAATGATAGCGCAAGCAAATTGTTATATTTAGTTCATTTACACTCGCCTGTACTAATTTCACTTCTAATCATATATTTTCTTTTATTTCGCCATCGCATTATTGATTGTGTAGTAATTACCGTTAGGTTGCTTGTTTAGTTTTAAAGTCATTGGATTTAGGTAGTTTAGTTATAGATTATTGAGTTTAATTAGGGTTTATGATTTAGATTATTGATTTTACGGTTGTTAGATTAGAATAATTTCTTTTAATTTTAATGATTGAGTTTGTTTTAGTTTATTTTGGATTTGAGTGATTTTAGGTTAGGTTTGATTATTGAGTTTAGTTTATGTTTATCAGTTAGGTTTTGGTTAGGGTTAAGTTTCAAGTATTGTTTATTATTGAGAATTTCAGCTTTTATTTTAGTTAGTAAGATTTTAAAATTTTTAAAATTTTATATATATATTTACTTGTCCGTTTGTCTGTCTGGCATTCAAATTTTAATTTGTTTTTAAAGAATCGTTTGTTTGTCTGTCTGTAATTTATTAAATTATTTCTTTTATTCAAATTGTCGGTGTTGTCCGTCTGGTCATTGATTTTAATATATGTACTTAAATTATTTAGATGGTCTGTAGATTTTTATTGTTGTTGATAGTCATCATGTTTCCGCACATACGACATGAACCCGATAATTTCACTCGCTGTTCATTACGCTCTTCCCAAGATTTGCCAAATCCTCAGTCGGAGCTCTCGTTCCAGGATGGTGGTCAGGCAGTTGAGACTCATCAAACGATTATCCCAATCACCAAATGGGGTTTTAAGTTCGATGGTGGCTCCAATGGTTTGGATGCACGTCAATTTTTGTTTCGTGCTAGCATTATGGCTAGAGATTATGGTCTCACAGAGCGTGAACTCGTTCGAGACTTTCATGTTCTGCTGCAGGGATATGCCGAAAACTGGTACTGGCAGATACGTGACCTGCATAGAAACTTGAGTTGGGGGCAGCTAAAAGTGGAGTTCATGGAACGATTTGGATCTCGGCTTGATGACGCTCATATTTGGGAAAATATGTTCGCCCGCAGGCAAGAATCCAATGAACCATTCATCGAATTTTATGAATCCCTTGAAGCTATGACTCTTCAACTCAGGACTCCGATTAGGGACACGGATCTGCGAGACCTAGTTTTCAAAAATATGAGTTTCAGGTTGCAGGATCACTTAGCTGGACATGAGTTCTCGACCACCCGTGAGCTTTTCTGGAGGTGTCGTCGAATTGAGGACACTTGGCGTGAGCTGGAGATCAAGTATGGTCGACCTCCTGTTCAGCCTTATGAGCTTAATTCTATGAGACCACCTGATCGGTTACCGGCTGGTGTGAAATCTTGTGTGCCAATGAACCTCCATCCTAGTGGAACGAGAGATTTTTGTCACAATAATACCGACATGCATCATCATGAATCCCCAGTACCATTTAGCTGTGCTAATATCTCAAGCAGATCACCGGACTATGTCGGAAGTAATGGAAAGGCGGGCGATGATCGTGAGTCACCCGCTAGTTTTAGAGCACGACCTTTTCGGGATCGCTTTCGGAGATCCTGGAGATATTTCTTCGCCAGGCGTCTCTTGAAGCGTGCCTGCGTGGAGTCAATTGTTGCAACTCCTGGCGACAATAGGCCCTACGCAGAGATTTCCGTCAAGGGTCGCAAATTGACGGGCTTGCTTGATAGCGGAGCCAGTGTTAGTATCCTCGGAGCCGGAGCCTTGGACCTGCTGTCGGATTTGGGTTTGCATATGCATACCATGCATGCTCATGTCCAGACTGCATCAGGGCACAAGGATCCAGTTCTGGGATACGTCACCACATTGGTTCAATTTAATAAAACCACTAAATTGATGAGATTCCTGGTTGTTCCTTCCTTGACACATGCAGTGTATCTTGGAATTGACTTCTGGGATCTCTTCAAAATAGCACCAATTCAGGTCAACGCTATCGAAGCCGCCTCGGAACCTCAGAGCCCTGAATTTCATCTACTGTCCCCAAAAGATCAGCAACGACTGGACTTCGTCAAACAACAGTTTCCGTCGTATAATGAGAAAGGCTTGGGTAGGACCAGTCTCGTGTCTCATCACATCGACACTGGTTCTGCTCGACCCATTAAGCAGCGGCATTACGCTGTCTCGCCGGTTATACAGAAACTGTTGTATGACGAACTCGATCGTATGTTGTCTTTGGGGGTAATAGAGGAAAGTCAGAGTTCGTGGAGTTCGCCTGTGACCCTTGTCAGAAAACCCGGCAAGGTGCGTTTGTGTCTTGACGCTCGACGCCTCAACGAGGTGACTGTTAAGGACGCCTATCCGTTGCCACTGATTGAAGGTCTTTTGGCACGGTTGCAGAGTACCAGGTTCATTACCAGCTTGGACCTGAAGGATGCCTTTTGGCAAATACCATTGGATGAGGCAAGTAAGGAGAAAACAGCCTTTACTGTCCCTGGCAGGCCCTTGTACCATTTCAAGGTCATGCCGTTCGGATTGTGTAATGCTCCCCAAACGATGTGTCGGTTGATGCATAAAGTAATACCGCATGAGCTGCAGGACAAGGTATTTGTTTACCTAGATGACCTGCTTGTTACAAGTTCAACATTTGATGAGCACGTGGAGCTCCTGAGTACGGTTGCAAAACTGCTCAGGGACGCCAATTTGACCATCAATGTTGAAAAAAGCAAGTTCGTCAAGAAGGAGATCAAATATCTTGGCTTCGTAGTGAGTGATGGTATCCTGCGCACCGACCCGGAGAAGGTTTCAGGTATAGTCTCCTATCCTGAACCCCGAACGGCCAAAGACGTGAGACGGTTCATGGGCATGGCAGGATGGTACAGGCGTTTTATTCCAAACTTCGCCTCGGTTACGGCCCCTCTAACGGATTTGCTAAAGGGCAAACGTGCCTTCAAGTGGTCTGCTTCCGCCAATAGTGCCTTCAATAAAGTGAAGCAATTGCTGGTTTCTGCTCCAGTGCTGGCCAACCCTGACTTTACGAAGCACTTCTATATCCAGTGTGACGCAAGTACAGTGGGTATTGGAAGTGTTTTGTTCCAGAAGGACGATGAAGGTGGAGAACATCCAATTGCATATATGTCGATGAAGCTCAACGCTGCGCAACGTAACTATAGCATTACTGAGTTGGAATGCTTAGCTGCGGTGCAGAGTGTAAAGCGATTCAGGGCATATATCGAAGGGTTGCCCTTCACCATCATAACCGACCATGCCAGTCTTAAATGGCTGATGCAGCAGTCGGACCTTTCTGGTCGATTGGCTCGCTGGAGTCTGAAATTACAAGGGTTCAATTTCCAGATTGAACACCGGAAAGGTGCTCTTAACGTTGTACCGGATGCGTTATCGAGATCTTGCTCGCAGGACGAGCGGGTGGCCTCGCTCATTGCTTGCCTCCCGGAGCACACACATATTGATGGTTTGATACCTCAGTCTGCGTTTCAGGAGCCCGAATACGAACATCTCAAGGAGCAAATCCTGAAGCAACCTGATAAGTTTCAGAATTTGTACCTTGCTGATGGCCGAGTGTACATCGGTTCTGGTTCTCCTGTAACGCTGGCTACAGATATCCCCCGAACAAAATTATGGGTTCCTGAGGGCTACCAACAGGCTCTTATAGTGCGAGCTCATGATGATCCCCGGGGCTCTCATTGTGGAATTCGTAAGACCACGGAAGTCTTACAAAGATATTATTATTGGCCTCGTTTGCGTCAAGATGTTATTCAGCACATCCAGGGCTGTTCAACATGCAAACAGGTCAAGCCTTCGAATTCCACTTTGAGACCTCCTATGGGCGCATCACGAGACTCAACGAGACCTATGCAGCGCCTGTTTGTGGACTTCATGGGTCCATACCCTCGTTCAAAATCTGGGAACACTCAATTGTTTGTGGTCCTGGACCATTATAGCAAGTTCATATGGCTCAAACCCATGGCTAAAGCCACTGCGGAATCAGTCGTGCGATACTTGGAGCGCGAAATCTTTTTGACCTTCGGAGTTCCCGAATGGCTTCACTCGGACAATGGTGTGCAGTTCGTCTCCAAGGTATTCGCTAAGCTTATGAGTGACTATGGGGTGCAGCACTGCTTCACTCCATACCATTCCCCGCAAGCGAATGCCTCGGAGAGGTCAAACCAGTCGACATTGAACGCCATCAGAGCCTACATAGGGTCCGATCATGGCAGGTGGGACGAGAATCTTCCGGAATCGTGTTTTGCCTTCCGCAAGGTGATTCATGAATCCACAGGATTTTCGCCCTACTTCCTCATGTTCGGATACCACCCTATCCAGCATGGCACTGAGTACGCCCTCCTTAGAAGCTTGAACGCTTTTGAGGATGGAGAAGTACAGCTAAGTTCAAACAGTGATCGTCTGCGAGCTGTACAAGACCGTGTCCGAGCTAAGCTGACCGAAGCCTACCGGAAGGGAGCTCAAAGTTACAACCTTCGGGCTCGCCCCCGTGAGCTACTTCAAGGTCAGAAAGTTTTCGTGCGGAATTTCGCCGTGAGCAATGCAGCCGATCGTTTTGCGGCTAAATTCGCTCCTCGATTTGTTCCTGCAGTGGTTCGCCGCCGTACTGGGCAAGTTACTTATGAACTTGAGGATGAATCCGGTAAGCTGCTTGGGACCTTTCACGCTAAAGACATCCGATCCGATTCATAGTTACCCCTGCCGACATTCTTTGTTTGCCCGGCTGAATGAGACACTCAGGGTCTGGGTCGTCCCCACGATTGTTGCGAATTCCGGCGTACCAACTTCCTCCCATTCGCAACTTCAAATTGCCGCCGTAACATTGTCCCTTTCCTTTGGGCATTCCTACCTTTTCCTCCATAAATTTATTTATTTTTTTTTCATGTTTCCATTTTCCCTTTAATTTTTACTCCCCCATCATCACAATACTACCCTTTTTCCTTATTAACAACTACAAAAAAAAAATAATACCTACTAATAATTTCAATTTTCCCACTAACAACACTCCCTACATTAATTCCCACTAACAAAATTTCATTCTATTCATTCCTCCTAACAAAACCTAATTCCTTCCTTCATACTAACAAATTCTATTCTCTAGTTCCCATTAACAAATTTTATTTTGCTTACTAACGAAAATTAATTCACGTTTCCCTACTAACAAAATTCAATCTCATGCCCAGATAATCGTTGAAGTTGCTTATCTGATGAATGGGAGATCGATAAGGCATAGCTCCATTGGATACGTCGCGAGTTTCGACCGTGCGACTGCTGGAACCCTGAGTTCAAGTTCCCCCGGGCGCACGGAAGCACTCTTTTTTGGGGTATCGGCAAAATCAATAGTTTTCGTAATGTACTCGTATATGTGACACTTTACATTCAATCAAGCGATTCTTGGGGATGTAAATTGCCATATATGCAAGTCAATGGAAACTACTGTGATTGTCGATACGGACCAAAAGATGTGTGGGTAGCGGAATCGAAGTGTAATGAACTTCGATTACGTTACCCAGATGTGGCAGCGGTAATTGGAAAAAGAATTTGATTTGCGGGATCGGATGGGAGAAAGGAAGATGTGAAAGAAAGGGTTGGGATTGGGGAGTGAGTTTTTGGATTTGGGGAAGAGAAAGGTGTTTTTATGTGCGCGTAAAGTTGATTTTTGGAGGTTTTTTTTTAAGATTGGGAAAAAAAAAGGAAGTGAATATTTGGGAAAAAAATATAAAAGAGTAATTGCTATGAGTGAAGTGAAGTGAATTTTTGGATTTGAGAATTTCAGCAGAAGTTACAATAAATACAGAGATCTGAATTTGAAGTGAACGGGGATTAATTTTTTTGTGACGGAAGAAGGAATAGAAATAATTTAGTTGTGAAGTTGAGTGGCGAAAGTTTTGGTGTGAGGCAGGGCAAAATAAATTACATTCGTTGTGGAATAATTTATGATCCATGTGGAAATATTAGTGAGTGAAAAGAATTTTTGGCTTTTGGCCTCCGGGATTAAAGTTGGTGCGATTTTGAAGTCAAATTAGTTGAAATAAAAATTAAGTGTCGAGAGTGATTCTTTCTCCAAAAAAAAAAAAAGAAAAAAAAACAGAAAAGCAAGAAAAAAAACTTTGTTTTGTTGGACTTCGAAGAAAGCTAGGTTCCAGAAGTAAAGTTTTCGTTTCTGCAAGTAAGCCAGAACGACGGGTCGGAGAGGGCGATAAGGGGGCTCCTTGATTTTCTAGTAATGTTTGAATTTTCGAGTTAAGTTAAAGTTAAATTTTCAGTGGCCCCACACTCTTTTTTTGTCATCGCCGAGCGCTCGGAGATCAACGAGGAGTAGTGTGAGTATTTATTTGGCTTATTTTCCTATTATATTAACAACATTTCATCATCAAGCTCGTTTTTTTTTCCTTGTGTTTTTCCTTCATATAAAAGATTATAGTGGATTATTTTCTTCCGTACATTAAATCTTAAAGGGGTCCTTTGTTTTTTCTTGTTTTTATTGAAATTGATAATTTGCTAATTTTATTGTGATATAAATTTGTTTATTTCTTTGTGAATAAAAAAAACGGCCATGTTACAGTAAAAGCCATATTTTTCATTTCTCAGAATGACCTCCCCTTTCCCGTCCTTTTCCCTATGTGCTAGTATTTATATGTAAGGTGGCTCAGCACGAGCAGAGGGTGACCCGGAAGACCCACGACACGACTGAGCGCTAGCCGGCCTCAGTATGCCACCCCGGGCTACACACCCCTCTGCTAATTCTTAATGTCTGCAACTGCGGTGACTTCCGTGGTTGTTACAAGGCTGGTCCTCGTTGTGGGTCCTATACCCGGTCAGATTGAATAAAATGGAAAGACCGTGGGTGTCGTTTAATAATCCATCATTATTTACTCTCCAACTTCGAATAATTGAAAATTTAGTTACAAAAGGGTGAAAAAATGCAAATTACTTTAACCTATTCTAATTCATGGTTTGTGTGTGTGTAGGAGTCGCGTGAGTTTATTTACAATTTGCATGTGGTGTTGATAAATAAATAATTTATTTTAAAGAAATGAACTTGACATTTTTATTCATTACAGTATTTCTATTACTTTAAGCTTCTTCGTCGTCTCTTATGAATATATAATGTATATATATAGTTTTATTTATTTTCTTTAAATGATTTCCTTCTTTCAATTCGTTATCAGCTAATTTTATTAATAATATTAACGTTGGAATAAAATCAATATTACCTTTAACCACAGAATTTACATAAGAAATGGGTATATGCGCATCCCGGAATCAATCGTGTTCCTTCTTCAGTACCAACTGACTTATTATATATAGTTTTATTTATTTAAACATCAACCTTATATACTAACAATATTCAATGAACGAGAAACCAATTAAATAGTAATTACAAAAGAAAGTCATAAAAAAACCTAATTGCTGAGGATATACTCAAACAAACTTAAATAGGGGTGATGACGCGTTACCTGTGTCATGATTCATTCGATGGTGTTGTGGAATTTTTTGAATCTCAATACTTTCGATGATATCTAGCTTCGTTACGTTCGTTTTAACATCACAAATGAGAGTTTATAGTATATTCTTTCAGGGTATTCCTTGCATATCTATTAAGATACCATCAAACGAAAAGGGAGCGATAATACCTCCTCATGTAGTTCTTTAATTACATAAATAATTTTAATCGCAGCTAATCTTCTTTCATTTCGATAATAAAATAATCGTTTGAACCAGTATTATTTATGACGGTATATCAATTTCACTTTTTCCACTTACTTTTTGCTTAGCTTCGCGATGCGCTGCTCTGGGAGATACACAATATTCGACGGCATTTAATATAATGCCACGGTTCGATTTAGCTGCTGGCTGTCTAAATCGAAATGATATGCGAGCAATTGATCAGTCGGTGCGGGTCTTCGTGTTCACACATTTTCATTTTGATGCCACATAAATCCCGACGGCATTCAATATAATGTCACGACTCGATTTAGCTGAATGAAAAAACGCACAATTCGTCGTCACTAGATGAGGAAAGATTATCGACTAGCTGCCATTTTTCTCCTTTTTTCCTCGTGCTGTCTTTTGACGTCCTTCCACTACTACCAAATTTAGTACACCGGTTTGCCGTACCCGATCAATGTTCCTACACTGTTCATTTTATGTGGCGAATTTGAATTGTACTAGATGAATTCAATTTGAACGAAGTTAAGAAAAATAAATGGGATAATAAAAATTAAATTTCATGAAAAATAAAATTAAAGGAAAGCGTTTAAATTTAGTAATAAGGAAAATTGATATAAAATTATATTAATATAACGGGGAGATAAAACATTACATTTAACAATAATAATGAGAAGGAAAACTTTTTCCCAAATGACGATTATGAACGAAATTAATAAATTACTTTTCTAAATCCGCCACATAAAATTAGAAGTAGAGGATAGGAAAGTTTTCGAGTAGTTGGTTTGAGAAACTGCTCGGTTAATACAAATCCTAGCAAGCTCGCAGTGTCTGAGTCGATTGAAAGCGCATATTGATCAATAGCCACGTATTGTTGTTGTTGTTGCAGCACATAAAATTTAAACCACCATAACTTCGTTAAATACGATTTAATTCTTCTGAAATTATCGCCGTTGATGACCCTTATAAAATTCCATTCGGTTTAAGAGTACCCTTATGATTTTATACAAGAAAATGTATAATTGATAGATCATATTATTACTAACAAAGCTTAGAGAATTTCAACTACTCAGGTATTTGCCTTTTGTACTCATAAAGAACGATCTCCATGATTTTTTTCAGATTCTTCGGTCCACAGGTGTCCAATCGCGACACACTTTTTTGGTATTCTTCCACTTCCCCTGCTTTCCTCGTCATTTATTTGGGAATTTCGATAACAGATATTGAATTATCTCATCAAGACCTTTCATTTGTTGTCTTGGTGAAAAGATTTTTTTAAGGGTCCACATCTTTATATGGGAAGACCCTCCTTAAAATCCTTTAATTTTTTTTTACGGTGGAACTTTGATTAACCAGAAACTGGAGACTTTATTGATGAAATTGAAGGATCTCTTATATTCCGTTTCGATGTTTAAATAAGTAATTCGATACTATCACGGCTCAATTTTAAATTCGTTCCAAAAGACACGACTCTCTGGATATACGGTATTCAAATTGCGACAAAACCCAATTCAAAGTTCCAAGATGGTCATCATGGGTAGGAAACACCACTCCGGTTAAAAAATTAGCAAGACCTCGGACGGTCTCGCCTTGCGTATGAATATTCATCGAAGAAGTACAACAGCCCTGTCATTGGATTAAAACGTGGTCAGGAGTATGTGGTAGTAACTCTTGGCTACGAGATGGTTCGTGAAATCCACACAAGGGAAGAATTTCAAAGTCGATCAGATAACTTCTTCATTCGTCTACGAACGAGGGGTACCCGTTTGGGAATCACATGCGCTGATGGATAGTTGTGGTCTGAGCAGCAAAATTTCACCACTCGGCACTTACGACAGGCAGATTACGCTAGGCAACCAATGGAGCAACAAGTACAAGAGGAGTTAGTTGAACTCTTAAAAAAATATTCATGATCTCAAAACCCAACCAGCATTAATAGCAACTGCTCTTTCTCCAAGTATCATCCATGTTTTATGGATTTTGACTACGAGCCAGCGCATTCCAAGAAATGATGCAAGACTCAACAGGTTACTTACCATGCTAGAAAACGATCCAAGACATTTGATGCCGCCGGAGGTTTGCCATTACAGTTACCTTGGTTGCGATTCATTATGCAAGAAAAGACGGGTTACAATCTCACTCAAAACTTCAATAAGTAGGTGCATAAAGTGTTCATGGAAATCATAAATGAACACAAACTTAATTATTGTAACGAAAAATCAACGAATCATCTCGTGTACTCATATAAAGGGTTTCCCAAAAAGAGGTGTTATTTTGAATAGCCCGCTATTTCGGTAGATGTCACTTTTGAAGCTGTCGTTTTTTGACATTTTACAAGAACAAACTACGCCATTACTAAAAACGGAACAATACAAGCTTCAACAATGCATTGAAGTTATTCAAATTCACTATAAAAATGGTGAACATTTGGCAGAGACGGTTCGTAAAACTCGAACATTTTTGGGTCGTCGTGAAGCACCTTGTCTGACCGCAATAAAGAAATTTTTAGAAAACTTCGAGCTGTTGGGACAACTTAGTGATGTGAAGAATAAAACCTGTGCGTGTTACTCAAGAACAGCCGAGAATATTGCTGCTGTAGCCGAAAATGTTGAAGAATACCAAGGTTTGTCCATTCCTCGTCGTTCTTTAGAACTAGACATTCTACAAACGTCATTACACCGTATTTTTCATAAAGATTTTGGTCTAAAGGCTTATAAAGCTCAGTTAACACAAATATTTAAGCTGGTCGATCATCAACAACGTCGTGTCTCTGCTGATTGGGTCCTTGAAATGCATGAAAATGACCCGGAATTCCATCGAAAACTCATCTTGGGCGATGAGGCCCATTTCAACCTTGGTGGCTTTGTCAACAAGCAAAATTGTCGCATCTGGGGCTCGGGAAATCCAAGAATTATTGTTGAAAAGCCCCTCTATTTTCAAGTGTGACTGTTTGGTGTGGTTTATAGTCCGGCGGAGTCATTGGACCTTCCTTTTTAGAAAATTAGTTACGGTGAATGGATTGCGCTATCGAGAGACGATTAATGATTTTTTATGGCCAAAATTGGAGTGTATTGATCTGGACAACGTTTACTTTCAACAAGACGGCACTACGTGCCACACAAGCAACGAAACCATTGATCTGTTAGGGGAAAAGTTTCTGGACCGTGTTATCTCCGGAAGAGGGGATCACAATTAGCGACCGAGATCTCGTGATTTAACACCTTGCGTCTCCTCCCAGTGTCAAGAGCTCAAAGATGGAATTCGTAAGGCTATCGAGAACATAGGGCAGCCACTTTGCGATTTGGTTATGGAAAATTTCATGAAAAGGATATGGTTCTGTAACCATGGTCGTGGTGGTCATTTGCCTGATGTTATTTTCCACTATTAACGGGATGCCTTCTTCTTTATAATGAAATAAACATTCGATCATTTATATTAAAAAATGGCATTTTTCTTTTAATATCAAAATAACACCTCTTATTGGAAAACCCTGTATCAAAGAATCGTAACCACGCAAGCATGACTTGCACAATATGGGTTGGGGGCTAGCACCACAATTGACAGGTCAATTGCCCCGAGGATGAAAATTAACGGTCACCGATTTAAACCGAGCTGACGAGGAACCCGCCGTCAAAGGATGGGTCTTTTTTGGTTGAAGAAGATCGACAGCAGAGGATCTACAGTACGACGAAGCAAAGTATCAAGTACGAGTATCGTAACTAGCAGATCAACGGAGGAATTGTAGGTAATTGGGTGAAATTTCATCACGCCCGAGCGACGTCGAATATTGAATCTGGAAGTTTGATGAGTCGGGTGCGCTGGAGCAGATAACTTCACAATGCGACTTAATTCGGGGGGCCCCAAATCAGGAGAATAGAAGTAGGGAAAGGCATAGTGGATCGAATTATATTTTGTGATTTGTTTTTTTTTACACAATTTTGTGCATTGAAGCGTAATGGTTCTTTTGTGTGGATTGTACACTTGGCTGGGGTGTGTTTTAGTGTCCTGAGTAAACTTTCAGGGGGTTTGAAGCCATTTTTCGTCGGGTGAAATATGCATGGTAAAGAGTGCGAAGTGGGCGCCCCGCCCTTAAAGGCTGGGAAAATTACCCATAGCTGTCAGGTTACAGGACTATTTAACGTGAAATTTCTTACAAAATACAGTGAAATAACAGCTTTGTTTAGTGAGATAGTAGTTTGGTGTACGACCAAAGAAACGGTGAGAGTGGGGCGGGTAATTCCTATCGGGGAAGCTCCGCTATGGTAGTGAAAAAGGAACTAATTTCAGCTTTGTGGGGAGCGTTTCGGCGGCCGCGTTTCTCGCTTGGCGGCTACTTGGGACCAAGGGACAAGTGAGTGGTACCTCCTACAATCGTCTCCAATAGGCAAACCGGGTCCGAAGTGCCGAGCCGAAGGATCCTCAACGTGGAGGGTAACAGATTTATTTTCGATTTGTGTTGGCAAAAGCATTGAAAAGATTCTAGAATGCCTTCGTGGGCTGTAATGCCCACGAAGGCATTCGTGATTTAAGTTGCTATATGAAACTCTCCAAGAACGGTATCAATATAGCTTTCTCAAAGTATTGTCCTGAATCCTTGGTCTGAACATTAATTACATCTTTGAGTTTGGTAGCCTGCTAGACGAGGTATACACATTTCAATATTAAAATTATCAGCCTTTGCACATGTTTAATCGAAGATTTTTGGAACTACTCCTTTGTGCTGTTCATCAGCGATAACACTCTTTCTTCGACTCGGAGCATTTGCCAGATCCAACTGTTCTGACTGGAAAAAAACAACTTAAAGATGCAACGACAATGAATATTTTCTGAACGCAGTGGACAGATACAACAAACTCTGAACTTTGTATTCCACATAGAATTTGGTTGGCATTAGATACAGATTCATGATCAGACCACCGAGAAATGTTGAAGAGGCTATCGACTATTGCATCAATCAACTCCAGTCATTGCGCTCAACTCACCTTATACGATAAACACCTTTTGGTCGTGTCTTATTACTGTCGGCCTCTTTGGCCTCTATTAATTGTTGAAGAACATCTAGCCTGGATTCGAGCGCCATTAAATGTTCATTTGGTAAATACCATAACCTTTTTGATGATAACAATGAATAGCTATCAGAAATTTGGATTTAATCAACAATAAAGTTACCGAAAAACCAAATATTGAAAGTTTAAATGAAATTGTAGACTAATCTCCAAAAACGAAATCCAAAAACGATGACTGTAGTGTACCAACGTCGTTTACCACTGAAAATATCAATGAAAAGATAACAAATTAATCCAGTCGCAAACAATATTCAACATCCCTTGGGATATTTCACTGCGAGATCTACCTATTAAATTAAAAGCACCGACTAGATAATGACTATCGAATTTCATCACTTCCAACGTGAACGATTGGAGATAATGTTACCAACGCAATGGAAATAAGCTTAGAGTAGCCCATAAACCGCTAACTTGGGCCGAAAAAAGTAAATCTCAACCGCGATCATAAAAAAAATCACAAAAAAAACTCTACAAACGATGATCAAAACAAAACACAGTACTGACAGATACCAAGATCTTTTTACAAAATATGCCACAGTGTTGTTTGAGCAATGCCCAATTCTTGAGAATAACGTGGAATCGATTGATTAGGCTAATTTTTGGAGTAAGCACTCTTAATATTGCAACCACCGACTCAGAATTTCGGTAGTAATTTTGAGTGATTTCCAAGCTTTGCTGGTTCGTGAACTTCACCATGATAAAAATGTTGATTTTAGCTAAACGTTTTAACATTGACAGTTTATTAAAAGAGTTTAAGGTTGCGTACATATAAATATACAAAATTGTTGTGCCCCTAATAGAAAACCCTATATATGAACCTATGAACCACAGAAAACCAACCAAAACGGATCATACCATACACGTAACATCTAATCACTCCGCAAAACAAACTAGCAGCGTACAGATCAATGATGCACACTCCACTCCATCCCATGACTCCTATTAACAACTCCAGTGAATTAAAAAATGTTTATAGAATAGTTAGAAATAACGGATACAACCAACAATTGACAAAGTTTTTACACGGTACATACAAAAATAGGTGTGTCAACCAATTGACACACAAACTATCAAACCTCCTTGGGAAATACAAACTGCAAACCGCATTCAACGATAGCATTAAAAAAAACAGAAACCAATACTGAATGACACATCAATACACGAGAACAGCGGCATATACAAACTGACATGCAAGGGCAGCGACATGGTATACATAGGAAGGACAACACGGAAACTAACGACAAGATACAAAGAGCACTTACGATCTTTCTTACATAAAAAGGCACCCTCCAACTATGTGACGCACCTACAAAACCACGGACATGAGCCTGACGCTATGACAAACTCTTTGACATTGGTACACAAACAAAGCAAAAAACCGAGACTTGACATCTTAGAAAGACTTGAAATATATGAACATAAAAGGACAGATGGTAACACTATGAAAGAACAACTTATCACAAATTCCGATGCGATTTTCTCAGTACTGGACCACACCCTCCGACAAAAACGAAAGCGAGTTGGATTAGGACAAAGAGACATCCGACAACCCAAAAAAAAAACATAACATCCCTCTACCTGGTCTAACCTAGGGCCTACCTGTTTAACCCATCTTACACCTGTATGAAGTCATTACCTTCCACAGATACTTTAGGCACTGAAGATGACTCAAAGAAGTCAAAATTTTTCTGCTCACTCAAAAGAGTAAGGGCCATTGCTTTTCTTGAAAAAAGAGAATTGGCCTCCAAATATCAAATAAACAAATAATAATTACCTAAAATGGTGTCATAAGTAATTTTTTAAACCAAGTATTTCAGTATTTATCATGGAAGTTTTAACTCTTCTGACAGGAAAATGCTTATGTCTGCCTTACTTGTTAGACTTATAATATAGAAACTTCAAACTCTTCAAAAAAACCTAGTCAATATGTCCTCACATTATGTCGATTAAATAAATAGGATATTTTGTCCATTCAATTTGTTACACAAAACACCTGATCTTATCTCCTTTATTCATGGATGCTTTTCGCATTTTAATGAGTTATATAGCCATCTTGAGTATATTTCGATAGGCTGTCCTCAGGGTATTTTATGACAGTATTAAATCCACCTTCCATTCAAGTTTCACAGAATCCTTTCGCTGTATGAATGAGCATGCGACATGCCATTGTCCTCGGCATTTCTGGCCTGTAGCCTAGCTGTTGTTATCGCGTTTTTATTTTCATTCATGAACCCTTGTCTTTCAATAGTTAGTGAAATGCTGGAAAAGGTCCTGGTATGGTTTTGGATTTCGCTAATCGTACATGAGTTTTCTATAGGTTTGTGATACTCATCGTTATAATGTTAGATATCACTTACATATTTATTAGGAAATTACCGGAAATTGAAGGAATTTTGCCCTCACTAAGTAATTTAGCTTATAAACGACTCAGATCCAAATGGATCATACGACTACATCTCCTGAACAATGAAACCCTTTAACTTCGCCATTTGATAAAATGACAAGTCCAATCAATGAAATACCTCATAAAGGAATAATAAGGGGTGTAGTTTTAGAGGTATAGAACTTTAAGTTAGCAACACTTTTTACTGCTTCGTATCGTGTGACAGCTGTCATGCGTTTTATGGTTAGTTTGGTTTGTCATTTCATCATAAATAGGATGAAATGAATGACAACATTCGCCGGGTTATTGGTGAGATACGGCCCCAATGATTGGTTAGAGTAGTCGAAAATTGGAGCTTTCGTTTCAACTTTCTCCGCGCCAGTCGTGGCGCTTACATACCCGAAATCGTATTTAAATAAAAATGGCAGGGAATTATCTTTTAAATAAAAGTAATTCCATGGCCATGAAAATAATTTATTTATATTTTATTTCATTTCAAAGTTCTATACCCCTGAAAACCACCCTTTTCAAGCTCAAAGCACTGAATGACCTCAACATTCGCATTTCATTAGGGGATTTAAATTCCCACATCCAACTAATTGTCTAGACATGGTTCATTAGGATAAAATTGCATCAAAACCTTCAGTTACTCACTTGAAATTCCCCAGGTATATATCCTGAATATGCAAAGGTTAGCTAGTTTCATTGTTTTCCACCGAATCATATCCAAGTCGAAATAGAATTGTAAATTATGTTTCTAAAAGCACAAACCCGCTAAACAAAATGAAATGTTCATTCCGCTAACTCCATTACCTGTAATTACTCTTCCGTTTATTATAAATGAGTTTGTTTCCACTTTTCAGCTGTATGAAGGTTTTGATAGTTGCTGTTGAGTGCTTGTCCTATGCAAAGGATGATGTAATTTTGCATATAATAATCTGAATACTATAAAGAGGAGAAAACAATTAATTAAGTTTTAATATGATTTTCGCATCAATGCCAACAAACTTTTCCCTAAACTTTCCACTAATTATCTCAAAACTAAAATTCACTTCAGCATCCCAAAATTTTGCAAATCATTAACCCTTCCATTATGTGAGTCTGTCTATTCATTAACATCTTACCACTGAAATCATGAAGCATGAAGTGATTTCCCATCAAAATATCATCATTCCACTGAGGAAAAAAACCTTGTAAAAAGGATCAGAAGACCAGAAGCCAAAGAAGAGAAAACAAATATTAATGATATCGTAGCCTATTGTCTTATCGTATTAGCTTCGAAAAGCTTTCAACACGTCTAAATTGTTTGGTAACACAAAACATTATTACCAGGGTCTTTTCCAGGATAAGTTCGTGCCACTTCCTTACTTTACCGATACTTTGTCGCTTATGAACAAGTTCATAGCCGTTCAGGAGTCGTGTGACCGGCTTAGACTTTCACACTATCCATTAATCTTGAATGTGGCAGGACAGCTTTCGCCCTCATTGTCTCATATCAGAATTTGTTCAATGTTTCAACTTTTATTTTCTTGTCGTGATAGTTTCATTGAATTTTCCTCTTCTCTTTACCTTTTTGCAGATAACGCAACCCGAGGCAATAAAAAGTTTGGTGATAGATGCGAGAGGACACACAAGAATGTGGATTTCCCGGGTCACTATGTGATCCACGGAAGAATACATGTCAATGCATTGAAGATTTGCCGGTCACCAATCATTTGGACAAATGCGGAAAGGGTAAGTGATAAATTTGTTTTTCAATATGATTTCAATTTTGATTTATGAAGAATAAATGTATTGCGAACTGTCAAATTTATTTCAAAGATACATTTTACAATGTTGGATTATTATAGTGTTTTGATTTCTCTGAAAAAGAACAGAGAATGGTTAAAATAATAGAAATATTTTAAAGCTACACGAAAATAAGAAGAAAATCAAGTTTGAGGCTCATTAAAATAAATAAATCTCATGGAAGCGATGCCAGATAAGTTTTACTCCGACTTATTCCTGATAGTGATTTTGTTTTGCATTATTTCGAAACGACGAAAATACTGAGAAATTCATGTATGTTGAATATATTTTCCCCCGAATAAGACTGCTGTTTCGGGGCATATCTAGCCTCTTCCTCGCTAAAATCAAAGATGGCTCAAGAATGTTGTGCAAAACTCAATAAACTGGGTGAGAAAAACAAGGTTACTCTATACTGAGCACCGGAGGTAGCAGAGATTGAAGGTAACGAAAAAGCAGACCTGTAAGTGAGGAAAGGGTCATCGACTCTCTTCATTGGGCCTGAACCATCCAGTGTGATCAAGATACACTTTATGCAAAGACACCTGAAGGAAGTAGAAACTAAAGAACGCAAGAAACACTGGAGTATTTATCCAGAACTTAAAACATTGAAAGAGTTCCTTAGCACCTATGATGAAAAACGATACAAAAAGTGCATCATATGAGGCAAGAATCAACTAAGGACCCGTACAGGGTTCCTCATGGGGCACTGCAAACGCGGAGGATACTTTTAGAGAACGGCGAGTACAGGCTCTGCAGGTTTGCAGATGAAACACATCTTTTGACGTGCTGCGGAGCTTTCTTCCGAAGAAGGAGAGCCGTTCTGGGAACTTACTATCTGATTGAAGAGCAACTTGGGCGCCTGGAACCAATGAAGATCATTCACTTTCTGAGAGAGGTTATTCTTTTCATGGAACTCTAGGCACTCCAATGAAGATGAGGGCACAATAAATCTGTCAAATGTTTAAGTGCAGAACTTCCATGTCACAAAATCTACAATCTAGATCACTGAGGAATGTGTTCCATCTATCTAAATAGATCACTGAGAAAGTGGCTAGGTAAGCCTCGAAACAGCTTCACAGATTCTCCATATTCCTGTAAACTGACGAGCCACGGGCCAACGGTTCGATTCTGCTCAATGGCCTCCCTCAGCGTTGCCCGTTCACTCGTTGATTTGTATATTGTACTTGTGTTTGTTCGACAGTAACAAATGGATTGTATGATTCCTTTTCGACAGAGGTCATGTTAAAACAGCGGCTAGATTTCCTCTTGCTCTGCCCATTCAAACACGTGGATCAAACGACAGCAGATTGTCACGCCCGCAGAAACAGTTTCGCGAAATACAAGAGCCTCGAGTTGCTATTTGCCTACTTCTTAAACACGAGTACTAAAACTGTGCTTACTGCAAAATCAATAATCAAAAATTCTAAAATATAAATTCAATCTGACTTAAGAAATTAGGTATCATAAATTCATGCAAATCATTCCCACTTCTGTTAGTTAGCAGTTGTTGCCAACAGCCATAAACGTTAAATACTATAGCAAAGACCTCCGAAACAGGCTCGCATTAGTCAACCAAGATGCAAAGTCTTTATCTGGTGATTTTTAATTTTTTACATATATACAATTTATAAATAACTTAACCTAACAATATTCATGCGGGTTGCGCCTTAGGGCTTTCCTGGAGCTCAATAATAATTTATTATAATTTGATTACAATATTAAATTATCGATAAAGCAAAGCTTTAAAATGTTAACACAATATAATCAAACATAAATAGATTATAAAAGGCGGTTTGGTGTGAAATTCATTCGCTCTAAAAACTACAGTTTTACCAATTGAGTTCCTGAAAATTAGAACATTATTGCCTTAAGACTAACTTAAAACTAGTCATTCGCTGCATCCATTGAACGGTTGTCCGTCGCTCTCCTGACGACTCCCCCTTTGTGTTCATTGGCTCTCCTGATTCTCGATTCCACCTGCTTTTCTGCATACGATTTTATCGGCCCCATTCCTGCCTCGTGGTACAGCGCCTCGTTGGGGTAAGACCATCCGTCCTCCCGTCTGTATAGACCAGTGCAAGCCTGAAGGATTTTTCGCTCCACTAATCCTATCTTGCCCCATTTTGTTTTCGGAGCTCCATTTCATATCATCGCCGTATATGATGAATCAAGGTTTTATAGGCCAAAACCTTGACTCGCTTGCTCGTTGTTAAATATTTCTTGAAAAAGGCATAAGAAGATGGTACGCATAAGTCACTTTTTTCAAAATATTGTCAACGTGAGCACTGAAGGTAGCCTTCCTGTTGAAATGTATCCCGAAGTACTTCATTGGCCTAGGTCATTGCAACATATACCCATTCAACTTAACCCTGGAGTCACAGATGCCTCTTGCACGACAACCACAGCTTTTGTGCGGGTCCTTGAACACAATTAATTTACTTTTCTTTGCATTTACCTTGATTCTCCATACCCGGTAATATGCAGTAAGAGATTCCAAATATTTTTGGAGCCTCATTCTAGCAAAGCGCAAATTGTGCTCAGATGGTCACACTAACAAGTCGTCAGCAAAGAGGTTCACTTGGATTCCGGGTTTATATTCATCTCTTACACCCGGAACGTCCGAGTTGAATATGTTGAAAAGAAATGGACAGAATATAGACCCCTGTGGGACCCCTGAGTTAATACAAAATGGGTCTGATCTAGCTCCTACAGCAACCGTAAAGGCAGTTTGTCCCCTCATGAAGCTGCCTATACGTTTTACAATATTGGACGGAAAGCCAAAATTTATGAGAGATTTTGTAGAGAAGCCCATTGATCCATACAGAGGCAAAGGCTTTCTCCACATCGATCAGGCAAGCTACAACAAGGTAGTTGTTACTCCAACCTCTCGGGCTTGAAGCACGGCCATATGATCCACTGTTTAGTTAGCTTTTTTGGATCCAAATTGTCTTTCCGGCACAATTCTTACCTCCACAGAGAATTGTCTTGTATTACCCTTTCAAGCAGCTTACCAATATTTGAAAGCAGTGAAATCGGACGAGTATCGACTACGTCAGAACTGCTCGACATCTTGGGTATTGCACATGTTTTTGCGCATTTCCATTGCTGAGGTAAGAAGCAAATGTTAATGCAGTTATTCAGAATGGTCGTGAGAAGAACAAAGAAAACATGGGGGAGCCCTTTAAGGATATAATTGGAGATTCCATCAGCCCCTACTGATTTTTTGGAATTTTTCTCTGTGCCAACAAAGTGAGTCTCTCAAGACTGACAAACAGACCATGGCCAGTAGGTGCGTTAGAGGAATTTGAATCAGAGAACCAGGTCAAGCACAATTGCTCATTGTGTCTATCGAAATTCGTTGTGGTGCTGCTCACTAACGAAGGAATGGAAGAGTCCTCACTTGCTTTCTCTCCTTGAAGAACTTCCACAAAATGTTTTGCGATAGTGTCAGCAATAAATTTGTCATCCATGAGCATGGATCCATCATATGTGAGGACGCCACCCCAGGCCGCCTTTTTCTGCCAGCTGTCCTATTGATATGAGGAAACATACATGGACCTGGTTTGATATTTTCTAGGGCCTGTTCAAATCGCTGGTTGGCAAAAGCTAAGGTTCCCCTCTATATCATTCGGCTTAGAGACGTAATCACCAGCGATTAGGTCAATAAGCAAAATCTTCCATTCTGAGGCACTAAAAATCCGCATGTAATGCACGAACAGCCGTTACATATACTCAATGCCAATGTGTCGTGCGGCCTTCACGTGGGAGGAGTGATCGGGCCATACTTTTAGAGGACGCTATCGACAATACGGTCTCCGTTACTGGCGAACGCTATAGGGTCATGATAAACAGCTTATTACTACCGAAATTACATGATCGGGGCTTGGTGCACATGTGATTACAACAAGACGATACAACCACATACACAGCGCGAGCTACAATAAATATAGTGAAGAAAGCGTTTCCCGCTCGTGTAATCTCCCGTTTTGGTGATTTGGCATTGCCAGGAAGATCGTCCGATTTAACCAGCCCAGACTTCGTTTTTGGGGCTATTTCAATTCGCAGGTTTATTTCACCAAGCCTCAGACAATTGCAGACCTTAAGGAGAATATTCGACAGGAATGCGAACAGTTACCACGAGAAATCTTGCGGAAAATGCGATAAGACAGGCACAAATATGTATCATCACTGGCGGCAGCTACTTGATGGATATTATCTTTCCCACTTAATGCAACAAATTGTAAAGGTCCAAATAAAGGTTTTCGTTACTTTAAATCTTTATTTTTTTAATTTAGAAAAAAAATAATTCAGAAATAAAATTGTATGATTAATTTTGCACCACCCCGTAGAATATCTCTTGGTCAACGTATAACAAAACGCGAATATGTAGATCATGTAAGTGTCTGCTACTTTTGCCTCTCATATATAACTAATATTATGTCAATTACTCCTGGCCTCAAATCAATCAAAACTGATACTCACCTATTGAAGCGCCGCTACTCTTACGCTCCTCATCAGGCTTGTCCACTCCTATCTATCTCCGTTCGAAAGTTATGAGTGATCATACCAAACATATAATCCTTCCAATAAACCCTTCGATATTGGCAACACTATATTGAAAAGTTCAGATCAAGATCTTTAATTTGATACCCTTTACATCCCCATTTGCTAATAATAAAACTTTAAACAGGCTGGTATAGGAACCTACCATAGAGGTACATACAGGAGACGGCGAGCTTTCAGTTCCTATGGAAAGCGTTGAAGACGCTTAACACAATCAAACCTTCCGTGTACGTACACATTCATTTTCGAAAGCTTTTGCAATTTTCAGCTGATACTATTTTGAGGGATGCGTAAAATTTTTCAATTGTCGAAATTAATTTCGAAATGCAAATTCAAGTCATTTATTAGCACGTTCAAATGTCATCGTAAGTTATTACTTTTTATTTCATACACAAGTTTATCTATTCGCAAACCTCCACCCTTTTCGACAAATGTCAACAAAATCATGCTTCGCGTCATATTTTCAAAAGTATTTGATCCATAAAAACTGCGTGGGCACCCCTGTTTTCAAAGCGGAAGTATCAGCTGGCGTGGAGCTGTCAGTTGCCATATCGTTCGTAAAATACGAATTTAGCGTCGAAAAATTGAAAATTTTTTAATGAAAAACTTATACGAAAGTAAACGCGAGTGAATTACAAAGTGAGGAGTGTAGTTTTTTATTATTTGCTGGAAAAAGGAATTGACGTGCAGTTTTTTTCTTTGCTAAGGTGAGTAAAGTGTAACCAAACATAAAATCGTGAGAAGGGCCATCAATTAAAGTAGATTTTTTACGTTAGTCCATATCCACGCGATATTTTACTACAGAAAAGTGAAATTTGACTGTATTTTAGACTTGCACCGTGTAAAAAAAAGTGGTTGCGCCGATAGGCTTGATGATTTACGCGAGTGAAATACGTTCCGTGTCTTTTCTTTGAACATTGACATATGTTGAATAAACTGGTGAAAATATTTTTAGTAAGGACTTAATTTGTGGATATTTCAATCAAATTAACTTTAAATCATTTCGTTTTATGGTTTCGTGTTTGCATTTTGTCCAGAGTGTATTTATTTTTGTAAACATTTTGATTTGAAGCGTTTGCAACGGGAGTCATTGCGTAAATTTTTGAATATTACCGGTCGAGCCCAACAAAAACGTTAAAGAACGTTCATGAATATTGAATATCGGGTTGTTTTGAAGTCGTGGAAAGAACCAGATAAGTGAGCATGATAAAATTTCATTTAGAAAATTGGAAAATACTGCAGTACCAAGTGTTTTTATCTCAACACAGTGCAACGTGATCAGGGGGCCTCTGAAACTTATTTTCGAAACATGGCGGTTTGATTTGAAAATATTTGTTTATTTACCGGAAAACGAGGAAAGCCGACTTCAAAGTGACCTACAAACAATGAAATGATACTAAATCACCATGTAATATCACGAATGTAGCACCCCTTCAATAAAATGTAATTCATCCTTTTTACGTTAGAGTCGTTTTTTTTAATTTTAGGTTTGAAACAAAATGGTGGCCGCTCAAACGTCGAAAAACGTGCAAACATTGGATGATGTAGTTATGACCAAACTTTTCCACTGATGTTAATGAAACTCAATAATTTTATTTATTTGATATCCGCAGGCCAATTCTCTTTTTTCTTTAAAAGCCGAGAAAATGGCGGCTAGTTGAACCTTGAAATTTCAAAGGCATCTCAAAGATGTAATATTGATCCGATGTAAATGAATTTTATTTTGAAGATAAAGAACTATTAGATCTAAATGTTTTGCTATTTTGGTGCGCATAGATGCTCAAGTTTCAAAATGATGGCGAGTCAAATATGCGATTTTTTCAGCTTTTTGTGGCCCTCTAGTGGCCACATTTTCCAATGGATTTTGATGAAATTTAAAATTATGGATAATTGCACTAAGTTCTTGTATTAAACAAAAAATTATCAAAATCGACTGAAAAACAAAGAAGTCGAAAATTTAAAACCTTATATTTTTAGTTTCCATTTTCCCTAAAAATTTGATACTTTTTCCTTGTCTAGAGGGAAACTACAATTTGAATGAGATTTGGCAGTTTGAGTGATGAGACTCTAAGATAGAAATATTTTTAAAATTCAAAAAAAAAATGCATGCATCCCAAATGATGGCCCCCAAAAAATCAGAGGGTAAGTGCAATTCGCTGTTTTAGTAGCAACTGAAATAATGAATATTTTTCATGGAAACGTTTTTAATGGCATAAGTTGTAAGTATTTATACAACAGATCATTTTCGGGGATTGTAAAATATTTTTAAAATACCCTATTGACATCCCCATCTGTCATTTCGTCTTTCTGTCCGTGCGTCACAGCAAGTTTTCTCGCAAACCACACAAGCTAGAGTGATGAAGTTTTCTACGTAGGTCAAAAGTTGTGCCCTCTCGGACATTTGCAAGAAAATTCCACCAGAATAATTATATCAGCACATATGACAATTTTTTTGGATATCTTTCTGTAGCAAACAATTAATTTGCAAACGCTGCATTCTCATAAAGATTATCGCCAAGAATATGATAAACCTCATCATCTGATGAACAAAATTTTGACCCCAAATTCGAAATTAGCTTCAAGCCTATGCGAGTTATCTCAATAGCAAAGGCAAAAGCTCGTGGCTTCATGAATTTGATCTTTCGCCGTCTCCTGTATGTACCTCTATGGGACCTACCAAGTCTGGTGTCCGCAGCAACTTAAGTGTTGTAGAAAAGCAGCCGTGATAGACAGAACGACGGACAGACAGGATGCGATGTCAATAGGGTTTTGTAACATAATGAAAAATTCCAAAGCAACGAAACAAAATATGCCTGCAAAACTGATAACCTACTCTCCCATGGAAGTCAACTTAACTAACTTACATTAATTAAGACAAAATGCTGGGTCAATAATGCAATCTCATAACTGGGTCAATAATGCAATCTCATAACTGCATGCAATTTATGCGATTTGAGCAATCTTCCCTAAATCACGCTCATAGCCGCCCATTAATTAAAACACCTATTAAATAAAACCGCCACTATTGACAATATTTATTTATCAGACGTCGGCATATTAAATTCCAATGTAAATTTTTCATGAAATGAGCAAACATTAATTGGCGCTTTATTAATGGCGAAACCATCGCAAGCAACGGCCACAATTAACCACGTCGAACAATGCAGCAGACCTGCCATCGTGCTCTTAATTCATTTCTCCAGCACCGAACTTGTCGCTTGCGGGCTAATGGGGTTGAGAACTGAGCACTGTGCCGCCCAAAAAACATGTAATTGGATATCCTGTGTCCCCATTTCGACCCTATCTCAACCACAGTGGTAAAACGCTAGCAACAAAGTGGCAATCGCGTTCCGTAGAACATTACTATCCAGCTTAAGCATTCCAAGCTATAGGTAAATAGTAAAAAGGACGAAAAAAGACGGCAAAATTAGGTGAAACTAAAATGCACACGCAGAGTTAATATTTTCTGCTGAACATTAACAATTTACATGAGTGTTGTGTGGCCCCAACTAGAAGAGTAGTGCTTCGTGATTGAGTGTAGTCCTGCGACGCCAAGGATTAGTGACGCCAGTGGAATTGATTGTATTGCAGGAATATCGTTTTTCCGTTCATTCCACTTGGCACTCTCAGAGGATGGGGTGAATATTTTGTTCAAGTCGTGACGAAGAGGCGAAGCATGCGGAATTTCTTTGTCGCCGAATTGACACTAACTTCAAGTTATTTTTATGTGGTGATACCACTTGAAAGCAGCTTAACGCTCCAATGGTGAATGATGCTGCGAAAGTATTTACTGACTTTTATTGAGTGATGACTTAATAGAATATTCACATTCTCTGCCAAATTCCTTTGGGGTTTTTTGTATAACAAATATCCTTTGTTGCATTGAGAATCAACAAAGGATTTGAAAATGGGTCGAAAATGGATCATAACAAAGAAGATAGAGAATTCTTTTAACCTGCTCATGGCCCACGCTAGGCGCCAGACTGCTTTTGGTGAAATCCACTAGTTGCTGTCTAAACAATGCTCAATGTGTTTGTAGACGTACGAAAATTAGAGTATTGCTGTTGAAGGATCAATCTCTGCCTTCCAATTCTAATCAAGTGTGATTATCGATTCTGGGTTGAGGGTCATGCTTACCATACCCTACGAGACAAAATAAATCAAAGTAAACAGCACTTGTTTCTACTATGTTACTAACGATTCAGTCTTGGAAGAAGAAATGACCTGTAAACGAACTTTGCGCATTGGAGTTTGAAACCAAATATCCTCTTCTTAAACCAATCAAAAATCCTCTTCTTAAAACTTTTCTATACCAGATAAACAGTACATAGGATCAAAGAGATTCAATCTTGGTCATAATACAAATATAGGGCTGTACTTTCCTGAATCTCCTATAACTAACAACTTCACCCAGGAAACGTAACCTGAGTCATCTTGACTCACTTCAAAATTTCCAATCATTCCCCTCTTTCAATGACTGAAGATATACATATGAGCGCTCAGATAATCTTAGCCAATTTGGTTGTGCACGTGAGCCCGGCGGACGCAAATCGGAAAGTTGACTCTGTCGTCAGGTGAGCATCTGTTTTTAAAAACTGTCACTTATAAATATAAAATATTATGAGACTTTTATGTAGGAATAAACAACTTGGTTTTATTTCTGCAGAAAAGATGGTGCAAAATAAAATTTTAACAGAGAAGGAGATTTTCGAAATATTGGTGAATATGGATTCTGACGATGAAGAAGCGGAAAATAATTTGCAGTCAGAATCAGATACTGATTTTGGATCAGAATATGAGCCTGTGCCAGAAAATTACATTATTGGCGATGAAGAGTTGATGAACACAATCCACAATTTAGAAGAAGACTCTACGGCAAAAAGAAGCAAGCATCCAGCAAGACAAACAAAAAATTAAGGCTCCGGTAAAAAAAGAAAAGGTGAGTCTTCCAATAATCAAACTGAAGATACCAGAGACAAAAAATCACTCATCCTATGTTGGAGCGAAATTACTAAAGTTGGGAAAAACGGCTACGAATGGAAAACCTAACCAAAAAAGCCACAACACCCAAACTTTGGGTAAAAATATCATCTTTACAATGGCAGGTACATCCTGCGTTGCAAGCTCTACGAAAACACCTTTAGAGTGCTTCAAATTTTTTTTTCTCTGAAGACATCGTGGCAATAATTCTACAAAATACAAAAACGCAAATTCAGACCTTAAGGTTGATGTATGAAGTGCAATGTAAAAGTACAACTGGTAGCCTGATGAAAGATGAATTGATGGGACTCTTTGTTTCTCTATACTACGCAGCAACGATGAAGAACAATCATCAAAATTCTCAAATTCTGCATAACCCAGTTTACTATGGCGATAAATATCGTGCCATTATGCCTGGCGCTAGATTACGGTTCGAAGGCCGGACTACGAGGGATAAACGAAATACTAAAAATACTAAATTAGCTCTTATATCACAGCTTTAGGAATTATTTGTCAACAACTGCAAATCAACCTATCGACCAGGACCATATCTTACAACAGATGAGCAGCATGTTGGATCTCGTGGAAGATGTGCATTTCGAATGTACATCCCGAACAAGCCCAACAAATGTGGGATTAAAATAATAATAATAAATAAATAAAAAAATCTAATATAATATAAAATAATAATAATCTTGGAAGAGGATCGAACCCAAGTGACAAAACTGCTGGCACCTTCTACACCCTCAAGCTTATTGAACCTTTTTCTGGGTCTAACAAACACTTGACCATGGTTTTCAAGTATTTCTTTGGCAGAACCATTACTGAAAGACCCCAAAAGAACTATGATTGGAATAGCTTGGAAAAGTAAAAAAGAATTACCTTTTGAATTTGCTGATATAAAATTCAATGGCAGAAACCCTGGATCATCGACTGTTTTGTTCTCGAATACTTTTACAGCAGTTTCTTATAAGCCAACAACGCAGACTCTTTTGAACCTCATATCCACCGTTCATGACGATGCTTCTGTCGATCCTGGAAGTTTCACTTCAATAGAACAAGATCCAAGACAAATACATAATGATTAATGACGAGAAACAAGACCAGGTAACGGAAGCACAATTAAAGTCGGCGCAGAAAAGAAGAAATCGTATTGGCTGGATAGAGTTAGAGTTAGAAAAAACTCTTCAAAAACTTGTCCTGGATATTTGAAAGAGAATTTCAGGAGATATACACAGAACTGACAAAAAAGGAGCAGGAGAGAGGGTTTGCTTTCAACCAGGATGCACTCTATTTGAGAACTAGGAAAAAGTATTTACGATGCCTAGTAGATAAAGATTTATTGCAATAACGACAGGGAAGAATGCCTATTGTAATCTGTACCTTATCCTTCTTTTTTGCATCAATTCAGCATCTCCCCGGCCTCTGCTTCCTAGAAAAAGTGCCTCCAAGTGTCTGTACCCATTTTTTGTCCATGCGATTACGTGGCTAGCCCATTGTAGCCTCCATAGTCTTCAGACTTCCAGCTCGTCAAAAATTTCATACAACTCACGGTTGTATGGAATTTGCCATTGGTCCCCGTTTGGCTTCGCTACGATTATTCGCCTCAGGGCTTGTCTTTCGAAGGCGTTCGATATAATTATGGATGCTTGGGTTAGAGTCCATGTTCGACACCCATAGCGTAGAACAGGTCTTATCATAGATTTGTATACAGGGTGCGTACGGTATTTGAGGGCATGAATTTTTTTTTTATTTTTTCCTTTTCAGATAAGAAATGGCGGACTTCAACATCACTCAAGAAATGAAGAGACATGCTGTCATCGTCGCTATATGTGCGAACCATACAGATTTAGAGATCTCTTATTCTCTTAATTGCGCCCGTTCATTCGTGCATAACGTTCGCCGTGAATTGGAAGCATCAGGAGGCGATACAGAATCGGTTGCAAAACGCAAAAAGCACGAACAACGTTCTGGCACTGTCCGATCTGCCGAATTTTTAGAGCAAGTGCAAGTGACCATAGACGAGGACCCTTCAAAATCAACGAGGGTCCTTGCGAGCGAGCTTCATGTTTCTGAGCGCCTTATTCGTAGAGTTGTCCACAAAAACCTTCGGTATAAGTCTTACGTGATGCGCAGAGGACAGTTCATGTCGGAACAAACACGGGAACAGAGAGTTCTCCGATCAAAACGTCTTTTAAACAAAATCAAACATCCTGAGGCGCCCAAATGTTATGGTTTTTTTCTGACGAAAGAAATTTTGACCAAGATCAAAACACTAATCGCAGAAATGACAGATGGCTATGTTCAAATCTTACGAAGGCTCTTGCTGTTATGCACACAAAATGTACAGCCACTGTTATGGTTTAAGGTGTTATAAGCAACGAAGGACATGTTATGTCACCATATTTTTTTACTCAAGGACTTCGAGTGAACTCTGCTGCATACATCGAGGTTTTGGACATGGTAGTGTAACCCTGGATAGACAATGTAAGCCGAGGCAGACCATACATTTTTCAACAAGACTCTGCTGCTTCACATAAAGCGATGGTGACACAAGACTGGATGGCCGAAAATTTTCATGACCACATAACACCGAACCTATTGCCACCTAGCTCCCCAGACCTTAATCCTTTGGATTATTACGTATGCGGCATAGTTGAGCGTGAGACCAATAAGCGTCCTCATAATATCACTTATTTGCTGAAGACTGCTTTTAATGCCATTATGGTCAATATGAACAAAGAGCATTTGATTCGGGCATGTAATCGTTTCCTGACCCGGATCGAAGAGGTTATTGCTGCTAATGGCGATTTTATTGAATAACTTTATAGCCATATATTAATTTAACGTTGCATAAAAAATTCTTGAAATTTCATTAAATTTTGTTAAAAATACAAGCAAATTAATTTTACTCTCAAGTTGTCCTCAAATTCCTTACGCACCCTGTACTTGGAGGTTTGTTTTTCTGTGTATGCAGTCGATCTTCAAGATCATCAAAACTGAATAAAATATTTTATTTGCAAACTGTATTCTTCGGCGCATTTCGTCTTTCCATTACGGGTTCCCGTTATTTTGGGCCTAAATACACCGATTTGCTCACGTTTTCATTATAATATTCGCCAAGTGGAATATTTTGAGCATGAGAGGTTTTTTTCCTTTTTTTTTTGAAGGCACCATGAGCTTTGTTTCATTTCATTCATTTGTAGCCCTACTAGTTTGCTTTGCGGTCGAGTTTTCGGAAAAGTTCTTCTGCAGTTGTTAATGACCTTGGCAAGATGTTGATGTCATCCACATAGGGTACCATTTGGCTCAACTTGTATGATAACGTACCTCGTGTATCGACAGGCAGCTTTATTATGAAGTATTCCAGAACAAAATTGAATAGCAATGGGGCTAGCCTATCTCCCAGCTTCAGTCCGATATTTGTGTCAAAGGCATCGGTGAGTTGGTTATTAATACTGACTTGGGAGGTCACGTTATTGTCATTTTCGTAAAATGGACTAAGTTGGCTGGGATACCAAAGCAAAGCATTATTGGGTAGAATACGTTACGATCAATGCTGTCACATGCTTGCTTAAAGTCAACGAAAATTTAGTGTGTCTCTGTGTTGAACGCCCTGCATTTCTAACGTACCTGCTTGACTGTAAACAATTGTCCTATCGTCTATGGTCTTTACCAGGAGTTTTGGTGGGACTCCTAGTTCAAGGAGAATATTGAAGACTGTAAGATAAATATTAGTATAGATCGATGTTATGTTTCCAGTATTTTTCAATCGTTTTTGCTCTGAGAAGTTTTGGTTAGCAGTAGATCATCTCCCTTTGGAGCCACCTTGGTATTTCCCAATGATTCTATAAGCATGAGCTTTTACTCATCTTTCAATGATTTTCGAGCAAACTTTTGTTCACAGGCTAGTACAATAAATAAACGAGTATTTCCCTCTGTGCATCGATACCTCTTTAGGTTCTGTGCTACTTTTTAAAACGGAGTTTAATCTGTCCGTCTGTATAATATTCTCTATATCGGGAGGGGACACCTAAAAATTGTTTTCTTAAAGATAGTCATTTGGGGTGTCAAATGAAAGGTCTTGATGGGAGCTTTACAAAATATGTCTTTAAAAAATACTACCAGCTTTTTGAATGCAAGGGCAGGAAAAATGTATGAAAAATTGGTGGGTCCCCCCTCGTAATCGGACATCTTTGAACCGAGCAATCTGAAAAATATCACGAAAATGCGTCTTTATGAGTATAAAAACAACAAATATCTTGGACGTCAAAATTCACTCAATGTTGTAAGCAATAGTATGATTCTCAAATTTTCTACCTACCCCAACAAAACCCCAACAAAATCGTATATATACCCATAAATTTAAGTAAACTAGTATAAAAGGTCCTTATGCCCTGTAAGCTTCCGTTTTTGAATTGTATTTACGGAAGTTATAGCCATTTTTATTTTCTCTGATAACAACACAAACAACATACGAGATATTACAGTTTTGATTTAATCTTCTTAAAAGTTTTAGATGAGATGAATAATATTAATCTATTTGAGATTCCATGATATCAACACATTTTGTTATATTGCAACAAAATGACGGTCGGAGGAAATGGACTAACAATGGTTTTTTTAAACATGAACATCTCATTGAAGTATTAATTAGTGTCTGCGTATCGTACGTTGAGCAAAAAGCCCTTCTGACAGGAATAGACTCTTGTCTACGCAATTTGATAAGTATTATCGTGCGTATCAGATGCGAAGCATAAAGCAAATACTATCTTTTAATTAAAGGAAAAGTTTCATTTATCACAATTTCGCTTCCGTTCACTTCACTTCACTCGCATTCGATTCTCTTATCGAATGATCACAAAACGCATCGAAACTTGCTTGTATCGCGTCTGCTAGTTCCACTCTTTATATAGGCTAATCAACATATTTTGAACCCTCTCCGATGACGTCAGATGTGTTTACAGATTACTAGGCACATACTTGTTGATGTTGTAATCACGTAAGTGCAAATGACGTCATTCGTATTTTGATTACCAACTCTAAGCTTGTTTTTGTTGTAACGACGTAAACAGATCACGCCATCACTGTAACCAATTACCAGCCCAATACTTGTAGTTGTTGTAATGATGCCGTAGTAAATGTTTATAATTGCTCACCATTCAAGTATATTGTTGATCTTTCCGATGGTGGTTCATTACTGGCTTTGAAGTTTGTTACTTGAAGATGAAATTATAATGTTAAAATAGCGTAGCAAATTTATGTGAACATTTAACTGTACTCGTATATTGGATTGATTAGACGCTTAAACCAATCTTCTGGAACTTTCTCGCTGATCCTAATTTGGTAGGTTATTGTGCCTGCCTGCAGGAGCTCCGCCGGGACACTGTCACGGATACCCTTTGCACTCTTCTAGGCGGTTGTTAAGATACCACCCGAGCCAAGGTTATAAATGTTATAATAAAAATGTTGAATTAAAGAAAAAGAAAAAAAAATCAAATGAATACATTAAACAAAAAAATTACTTGAATAAAATTGAGTAATTAATTAAGGAAATAGGTTAAAAGTAGAACCTGAGTCAAATAAAAATGGATAGGAGCAATCGAAGCAAATCTCAGAAAGGGCAATCGAAAGCATTGAACAAATGCGTACAAGTTGTGGTACGATGCCGCCCAATTAACAAGAAAGAAAATACAGAATCCAAATGAGGCAAGCAAGGGAAATCGAAAAACGTTCACCTACGATGCAGTCTATGATCACACATCTACTCAGAAAATCACTTACGATGAAATTCACCTCCACTTGTTTCCAGTGTCGTGGAAGGATTCAATTGTTTCGTGTTAACCTACGGTCACAACAGGCAAAGGTTCAACTTAGGAAGGGATTCAAATACTTCCGGAGTCAGTAGTTGTGAACCAGTGTTTGATCGGATTATCAAAGCCGAAGTTCAACAAACACAACGAAGTCCGACACCAAGTACATCTAATTCATTAGAATTACCATCGACATCGCGTCGAAGACGAATAACATTAGCATCTTCAGAATCTCGAATACAAGGTAAATTAAATCCACAAGAAATGAAAGACTCCGCAATTTTAAAATCATTGCGGAGACACCGTCGGCCGTTCTTTCTGAATCGGCGGCTGATGAAATAGCTGAAATCTTTAATAATGATCTAGAACTGCCACAACTTTGGCTACGTAAACTACCAATAAGTGAATTGCAACGCAAAATTAAAGTAAGAAGTTTAGATCGTCACTCAATACAAATATTTGCACGAAAAGATGAATTTCATGTTCCTTTACCAACGCCTACAAATCTAAGTTCCTTAAAAAAAACTGAATCGAAAGGGCCATGCTACTCAGGTATTTGTGTTCCTAAAAATATACTGGATATTTTTCCAATACGTAATCTCGGTCGAACATATGTATCCCATAATTTACAAGAATACCTAGACATGAAGTGAACATGCTTACAGCTAAATGTCAGCTTCTCCTAAATGATTTGCTAAACGAAGGTGATGAGAGTTCAGCTAGTAGTTTATCTGATGTTTCATCAGCGAGTAAACGTGCTGAAGGAATCGGTAAACATAGTCGTGTGAGTTGCTGCTCATCACGCCTAACAAACTGTCTATACCCCCAACAAACCGATAGTGATATTAACATATTTAAAAACGTTCAAAGAAAAATTAACGGATCGCCGGTTAAAACCGAGCTGATGTGAAACCTGGAGACAAAGAATGGCTCTCTTTTTGGTGGACGAGGGTCGACGGCTGAGGACTGAGTGCGACGAGCTAACAAGAAAATCTATCCAGCAGCTCAAAGAAGGAAGAGATATTACAACAGCGACAGGGAAGTAATTTACAACAGCGACACGGAAGTAATTTACAGCAGCGACAGGGAATTGAAACTTACATCAGCGACAGGGAAGATGATTCGTGTTAATGCGGGGCCCCCAAACAGTAGAATTAGACGTAAGTCAAGGTTTTGTAAATATATTGAGCTTTTGGTGATTGACTAAACTTATATCTGATTTTACGCTTGGTGTTCTTTTTCAATATCTTAGAATTTATTTAAAATAGTAATCTGGAGTGGCTTGTACAGCTGACTCGGGTGTTTTTCTGATTTTAGTTCGGGTTTTCAATGCGTGTTACGTCGGGTAAACTCATATCGGCTGAAGAGTGCGAAGTGGTCGTCCTGGCTAGATAGAAATATTAGAACTTGTTTCCAGCTGTGTGAGGGGTGTTTGGCGGCCACGTTTCTCGCTTGGCGGTTACATGGGATCAAGAGACAAGTGAGTGGCGCCTCCTACGATCGTCTACGACGGACCATCCAGATCTGAAGTTCCAAGCCGAGGGACCCTCAACCTGGAGGGTTAAAACACCAGGTGCTTTATTCAGCTTCAGAGAGAGATGGTACGCGCGTTCGCTCTTGATCTGCATCGTCCAAAATGTTAAAGCCATTCGGCGGCATTCCTTATCGGGATTCTACTTTAAAAGAAAAGCCCACTGGGAAATGGAAGAAATGTGTCCTACTCCAACGTCATAAGGTGCCAAGCTTGATATTAAGTTTGAAGACTTCTTAAGATTGGGCTTTTAGGAATCTATGAACACAGGCTTTGAAGACTTTGGCAGATCGTGATGAAATGCAGTAACTATTAAACCCTATAGTATTGATTGACTTCAGAGCACTACTTTCGGTAATTATTCGAATGGCGAGCTATTTTTTTTTTCTAATACATACTTCTAATTTTAATATGAGGAATATCTAATGCGGCTTTTGAGGAACTACCTTAAGGACCGAAGCCTGCTCTACGACACGACACAGGGCCAACGAAGGATGGAAATTACATCGGGTGTTGCCCAGGGATCTATCCTTGGTCCGGACCTGTGGAACGTGTCTTACGACGGGCTACTGAGACTTGAGATGCCAGATGAGTCGCGCTTGGTCGGCTATGCGGATGATGTTGCGGCTCTGGTCGCCGGACGCACCGTTGAACAAGCGCAACTTAGGCTAGGTATGCTAATGCGCCGAGTGAGGGACTGGATGACTGCTCGCGGGCTCAGTTTAGCACTGGAGAAAACCGAAGTGGTCATCTTGACAAAAAAGAGAATCCCTAGAGTAAGGATGATCAGTATCGGAGACATACAAATCGAATCGAAGCCAGCGGTGAAGTACCTGGGGCTACTGATCACCTCGTAGATGAGTTTCTCTGAGCAACTCAGGGCAACGGCTGAGAAGGCTGCTTCGGGAATATCGGCCCTGAGTCGACTTATGGCCAACGTAGGGGGACCCAGCCCATCAAGAAGACGCCTCTTGATGAGTGCTGTAGGGTCAGTGCTACTGTACGGAGCAGAGGTATGGGGCGACGCTCTCAGCAAGGAGGTATACCGAAAACGATTGGCTCAGGTACATAGAAGAGGAGCACTGAGAATTGCATCTTCGTATCCAACAGTCTCCGACTCGGTGGTGAGAGTGATTGCAGGCGTGATACCTGTCGCCCTCCTTGCTAGAGAGCGCCGCGCTATTTACCTGCGCCGAAACGAGGATGCGAGGGAGATGGTTGTCCGCGAGGAGAGACAACGCTCGCTCAACGATTGGCAGCAGTCTTGGAGGAATTGCACGAAGGAAAGGTGGACTGTGCGCCTCATCCCGGATGTGAGACCGTGGCTCAATCGAAGGCATGGTGAGACTGACTTCTATCTGACCCAGCTTTTGAGCGGGCACGGGTGTCTTAAGTCTTACCTGCACAAGATCGGTAAGTCACGGTCTCCCGATTGTCGGTTTTGCCCAGGAGAGGAGGACAATGCCTGTCACACATTTTTTGCGTGTACCAAATGGGCCAGGCTGCGAAGGGAACTCTACGGGGAGACGGGAGAGCTCACCCCGGATAATATAGTTGTGGTGATGCTCGAATCGGTTGACAAATGGAACCAGGTGGCACATTATGCTCGGGCAGTCCTAAAAGATAAAAGGGACTTGCAGCAGCCGGAGGTGCTGGGGCTGGGGGATCGCTCTTCTGGCATTTCCTCTTCCCCTCTCCCCTCCCGCTAGGAAAGGGATGCTTGAAGGCGCCCCACGGCGTAACAAAACGAGACCTGGCCCGAAGTAATGTGTCAAACGGTTCCAGGCTGGGTTCTCAGGTTGACAGGGGAGGTGTTTAGTGGGTAGTCCAAGGGTATCCTCCATGGGAGTCCCACACTGCCAGACTCAGCGGGCGTAAATGCCTTCACCTCCCTACCACAAAGAAAATATGAGGAGTCTGCCACTATATTTACCTACTTATTTTATAGTTCTCCGTAAACTGATTGCTTGATTTTCAAGCAGCGTATAGTTATGGTTTTCCTCACAATTTCAGATGGATTTCTCGAGAGGAATTTACATATTCCGGAGAGTACTTTGTGTGCACATATATATATATATATATATATATATATATATATATATATATATATATATATATATATATATATATAAATATTTATATATGTATGCACATACATGTATATACATATATGTATATTTGGTTTTGTGTGGAGCAGTTGGTTAAAGCATACTCCGCTTGCGCAGCGGCTCCCAAGCTCGAGGATCAGTGGCACCATGGAGTTTGAGCTTCTGATGCTGCTGTCGGACTATCAGCCCACCCATCTGTGATGGGTACTAATTGACGGTTAAGCGTGATATTCACCATACCAATTCCAATTTCGTTCGAATTTGGACTGATAAGCGATAGGTTATTATTATTATTATATATATATATATATATATATATATATATATATATATATATATATATATATATAAATATGCATTATACATACATAAATATTTATATATATATATATATATATATATATATATATATATATATATATATATATATATATATACATATATATAAATATGCATTATACATATATATATATATATATATATATATATATATATATATATATATATATATATATATATATATATATTTAAATATATATATAAATTTGTGATCACGCTAGAGGTCGAAGGTTTTCACCAAATTTCCAAGAAAGGTGTATTTAGTGAATACCTCGGCTACGTTCGTTAACCAGCGCAATAGGCTGACCGAAAACAAAATGGCGGCCATTTTAGATGAAAATCTATGATTTCTATTCGGGCCCAAGTATAGCTTTTGAGTAGGCATGGGTATTTTTCAGCACAAGATTGGTAAGTCACGGTCCCCCGATTGTCGGTTTTGCGTGCACAAAATGGGACCACCTTCGAAGGGACCTCTACAGGGAGACGGAAGAGCTCGCCCCGGATAGTATAGTCACGGTGATGCTCGAATTGGTTGTCAAGTGGAACCATGTGCCACATTATGTTCGGGCAATCCTAAAAGACAAAATGAGCTTACAGCAGCCGAGGGTGTTTGGGCTGGGGATTGCTTGTTTGGCAATTCTTCTTCCCCTCTCTCCTCCCGCTAGAAGAGGGATCCCCAGGTTGAAGGCTCTTCATGGTGTAACAAAACGAGTCCTGGCCCGAAGTAATGTGTCAAACGGTTTCAGGCTGGGTTCTCGGTTGACAGGGAAGGTGTTTAGTGGGTAGTCCAATCATTGTGAGCATGAGAGTCCCACACTCTGTGCGTAAGTGGTACTCACCTTCCAACCAAAAAAAAAAATGATGCTTCAATTTGGACGGAATCGGGAACAAAGGTTTATTGAGCTGTATAATGAAGCTCACAATAAAAAGTTTAAAGTCGAGATCTGAAACAAAACGGCGGCCGCTCAAAGGTCGAAAAACGAAAAAACAAAGATTGATGTCAATGAAAGTCAGCAATATGGTAAAAGCTATAAGTAACAGTAGGAACATTGACGAGTCAGGTGTTTAAATTTCAAAATGGCGGTTATTTAAAGTTCGAAAATTCAAAGGCTTCTAAACGTCACAATTATGAATGGATTGATGTGAAGCTTTTTACTGAGCTTGATAATAACCCTAGAACGTTACACTTACTTTCCTTACCCTAGAATGTTACACTGGGGTACAAACGTGCCCCACGCGTTAGACTGCAATTTTCGGAGGTAAAAATGAAAATTGGGGAAATGTTGTTGTACATCATTTTCTTCGTTTTTTAATTACAAATACGGCTGTGTAAATGAAATTGCAGAATTTATTGAAAAAATCATACAGAAATTAACTTGAACGAAAAAATGCGGTTTTGACTTTTTTCATAAAAGTTACTGTAACTCTGCGAATTTTGAACCGATTTCAAAAAAGTTAAATGTTTCTGAAAGTTAAATAAAGTATCTAGAAACGGTACTGAATGGAATTTTGATTTGTTGAAAAAAGTGCAATTATTTGGAAGAATGAAAGTTGTAAAACCGGGTTTGGAGAATATCAGAAAAAGAGGCGGAAATTGAAATTCAAAATTTATTTATCGTAAGTTATACATTAGAATTGAGTGATTATTGGTAGATAATGTAAGTTGATGCGAAAGTACGAAGAAAAATGTATCAATCATGCATCATACATTCTTTACACTTGATTTCTTGGTGCTCCTCACAAACTGGAACCTTGCACGAGACGCAACGGATTCCCGTTTTTCTGACCATCGATCTTGGACAGAAATTACAGCGAACAAGTTTCCCGGGAACTTTTCTGTCCTGACATTATCCGGCGTACCAAGAATTTGGCTGATTGACAGAACAATACTGCAACGCAATGTGGGAGTCTGCCTGCGTTTTTCGAGGTGTGGGTGGACAAGGTCGCAAATGAGAGATTTGAGGAAATCTCTTCTGGTAGCGTTGGAATTGTATAGAATCGCAGCATTAATTGCGCATTAATCAAGCATGCCGAAGAATACGCGGGCTGGCCACCTTCGCGTTTGATCGAATGTGTCAGTGCCACCTTTTGCGGAATTATAAAATGAAATAATTTCTGGCTTCTGGATGTCCTTATCGAAACCCTCGGTTTGGCAGAAAGTGGAGGCAATAGGTATGACCTTATTTTTTTGGTGTGTACGCTAGCAACGTTTCTGTTACAACTTTTCCGACGTAGGGAATGGCCGTGTACATATAATTAGTGCGCGAGTCATACATCATTACGATTTTAATGCCGTACTTGTCGGGCTTACTACCGTTGTAAACTTTGAAAGGGCATCGGCCTCTAAATGACAGCAGCTGCTCGTCAATTGTACAATATGACGCCGGATTGTACAATGCGGTGCAACGCGACAAAAACTTTTGCCAAATTTCCCAAATCGGGCTGAACTTGTCATTTTCCGGCGAACCTCGCACGTTTTTTTGTCATCAAATCGCAGGCATTTATACAGAAAATTAAAACGAACCAATGACATTGTGCCTCTGTATAAAGCATTGCCGAAATCCACGCTCCACAAATCTTCAAGGTTGGCGCCATTGTTTTTCTGCAGTCCCGACATATACAGTAAACCTCACCTCACCTCAGCCTTCAACTCACCGATGTCCATCTCTTTGTGGAAGTTTCATTAGTTGACCTCGTTGTTTTCGCAGTAAGATGCAATTGCATCGTTGGTATGGGCAACAATTATATGCAAAGTTTTATCGGTGAAAAGTAGTGACCAAGCTTCGAAGGGCGATTGTGCATTTTGTGCTGCACCAATAGAGCTGGGTAAAAAAGACGTAATTTGGTTATTCCTATTCATCTGAGCGCAAATTGTACTTGCCAGCCATTTTTTTGAAAAACTGAAAAATAGGAAATACACTAATAAAAATCACAAAAATGGGAAAAAAAATGGAAATACAAAAATGAAAATCACCGTACATGAAAAAGAAAATTTTTTACTCGAAAATTACATTAAATTTGTTGCATACATAATTAAAAACAATTACATAACACTCATTGTTACTTACGTAGTAAAATAGCTGCTAATTTCACAGATATTTCCAAGAATCACAATTTCACTGCAAGCACGAAACACTAACGGGGACGTTGTACTGGGTAATAAATGTACCCCACGCGCTTTTCCAAACTTGCCCACACGAATGCCAAAAGCAAACTACTCTTGCCATCATTCCCTTCTCCCTTTATGATATTTAAATTGAATGATGATTCGGGTCTCCGGTCGATAAATGCAGGATTCTCGTTTCCACACAGCCCTTAAAATGGCGTGGGGTACATTTGTACCCCAGTGTAACGTTCTAGGGATTATTGTATCTAATGACCATTTTATTTTTGTGATCACCCCTTTGCAAGTTTCACAATGGCGGTGGTTCTAATGTGGGATTTTATAGCAGCCAGGAGTCTTAGAAAATTTTGATAAAACAAGGAATCATAGATTATAAAAATCTATTCTTTCATGCCGCTTGAAAATTTTGAAAATCCAATGATAAATAAAAAAGTTGAAAATTTTAAACTCAACAATCGAATATTTCTGTTTTGGCCAGAGTAAAACTCAGATTCAAACGAGATTTGGTACAAAAGTTGATAGAGTCTCATGAGACAGATATCTTTCGAAATAATCTACAATCAAACACCAAATATCAGAAAGTAAGCGAAACTCGTTATTTCGTAGCAACTAATGTGTTAAATATATTCTATCGGAAACGTTTGAAATTGCTGGCATTGGAAGTATTTATACAATAGAACGTTTTTCTTAAATAGTGTTTGACTTACAAACTAAGGGTGTTTTCGAGAAATTTGCCTTTTCAGCTGCTGGTGCCAATGTGGATTTTTTAATTTGATTGTGTACTTAAAATATTTGCTCGAAATCAAATTCTAAAACACCCTGAAGTGTTTGAAAAAATACAGGTGGCCCTCAGCTGTTGAAGAATAATAATACAGGTATAATATGTTTTAACTCATAAACTACTTTAAAGGATATATGGTAAGGAAATAACTACTACCTCTAGTTTAATTGATTCAACTTTCAACTTTCAACTTTCCGTTTTCATTTCCATTTAATGTGAAAGAATTTGAAGTGCATTGAATAGTTTGAGTCAAGAGATCATTGGGTGTATGTGTTACATACTCATCAAAGTGCAGAGCAACATTCTTCCTTGAGTTCTGTATAGGTAAAAAATCCAGAGGAAGAAATTGAATACAAAAATTAATTAAAATTTCTAGGAATGGCGTTAGGACTGTGCAATGAACGTTCAAAACACGATTATACCCCGGACAAATAAAAGCCAGCACAGATATTTAATTAATTTTTCACATACCTAAATTGAACCGTGAAATGCTTGAAGCTCGATTCTCATACAAAAGTGTATTCTGCTCCTGGAACTTAACATCTTTATTGTGGATGCAGAAGAACCATTAATTTGAAATTCAAATGAAATTGCTCGGGATAAAGTGAATACAGACAAACTATTACCTATCCCAGATCAATAATCAGGGAATCGGAACCTTGTAAATCTTCTCCTAATTGGAATTATTTGCCTCTAAGTGAAATTCATTTTCCATGAAGTTGATTAAGCAACAAGACCATTCTTCAATTAGTGGTTTATTGCCTGTGATTTTTAATGAATTAGATTGGTTGTGGAAGGGATCACATACGAGAACAAGGCACGTAAAAATCTATATTTTGGAAAGTTAATACCTCTGTCTTGCAAAGGTTGCTTTTTTTAGAGGTATAGAATTTTAAGTGGGCCGCACTTTTTAATGCTATACGTACGGTGTGACAGCTGTCATTCGTTTTATGGTTACTTTGGTTTGCCATTTTATCATGAATAGGATAGAATGGAAGGCAACATTCGCGGCATTATTGGCGAGATACGGCCCCAATTATTAAATAGAGTAGTCGAAAATTGGACCTCTTGTTTGAACTTCCCCCGCGCCAATCGTGGCGTTCACATGCCTGAAATCATATTCAAATAAAATGGAAGAAAATTATTTTGCCAATAAATCTAATTTCATGGCAATCAAAAAAAAACTAGTTGTATTTTATTGCATTTCAAAGTTCGATACCTCTTAAAAAAATACACTTTATAATGTGCCCTTATAATTTTGTTTCTTTTAAGTAATCTTGAATGAAAGTTGTTGATTTAGTTTTGAGTTTATCAGTAAAATTTTGATTCAAATTTTTAAGGACAAATATATTTGTGAGTGCATCGTTTACATTATTCAATCCTTAATAACAAGGTCTTTATTTTTTTCACCTAGTTTAGCTTTAAATTGAATTATTAAATTAAAATTGCTACGAATATGGTGTCATTAACCATGATGATGTTGTCTCAACTTCACGAACATGTTGAATGTGGCGAAATTCATCACGAATTTAATTCATCATCAATACGGCTTTGAGCTAATATAGTTGAGACAATAACATGACAGGTACCAGTAACTATAGCTACATTTTTATATTGGCTATGCAAAGTCAAACCAATCAATAAAACGTGTTTTAAAATGAATAATTATTCGAAAAATTTTCATTTAATTAGTTAACTACTGAAAAATATTAATGCAATAAGTTAAATTTGCATTGTTTCAATAACTTTTTGACCCTCCCTGAAGAAGAAACAGTATTTAATGTGCAAAGAAGTTATAAGGACATCATTATGCTCCTTTAAGAAGATTTTGTACTTAATCTATGATATATAGGCAACAATAATGAATATATTTAAGAAAAATTTCAATGACACATATTCTATACTTCGTTTCGCGGGAAAACCATTACTGTTCCAATTGAAATGACTGCCATTTTTTGCTATATCACTAAGGTCATTGACTTAATATCTCAAAGATATTTATGTTATGCATCTTTCCTGGAAATTATGAGAAGATCCAATCCAAAATACAGTATCTGTATAGATGCAAAGCCTACATAGTATGAAAACCCTTTGTAAATTAAAAAAACCATAAAATTATAACAATTCATATACTATTATCATTTTTCATTTAAAAAGTTAATTGTTTTAAAACCAAGAAAACTATTTGAGAAAACAGTTCCTTATTTTTACGTAACACAAGTAAAACCACAACGTCGTCCTCTTCCGTGTTATTTTCCAGTCAATTGAGCAAATTGACCTCTCTAATCCAATCGTCCTTTACTTGGTTACGGGGATACGATGATGGCGAGCATTATATTTCATTGCCGGTCACGCGAATTTTATCGCGCTCCAATAACTTACCCGCCAACTTCTACAACTAAGAGAATCGTTTCAAGTTTCTCAGACTCCATTTATTTTAGAAGTCCATTCGAATACCATTCTTTGGAAGGACTTAATTTAAGATTGCTACTATATGAATTCCTTTTATTGTCTTTTACGTCAGATAATTCATAAATTAGATATTCTGACACTATTTCACGCGAGGATGGGAGGAAAAAATGAAGATTGCATCATAGTCGTATATCTCAACTTATCGTTATGAACAATTTTACTATCCTTCTGCATTAATCATCAACAGAAATTTTGTTGAGTGCCAAAAAAGTTCCATTTACGAACTGCTACTTAACTAATTGATGTCATTAGCAGTAAACAGTTGCAGCTTATGAGCTATAACCACTTCAGCTTTATTTATTTTATGAGCGACTCCTTTTATTATCCTTGCAGCTGCTGGAATGGGGATATTACAGCAAAAATATTTTTTCTATACATTCTTCGTTGATGAACTTCAGAGAGTTCATAAAATAGGTATGTATTGAAGAGATGATATACTCGTATTCCAAGAAGTGTGAACTGGTAACAAACTTATTTTTATATTAACTCTGGGTAATTCTAGCTTTATATATAGGGTTTTCCATTAAGGAGATAACAAATCGATTGTAAGGCGTGCTGTGTGGCTAGTGGCACCGTCTTGTTAAAACCACATATCGTTGATGTCAAGTTCATCCAATTCTGGCTACAAAAAATCTTCCAGTATAACATGATAGCGATCTCCATTGACGGTATCATGACGGTCGTTTTCATCCACAAAAAAATATGGCCCAATCACACCTCCGGCATGGAAACCGCACCAACCAGTAATTTTTTGCAGATGTGACGGTGCATATTTTGCGAATTTTGCTTATAACAAAGCTATTGAGCCAGAAGTGAGCTTCATCGCCAAAGTTAAGTTTTCGGTGAAACTGACTCAGAATTCCGGTAACAATTTTTAATAATTTCCAAACGTTGCTGGTCCGTGAACTTTACCATGACGACTTTAACTAACGTTTTGATATTGACAGTTCATTAAAAAAGTCTAAGGATGTATTCATATAAAGATACGAAATGGTTATGTCCCTCATAGAAAACCCTATATAAGAAACCAATAAATTGTTTAATTAGCCATGTGATTCAAAGAGTAACTTAGTAAATTCAACAAGCTTAGTCTGATCAATTTTTTGAGATAATGAAAATAGAAGAGTCATCTTTTCATCAAGAATCTGGTACTGAGTGATTCCAGCTGAGTGCCAATTTCGTGTCTTTCATAAGCATACGACTTAATAATGTTACGAAAATGAGCTCACTTTACTTTGCTTTGAAGAAAATGAGTCCTCATGGTATACCTTAGATAGTCCCAAATGGCCAACAATAATTTATAGAACTCAGCTTTTCTTAACAGCTTTTTGATTTTGACTGATTTGGAATTTCCGCAATAGCAGAATGAAATATTTTGAGAAAACCTAGCTTAGCACGTGGATTATAATACAGCTTATGAAGTTTTCTGATATTTTTGGACTGGTATACCGACCTGGTCCTACCTAAGCAGCAATATTAAAATGACACTCAACATGAAGCAAAGCAAAGTCACATTCTGTCTCTATCTTGTTTAAATGTAGCTGTTCTCAGAAATATAGGGTGGAACAGAGGAAACGCATGTTTTTTAAATAGCTAGTACTCTTCGACGAATAGGACTATTGAACTTGAGCTACCGTTGGCAGACAGCTCAGCCAATTTCGAGTCATTGCTATGGAGCGTAGAGCATCGTGTGTCCACGGTCGAGCAATTCTTTAGAAACTATGATTCTTTGATCATGTTTCAACGTCTTTTTCGTTAACAGTTTAATATCAAACGTCAAGATGCAGTCTCAGATCGAAACACTATTCTTTGATAGTTTGCACCGTTTGGTAATACTAGATCTGCGATGAAAAAGAAACCAACTGATCTTCGCGTTCATGTAGAACTCCGGAAAATGTAGACAGAATGAAAACAGCGTTTGTTGCTAATCTGAAACTATCCGCTACATCAAAATCCTAAACAATTTTCTTGATCCACAATTTGAAAAGCATTGAATTAACATAAAGAAAAAAAGTGATACCAACAGAGGCAAGAGCCTCCATGGAAGTGGTTCGACAAATGTTCTCAGAACATTTAACGCCACGATTTGGTGACGCTTCTTGGCCCCACACTCGCCTGACCTACCTATATGTGACTTCCTTTTGTGAGGCTATTTGAAAACAAAAATGTACATGAACAAACTCCGCACAATCGTGCAGCTCAAGATTTCCATCCGGCAGAAAATTAAAGCTGTGTCAGAAGAAATTTTGGAAATGTTTGCATTTTTCAAAAACACAATAAATTTACTGTTGTTAAATGTAGGATATATTTTTCATCATTGAAACTACCAAGTATTAAGATGTGAAAAGCACTCTGTACGTTCAAACTACCATCATTGAGTTGGTAATGTACGTTTCGTTGACACCATTCCAGTTGAAACTAACCAAGCATCTGGCCCCATGAAGCGTATTGCTAAACTTTGCAAAGCCTCCCTGCATTACATAAATAACCACGGGTTCATCAAGGTTATGTCTGCACAATCAAGTGGAGGTAACGGCTCTGAGTTAAGAACCCAGTAAGCGTGTTAAATAAAAAAAAAGCTTAAGCGGCAAAGTTGATGGACAAGGCGACACAATGACATCTACCGTAGCACATGCGATTCCAGCAATTATCTTAATAGAGCAAGAAGGTTAAGGGTCAATCTGACTGCTCCTTTGTCCAGGACTTCAGTGTGATGTGAGGTAGCAAATAAAATGATACTCACAGCCACAATTAATCAAACGCTCCAAACAATCAGCAACAAGGGAAGACTAAAGTAGGTGTGATAGATTTTCCGCAGCTGTACATAATAATACGAATATGTTTGCAAAAATGTCAATACAGTTTCTACAGAATACTTAAGGCTACCAGCGTGAAAAAACACCTCGATACAAATAAAAAGGTTTCCTGTTGTTCGATGCATAACCCACTGAGCCAGCCAGGTGTACCAGGAGTTGGCCGGCTATAGCAGAATTAGAGAGTAACTGGGACAATTTCTGAAAGCACTCAAGAAATCAGGCGACTTAAACTACCGGGAAAATTACAGGAGCAATATAAAATGGTCAGCAATAAAGGGCCAAACTAGAAGAATGTGCATCAGAAATGGGGTTAAATATCATAAAAAGCAGTGAACGGAGACATTGGGGTAAAAACTGGATGCCCTCATTATTACCATACTCCAGAGAAGACGAAGATTCTCGGGACAACCGACAACCTAATGAAACTTGAGCTTCGATTAGATGGATAAATCATCAAATAGGGAACTCTTCTAAGAGCTGCACGCTTCGAAGACAGCACAAAACTTCAGGATTTGCTCCAAGCCACTGAGGTTCGATGAGCTTGAAGCTGCTGATTCCACTCTCTAAAAAAGTATTACTCAAAATTTCACATGATTTTTCAATGTGACGTAGTTTCACTAAAAAATTACTGAATCGGGCCATAATTGGTGATCAGATTAGTAATATTTATATGGAATGAAAAATAAGTGAAAATTCCACTAAATGTTTAACTGATCAAGCCAGCGATTCAAGTCAAATCTCTACTAGTCTCCTAACAGCTTCAACAGTCGAGAATTAGTTTTTTTATTAGTTCACCCTACAGACGGGTTTATTGCGGCTTGCCTCACTACTGGCTTGTATTCCTCCAGAAGCATTCGTGTATTTGTACATGAATCGATATGCTTTTGATTCTGACGGTGTCCAAGTCATATATCACATATATCGGCGAGCCACCGATAAGAAGATAAAATATCCTCTGAATTTGAGTTCACGAGACCAACAATTTCAATGGGAATACTTATTTGCTAGATTCGTTGAAGCTGATCGAGCTATGATGGGGCAATCTAGGTATTGGTGGCTGAATCTGTCTAAATTATTCGTGTTTATTTTTAGTTTTTGTATTTTTTGCTACTTAGTTTTTGAGTTTCAGCTCATGGCCATATTTAGTAATGTCGTTTCTTTGTGTTAAAAATTAGGGAAAGGTTAGGTATATGTTATGTTTATTAGGCTTAGAGATAAGGTTAAACGCGTAGGTTAGGAATATTGTGATCAAATTTTTTAGTACAAGATAAAGTTTCTGCTTGAATTTTTGTTAGAATTAGGTTGTAACATATTAGAGGCAAGATCAAAGTTCACTGTTGTCTTAAAATTATAGATAATTTTGGGATAGTATAGGTTGGTTTTTTCTCCTTTTTCCAATCAAATCATAATACAGGATTTTCCAATAAGAGGTGTTATTTTGATATTAAAAGAAAAATGCAATTTTCAACATGAATGATCAAACGTTTATTTCATTATAAAGAAAAAGGTATGCCGTTAATATTGAAAAATAAAATCCAGCAAATGACTACCCCACCCACGCTTACAGGACCATATCCTTTTCATGAAATTTTCCATAACCAAATCGCAAAGTGGCCGCCCTATGTCCTCGATAGCCTCACGAATTCCATCTTTGAGGCCTTGAATCGAGACTGGGCTGTTGACGTGGACCTTCTCTTTCACGTACCCCCAAAGGAAGAAGTCTTAAGGTGTTAGATCTCAAGATCTCTGTGGCCAATTGTGATCACCTCTTCGAGAGATAACACGGTCCGGAAACTTTTCCAGTAAAAGATCAATGGTTTCGTTGCTTGTGTGGCACGTAGCGCCATCTCGTTGTAAGCAAAAGTTGTCCAGATCGATACCATCCAATTCCGGCCATAAAAAAACATTTATCATCTCTCGATAGCGCAATCCATTCACCGTAACTGTTGCTCCAGCCTCATTTTCGAAAATGTAAGGTCCAATGACTCTGCTGGACCATAAACCACACCAAACAGTCACACGTTGAGGATAGAGAGGCTTTTCAACAATAACTCTTTGGTTTTCCGAGCCCCAGATGCGACAATTTTGCTTGTTGACGAAGCCACCGAGGTGGAAATGGGCCTTATCACTCAAGATAATTTTTCAATGGAATTCCGTACCATTTTCATGCATTTTAAGGACCCAATCAGCAAATACACGACGTTGTTGATGATCGACCGGCTTGAGTTCTTGTGTTAACTGAACTTTATAAGTCTTAAGACCCAAATTGTTATGCAAAATGACGGTGTAATGACGTTTGTGGAATGCCTGATTCCAAAGAACGACCGAGGAATGGACAAACCTGGGTTTTCTTCAGCACTTTCGGCTACAGCAGCAATATTCTCGGCTGTTCTTAAGTGACGTGCTGTAATAAACATAAGCAGTCGAGCAGCCCCGTGGTGATCAGGAGTGGCTGCTCCTGAAGAGATAAGGTGGTCACCCCGTCGAAACTGCTTAGTTTGTTGTTTTACTAGTGTAAACCTAAACTACATCCGTCTAGTTTCCATCCTTTGACATTCCCCTTGTAATGAAACGACCTTCTTCGGAGAAAGTAACGGTTGCTTATTGTGTAGTGTTTGCGTTTGTCTCAAGCCTCCGTGTCCGCTAACTTTAACGAGGCAAAAAAATATTGAATTACTGTAGAGTAGCTTAACTGACACCTAATAGAACATTTCTAATCATAATAAAAATTGATCGGTACGTCTTGTAGAGTAGAGTACGCGTGACAAGTATTTTGTAGTGTAGCTTCGTGGCTCGACAAGAACCCGCCTCATATGATTCCGCAAATGCTAATCGTCAAGCACGCGTACGCGGTTGTTAAGCGAAGCTAGTTCGCTGAGCTCGTTGTTGTTTATAGCTCGCTGACATTTGTGCCAGACCATCGGCACCCGTGTCCTACACGGGCATTTTGAAAATCATTACAGTGCACGGATTTTATTCTTCATATCACTAAGTTGTCCCAACAGCTCGAATTTTTCCACCAATTTCTGTATTGCGGTCCGACAAGGTGCTTCACGACGACCCAAAAATGTTCGAGTTTTACGAACCGTCTCTGCCAAATTTTCATCATTTTTATAGTGAATTTTAATAATTTCAATGCGTTGTTGAAACGTGTATTGTTTCAATTTTATCAATGGCGTCGTTTTCACTTGTCAAATGTCAAAAAATGACAGCTTCAAAAGTGACATCTACCGAAATAGCGGGCTATTCAAAATAACACCTCTTATTGGAAATCCCTTTATTATGTGACGAATTGTAAGCAGTGTATCATTTATGATAAAGACGAGGTTTTGAACAAATATTTTATTTGCGCCAGACATTTGATTAACTTGGCATATCCAACATGCAGATTTTCATTAGTTATTTGTGATACACTTTGAAGAGTATATGTTGTTAGGATATTTTTATGATTGGCTTCTCCCAACCCGACATTAGTAGATATAACGCTTTCTATATTAACACCTTTAAACTGTAAATTTCCGGTAATTACTTGATCTTCATATTTTTGTAATCGATCTTCATTTAACTCTTTCAAATTCACACCGTTGATATTTTCCACTTCACATGATCCTTTAATGTGCCAATTGCCAGTGAAAGTCTTCGTTCCACTTATCACTTGATCGATTGCAGGTGTCGTAACAAAATCGCTGTTATTGCAGTCATTGAAGAAATATGTTTTCACTTTTTTTTGCATAAATAGCACGCCTGGCGGACCGTGCAGAAGCAGGTCAGCGAACGGATCATAGCACAAACTACCGCAAACTTTTAATTTTCACGCGATTTTCACGACCGTTACTTCGCGCAACTTTTCTTTTGCATCGAAGTCGTCGCAGTGACCTGACTGTGTTGCGCGGTTGCTTTTCACTTTTTCGCCCACTTTTCAGCGCTGGCGGAGCGACAAGGGTTCTAATCAAATCACACAGTTTTCAAACCGTGGCCTACTTTCGACTTTCCTCTTCATTTTTCCAGCAGCGACGACATTTTCGCCGCGACGTTTTTCATGGTTTTTCTTCATTTTGCCTGTTTGCCAATGCCGCCGCCGCGCACTACACCAAGATCAAATTCCCAAGAAACCTTTGCCGGTTATTTCGGTAATTATTTTGGGGGATTTAGTAGGGACATGCACAGAATAACACGCGCAGCGATCCGTTCAGGACTGCCGGTTTGTTGCTTGTTGTCGCCTTACGGGACCGCTCCAAAAACTAGTCGGCGAACCTTCCATCCACTTTTCTTCTCATCGCGAAAGAAGGGTTTCAATTGCAAATAAAAAAAATGAGTATTATTTTAAATTCGCCATTGAAATTTGGATCCGCAATATGTTGGTTTTCGAACAGTTTGCTTAGCCGACTTCTCGATTATTACAAGTTTAAAGGTGGCTTTACAGTAGCTGAATTGATGATAGACCAATTGCTCGCAGTCAAGCAGATACTTGAAAATGCTGAGAGTTCATTGACTTTAAGCAAGCATTTAACAGTATTGATCTTAAGGTAGTGTACCATATATTGCTTCGCTTTCGTATCCTAGCCAAATTAGTCTGTCTTACTAAAAGGACAATATCGTCGACAACCTCCCAAGCCCGCATCAATAAACAACTCACCCACGCCTTTGACACAAATATCGGACTCAGGCCGGGAGATGGGCTGGCCCCATTGCTATTCAATTTGGCTCAGGAATATGATAAAAGAAAGCTACCAGCCGGTAAAGAGACACGCTACTATACAAGTCAAGCCAAGTGGTTCCCTATGCGGAAGACATCAACATTTTGTCATGGTCGTGAAAAACCGCCAAAGAACTTTCCCTGAAAATCGACAGCGAAGCAAAACTAGTAAGGCTATAAATCAATGAGAATAAAACAAAACTCATGACGCAGTCGAGGAAAAATACCTCAAATACCCAAAATGAAACACTTGGTGAATATAACATCGAAAATGTGGGGAAATTTGCACTCGTATATTTAAGCGAACCGAGAGCGTGAATCGTATGGACGAAGAACGGATACCCAAAATGGTATTCGTTGGGAGAACTGAAGTGCGGAGCTAAGTGGAGAAATCGAGAGAGAAATCATCGCTGCTTGGATTTTGATATTGGAGCACGCGTCAATGGACCGAGACAGTTTGAGGCGCTTGTTGCAGGATGCGAAGGCCCGAGAGAAGCTGTAGTGCTACGAAGAAGTATCGTAAGTAAATGCAGAAATTCAGGCAGCCCAACTACACTACATGTTTTCACTGTTTTTTGTTTTGATAATAAAAACATATTAAAATAATATTACACTAGGACAAAATTTCTTATCTCGTGATTTTTTGAGTTTTTTGCCAATGGCCGTAATCGTTGAAAAAGTACGAAAACCAATTTCTGAGTAGATTGGGTTGTCAAAGATCTCTTCTCCTTTGTCTAATTCTATGACTGTAGGTTTCCTCAATTTTCAAAATTGACCGAATTTCCTTTCTCGAGTAAATATACAAAATCTAGTCCATGTACCAGACATACTAGGAAAGCGAAAATTTCCAGTCTACAATGTAACATTTTATCCTCCATGTCCTTGTATACAAACATACCTTGAGGTTTACCATGCGTGTAGCATGACTCCACAAAACCTCATTGTTAAAACACACATGCTTCATTTGAATAAATAAAGTGACGGCATAGAAACATTACAACCATTGCGGCACCAGCTTGTTGTTGATATGCTTTCATCTTCGGGGTAAATCCCATGTGGAAAATACGAAAAAAAGTATCACAGAATATGACGCGAATATTAGAAAACGGAAGAAAAAAACCAGAATCCTTTTCTCAAACTCAGCAGATCCAAAGAAATTCATCTGCATAAGTAAATCAGACTATGCGGCGAGGGGGATGTACCACAGTTTGGGCGCTTGCAAACATACTTTCTTATGAAGATATGCAGGCTCAACTTGTTAGTGACGTGAGTTAGTTATGTCAAACGTGGTTGAGTGCAAGTCCCCACTGCAACATGAACGAGCGATAAATTAAGTAGTGTACATTACGGCACGCTATGAAAAGGATAAAGAAATTCATGAGCTGCTCTAGAGGCGCACCTCAATGTCTCAAGTGTAATGGAGTTGTTTGTTAGACGAAAATTCATTGTGCATATGACTAATGGGAGAATTTAATTGCATATTCTCTATTCGTGGCCAGGAACAATAAATTACGTTCGTTCAACGGCTGCGCTCGCCGCGAAATCCAAAAGCATGATGAATGGAAGGATGTGAGCGTAGGTACAATGAACGTTCTGCAGAAAAGAACGTATGCCGGTTTTCCCAGAATTCAACTAGCACAAAAATATATAATATATCTCGACTCCAGAGTATCACAAGCACAAGTCCCTCATCAGCTCTAAAAGTTTCAATTGACAAAAGCTAAGTGGTGCAATTATTTTGCCTAACAAACAATTCTTTAAAAAGCTCCATAAATTCATGGCAGTCCCAACACCTTTTCCAAACATAAAATATTACATTTTCATTTGCTCAAGCCATTCCCATCTTTTCAGAGGCGGCCATCAACGAGAGCTGTTTCTTCAACGAACAATGCGAGGCGTTCCACTTCCAAACAGAATGCCGGGACAATCGTTGTGTTTGCCGTTTTGAAATGTCACCCGTCGTCAACAAGGATGGCAATGTGGAATGTAAAGGTCAGTGCAAGTCCTCCCTTATTATCATTTTAATCATCTTCAAATAATAGCATGCACAGAATGAGAACTGAACAAGCACAGAACCGTTAGCATGGCAAACGTGCACCGAATACGCGATTTTAGCTCGAAAACTGTGTGAACGTCATTCTAATTAGGAATGTTTATGTTATTCTTCTTCGGTACAGGTAAACAGATGAAGCATGATGAAGTGGAGCGATATGTTGACCCGGCCATGATTGGTGTCCTCGTTGGAATGGCTCTCATGTTCATAATCATTTGTGTAGTCCTTCGCCTATTCAGTCGGTGAGTAAATATTTTTTCATTTTATCTCAGTTATTTGTAGCACGGCGACAAAGGACTCTACTTGGCAACATTAATAAACGGAATCGATGATATGAGAGTTGTTTCGTGATAACAAACAGAGAGGAATTTGTTGTTCCAATTTTAACCTAGAGTAGTCTGAATCTTAGGCACTCAGTAGTATCAAGAATTCGTCCTCAAAGAATATCATTTGATTAAATTCAAACAGCATGTGATCTGATCTCCTTTAGTATGGAACTATCCATTAAGTCTCGTTCACATATGTACTTCAGAGGTCGATTAAAAAGTAAAATGACATTTCAACTTTCACTTATAAAATCTCAACATATACTTTCACTTATGAATCTCTTAGTTATACTTACATTTACGTTATCTTGTTCAGATGTATAAAAAAGTCTAATTCTTACATACTTAAGAAATAAGTACAATACACATAAATTTCCTTAAGAAAATTAAGCAAAAATTACAAATTAAATGGCTATTGTTTCTCCTTGTGCTTCTTATAACTATTTTTCGCGTGGTCGGTGAGGGCGGCAGCGGTGGCGGGACCTGCTTGGTCTACCAACTTCTTGAGAAAGCCGCCTGGTCTTTGCAGCAGTTCATAAGCATGAGCATATTCTACAATACGCCCGGCATCCATTACTAGGACCCGATCACTGTCCATCACAGTGTGAAGTCGGTGAGCTATTGTAAGCACAGTGCAGTCTGCAAATTGTGATCGTATCGTAAATTGAATGAGTTTGTCAGTCCTGGAACAGATTAAAAAGAAAAGAATTTAATCAGCCTGTTATAAAAATATATCAAATGGAAAATGTGGCATAAATTTAATTTCCTTAGTTTCATTAAATTTTGACGTCATACGTTCGGACTGCATGTAAGGAACGTATTTTTTCTAGGCTTATCGAAAAGAATCCGTTTTTTCGAGATAATAAAGGATGAAATCATACATACAAATCGGCTCTGGCAGTATTGTGAGATCTTGTGGTGATTCAGGCAAGTACCCATTGATTTCAATTTTCATGGAAAAGATGCTGATTTTTATCCTTCATTATCTCGAAAACTAAGGACTTGTTTTTTCTGGACAAACGCCTTGCACTTACACCAAGCTCGATCAAATGGAATCAAAATCTTGGAAAACCAGGGAAATTTAATTTGGACCTATCAAAGTGTCAAAGGAGTAACGTTTTGTCTATAGAATGTTTAAACAAAATCGAAGAGTATTTTCCATTACTCAATTCGTGTTATCTATTAGCTATTCTATTCTAGGGAAAACATATCTTTGGATATAAAATCAAATAAAACTTACTCTGGGTCCACATTAGCGGTTGCTTCGTCCAAAACTAAAATCTTATTATTCCTTAAAATGGCACGTGCTAAACACACTAACTGTCTTTGTCCCATACTAAAGTTTGAGCCACTGTCAGACATTTTAAAGTCCAAGGCACCAGGCAATGCACGGCAAACAGATTTCAATTCAACCTGCAATTTTGCAGAAATTTTAGAATTTCTTATTCAAGTTTCAGACAAATGTTAATCTACCTGTTCCAACGCCTTCCATATTTGTTCGTCTGTCTTTTGACCAAACGGATCCAAGTTATACCTTAACGTTCCCGAGAAAATTATAGGGTCCTGAGGGATAATTGAGACCCGACTGCGGAGATCATGCAAACCAAGTGTTCCAATGTCGATACCGTCAATTTCAATCGTTCCTTCGTTAATAGCGAGTCGGAATAGGGCTTGAATGATGGACGATTTTCCAGCTCCCGTTCGTCCTACAATACCAATTTTCTCCTTCGGCTTCACAATAAAGCTCAAATCTTTGAGTATTAAATCTGATTTTTCTGAGTATCTTAGCGAGAGATTGTTGAATCGGATTCCACCGTACTGAGGCCAATCGTTGGGTGGTCTGTATTTGTTCTCCGATTCCAGTGGTGGTTCTGACTTTAGATTCGTATATTCAACTACTCTTTCCACAGAGGTCATTTGGTTGACTAACTCAGCAGTTTGTCGCATTCCCCACTGACAAATGAAGATCAAGTTGAAACACTGAGTGATCGCCAGGCCAACGTTTCCTCCACGACTTTCTGTGGAGAATATGAGGAAGCTGAATATAACTGATGCTGAGTACACCACACATGTGACTTCAAGCCAAAGAGCAAACGCACGAGCGGTCGCTAAGAACAGATACCAAGCGGAAGTGTTGGTGTCCTGATGATTATCAAACTCCGCTGTAAGAACGTCTTCAGCGCGGAAAGCACGGATTGTTGATAGGCCTTGGAGTGTTGCATTAGCATGTGAGTAAACTGGACTGCGTGCTAAGAAAAATTCAATAATTAGCTATAAAATTATTTCATTCAACTTAGTATGTAGTAAAATAATCTCACTGAGTTCAAAGTTCCAATAAACTCTGTAAACAACTTACTTAGTGCCTCCAATCGCTTCACACTCCTCGCCGTATTCACATAGACATATCGCAGTCCATAGAACACCAAAGACATGACAAACGTTGGTATCAGCAGCCAATGGTTCACAATTGACACTAGCGTTACAATGGCCGTTAGCTCCACAACAAACTGTAAAATAAATAGGACATGAATCATAGAATCAAGTCATGTAGCAGTCAGTATCGATTAGGCTCCTATTATCCTGTCACATGCAACAATGCAATGCAAAACGGCAAAGGTGCACAAGTTGTGACGAGCAATACTCAAGACACATGTTGTAGTTCTCACTTACCACAAGGCAATCCATCAAAGCTGTAGGCAGTGTCGTGTCTACCGCCCCGATGTCCTTTGAGAATCTGTTGAGAATGCGACCCGAAGGATTTGTGTTGAAGAAGTACATTGTGGCGCGCGTAATGCCCCGGAACAGCTTGTCGTGCAGATGTATTGAGGCACGGAGACACATTTGAAAGAAACAATAGGTTCTATTCAGCACCAAGAAAAGAACCAGCAATATGGCGATGCTGTATGTTTGGATGTAGAAATTGCGCGTCTCTGAGACTGCTTCACTTTCAAGTGTCGCCGAGGACATGTTGGCAAACGTAGCAATCAGAGCGTCTTCAGGTTGTGTATAAGACGCGTTCAAAGGAGGCACGACGGTGGCATTGTTTCTATCCATCATGGTTTCGTTCGCGGTCGACAATGCAACCATTTCCTCCCAATTGACCCACTTCGCCACAAAGTAATCAACACTGCTGATTGCAGTTTGTGCCCCAATGAATAAGATGGTTACGATTATTGTGAACAGCCAGCTCCGAACTGCTTTGAAGTATTGTTTGTACGTCTCAAAGCCGATATTTCCCACGATTTGCGCTTCCTTCTCATCGACTTGCTTTCCCTTACGGAGCTGCATCGGCTCCTTCGTGTCCTCAACCTCCGCTTTTTGGTCATCTCCCAACGCCGATTCCAAAGCGCTGAAAGTATCGGATTTCTTTATGTCGCTGTATGATCCCTGAGCAGCGATTTCGCCGTTCTCCATCATAACCACTTGCTTGCAGTTTTTCAAGTACTGAAGTTGATGCGTTACCAGCACGACGACTTTTTCGCAAAGGAATTGCTGAATGCACTTATCGAAAATATGTTTGCCGACATGTGCATCGACAGCCGATAACGGATCGTCGAGCAAGTAAATGTCGGCCTCCTTGTATATGGCTCGAGCTAAATTGATTCTGGCTCTTTGGCCACCACTCAAACTAACTCCCCGCTCCCCTACGATGGTTGCATCGCCATAGGGGAATAGTTCAAAGTCGCGCTCCAATGCACACACTTTCACTACTTCTCGATAGCGTTTTTCATCGAATCGTTCGATGAATGTGATGTTTTTCCGCACACTTCCTTCGAATAGCCACGGCTCCTGTGATGCATAGCTGATGCGACCGTTGACAATTAGGCTGCCTGAATCGATTTCAAGCTCCCCGAGGATAACTTGGAGAAGAGTGGATTTTCCTGATCCCACTTGACCCGTAATCGCACACAATCGTGCTGGCTGGATGTCCAAGTCGATTTTCCTCACGCCTGAAAAGAAAAACAAGTTGAATCTTATTTTCATTTATCATCGATAGAAAGTTGCAACAGAAGCGATTTTTGCCTTATTACATCTATTCTCTGATGCGAAAACAGAAAATAGACAGAAGGAAATACATCTTAGCTAAATCCTTACTTATACGTTTGTGAATTTTAAAGTAAGTCTTTGCTGAGCTTTAAATAGAATCAATCAGAAAAGGCATCCTGAATCAGGTTGAAGACAAGATGATGGAGAAATGCCTAAGTAGAATGGTTTAAATCAATATGTTATGTTTGTTAGGATAAGAGTATATGAAAAGGACTTGAAAACTACTCAAATTACAATCAAACGATGCTTGGAAATATTGTCGTCACCACTTCTGAAACTGAGTAGCGATTGTGGGTGAATGAATGACACCAAGAGAAGTTGGACTACATGCCTCATCCCAGATTTAGGACTGGGCTCAGTCAAAGCCATGATAAAATTGACTTCTACATTACCCAGCCCTTAAGCAGTCATGCACGTTTTTAATCTTTTCTGCACAAGAGGATCAAGTCATGCTCTCCCGATAATGTGTTTCGCGCAGCAAATAAAGATGACGTATACCTAGCGTGACCATCTGTACCGAATTGCCCAGTACAGTACAGAATTCGGGAGACCATATACCGTGTACCTAAGAAAGGCTGGGAAGTACCGAATTAGGACTTCGGATTCGATTTCTAAAATTCAACGACTATATTCAAATTGCATTCAATGGTGTGGCGACACTCAAGTGATCGCAACGCATCTGTTGGTGAGATGTAGCGACTTCAGTCATTTAGTGGATATAATGAATTTCACATCTCCTGTCAATCATGCGATCACTTGAATTGTAACCTCCATGAAGTAAAACGCGTAATCATGTAGCTTTCGACATGTTAATTTCACTTCATATTTTGTTTGCTAATAAAGTTATTATTTATTTTATAACTTGTTCTTTCTGTCTTGTGTGGGGAATGCGTATCGCAGCGAAACCCCACAGTGGTGACCCTGAACGCGCGAAAAAGGAAAAAGACAATATAAGTTATAGTGACGCTAGGAAGTGCATAGTGACGCCAAACAAAAATAGTGACGCCATTTTCCACAAAAACTGTTTAAACTTAAATAATGTCTACGCCTCCTGACACACCGAAACGGAAAGGAGAAAGTCCCGCGCGATCTGAAATCCACATGCATTCCATGAACAAAGTTACAATTCTGCCATTTATTAAAGATAATCTGGGTTTGTGGTTCGTTCAAGGTGAAATGACACTTGAAATTTCCCATGTGGTGTCGTATAAAGCTAAATTTTGATATGTCATAGTGAACTTGGACGCTTCGGTTTTGCAAGCAGTTTCGAATATCGCTATTAATCCGCCCGAGCATGGAAAATATGACGCGATTAAAAGGAGAATTTTAGAATCTTTCACGGAATCAAGTGCGTCGCGTGTTGCGTAGTGTTGACATTGGAGAAGAAAAAGGAAATTTTGCGTCCATCGATATCCGCTACATCAACAACCGCATCGAATGGAAAAACGGCCATACAAAGGGAGGCGTTACAAAAGAAAATCGGAAGGGTGTCTCGTGAAATTCAGCATCTACGGCGTGGACGTTCCCAGTCAAGACCTAAATTTAGATCATCTTCGCGAAACAAAAATCTCGAGAATAATGATATGCATTTTTATTACTCATGTCGCGCGCCCTGCATCAAATCGGAGCAGCAAAAAAACTAGTTTCAACGGCATTCGAATCGGCGGACGCATGTCGGAATGAAAAAAACTAGCCATCTTTCCATTTAGAATAAAAAATCTGGATATAAATTCTTGATTGATACGGGAGCGGAAATATCAGTCAACATTCCACCGATCTGGAACTCTGCGTCGCAAATGGCTCAGTTATAAAAACCTACGGATCAAAAGTCATGGCTGTAGAATAAGGACTCAGGTGCAAATTTACCTGGGCTTTTGTAGTAGCTGACGTCACACAAGCAATACTGGGAGCCGATTTTTTGCAGCATCACGGCCTGGTAATCGACTTAAAAGCTAGTAGATGAAAGTACAAATCTAAAGATTTTTGCATCAGTAGCCACAATGAAAGTGCCAGCAATCCACACGTATGACATAACTGATGAATATGATCAACTTTGGCAGAGTATGACCAAATAACACGGTTTAATGTACAAAAAGCTGTGCCGCACTCAATCCAGCACCACATTATAACACAAGGTGCACCGGTCGTAGAACAGGCTCGCAAGCTATCTGGGGAGAACCTTAAAGCTGCGAGAAAGAAGTTTGATTTTATGTTGGAAAAGATTATCTATTAACCATCTGACAGTGAATGGGCCTTGCCCTTGCATTTAGTCCAGAAGAAAACAAGCAATGGTGGCCTTGCGGGGATTATTGCCGTCTGAATAGTATCACCATACCTGACCGATAACCTATTTCCCATTTGAGTGATTTCACGGCCCAGTTAGCTGGCTGTACAATTTTTACAACGCTTCATCTCAATCGGGCCTATCATCAAATCCCCATTGCCCCTGAGGATCGTAAAAAAACAGACGTCATCATCCTGTTTGGGCTGTTTGAATTCAAAGTGATGACTTTCGGCCTCTGTAATGCGGCGTAAACGTTTCAACGTTTAATGGATACTGTTCTTCGTGGATTGGATTTTTGCCACTGTTATATAGACGACATTCTCATCGCCTCCAAAGATTCTCAGCAACATCGTAATCATTTAAAAGCCGTTTTTAAGCGTCTCCAAAAATATGGTTTAAACATTATTGTGGCAAAATGCGTTTTTGGACAGCAAGAGCTTCAATATTTAGGATTCAATGTCAATGCACAAGGCAATGAACCTCCACAGGACAGAATTGAAGCTCCAACTAAACTTGAAAAACCAAAAACTGTCGAAGAACTACGTCGCTTCGCCTCAGACATGGCTATTTGAGCAGTTTTGGAGCAGGAAGTCAACGGAAAATTAATGCCACTAGGCTTCTTTTCATATATATTAGACCGATCGCAAAAGCGATATAGCGCATGCGACCCGTAACTTCTTACAGTGTATCAAGCAGTTAATTTTTTTTTTGTCATTTCGTGGAAGGCCGTGACTTAACAATTTTCACCGACCATAAGCCGCTTACGAATGCATTTCTACAAAAATCCGACAAAGTTTCACCTCGTCAACTGCAGCAATTAGTTTTCATAGGTCAATATACAACAAAATTGTTGCATGTTAAGGGCGAAAATAACAATAACGCGTATCGAAGAAATAACTATGCCATCGACAATCGATTTGCAAGAACTCGCAGATCAGCATGCTACTAACGAAAAACTGCAGCATATTTGAAAAGAGCCATCGTCTTCATCATTGCGACTAACCCCCGTGTAGATTGGCAGTTGTGTGACGCCTGTCTACTGTGACGTATCTGCAGGTGCTACTCGTGTCTTGATTCTAAGAATGATGTGAAGGAAAATTTATGAATTGTTCCACCTGATGCCACATTCCAGTGGAACGAATAATCAGCAAAAAAATACGTGTGGCCTACAATGAATAAGGACATTCAAGTGTGGACAAGAAATTGTCTGGAATGTCAAAGAAGTAAAGTTGGGCGCCTCGTCAAAAATGTTCCTGAGTCGATTCCAAATCGTTCAAACCGATTCCAACATGTACATTTGGACATAATCGTGATGCTGCCATCAAAAAGTTTTAAGTATTACCTTACAATGATTGATCGGTTTACGCGTTGGCCCGAGGCAATACCGATCATTGATTTGAACGCTGATACAGTTGCAACTGCTTTCTTCCAGCAATGGATCTCGAGGTTTGGAGCACCAGAAACGGTAACAACAGACCGAGGTTCTCAACTAAAATCACAACTTTTCGATCCATTTATAAATTTGATTGGTTGCACCAGGAACAGGCATCCAATGCATTAATTGAATGATGGCTTCGGTCTTTAAAAGCATCCATCATGTGTCATCAGAATAGAGAATGGGTTACTGTTCTTCTATTTGTCCTTTTAGGATTGAGGATCAGTTTCAAACCTGATATTGATGCAACAGCTGCCAAACTTGTTTATGGAACAACGTTGCGAGATCTTGATGACTTTTCATTGGATCCGGCAATATTCGCGAGGAAATTCAAACTTTTAATGAAAGAAATCAAGCCGACTCCTACACTTCACCATAGCCATCCAAAAGCGTTTGCCTTCAAAGATCTGGAAACTTGTAGCCACGTTTTCATTTGAGTTGATTCGACTAAAACTCCATGCCAAAAACCATACGATGGCCCTTTAAAAGTATAAGAAAGGCAGTCAGATCGAATTTTTCGCATAAAGAGGAATGTAAAGTCAGAAGCAATTTCCACCGAAAGAATTAAGCCGGCATATGTTGAAAGACATGCAGTTGCTACCGAAAACGAGGAATCTGCACCAGCCGCACCAACAGCAACATCATTAGCAAACATTCCCAAGCCGATTCGAACATATTCGGGCATTAAAAATGTCAGATTCGAAACTCAGCAAACTCCTGAACAGACTTCGTCTGACTGTCAAAAACCAAGTTAGCTAAGTTACTTGGGGGAGGATGTTGTGGCGACACTGGAGCGATCGCAGCGCATCTGGTGGTGAGATGTATCGACATCGGTCGTTCAGTGGATGTAATGAATTTCACAACTCCTGTCAACCAAGCGATTACTTGAATTGAAACCTCCATGAAGTAAAACGCGTAATCATGTAGCTTTCGACATGTTAATTTCAGTTCATATTTTGTTTGCTAATAAAGTTATTATTTATTTTTTAACTTGTTCTTTCCGTCTTGTATGGGAAACGTGCATCGCATATAGCAAAACTCCACTATAGATCGGGTGCCGCGACACCTACTGACATTTGTGGAGTGCATATTTATGAGGCGTCATTATTCGCGCGAGTGTTCTTTATTTATTCGCCCTCATCAATTTTCGCTGTTAACTCACATGATTGCAGTTTCTGATCTCAGTGTAAAAACACATTGAACTTATAATAAAATACCGAAAAAATGCGGAAGAAATGTTCTGAACGAGAAATTGCAAAAATAATATCCATTTATAAAAAAGATAGGGCAGTGATGTTCATTGTAATGTATGCAACGCTAATTTCGTTATTTCTCATTGCGGCAAAAAAGGACATCGAATTGCATCTGAAATCGGAACATTACCAAAAAGTGTTGAATACTACCACCACAAGTCCACCATTGACAGAATTTTTCAATAATGCGACTTGTCAGAGTGTCTGGGGTGTTCCACATGATAAATTACAATCACAGTTTTTGTTTCCCTGCTCGCGCATCAAATGCAAATCCATTGCTACTGGTACAATTGCGCCATATGCAGTAGAGAAAATGAAAAGGGGCCTGGGAGATTGTTACTTCGTTACAATAATCACTGAAACATCGAACCACAGCCAATATGTTTTCTGTGCTTGTTCGTTATTTTTCGGAGAAGGAAGGAGTGGTGATCTAAATAATTGAATCGACATCTGAAAACGGCGAAGACAGTGACACTATTATCAGATAAGTCCAGGCTGTGATGGCGGCATTAGAAACAAATTGGTTGCGTTTTGTGCTGATAATTCGACCTGAAATTCCGGTAATCGTGCGCCCACTGACCTCTATGATATAATCGCTAAGCTAATCTGCTTCACCCAGAATTGGTCGGCGTAGACTGTGGAGCCCACATCGTCCACAATATTTTGAAAGCAGACTGTGACCAAATACCATTTGACGTGGAACTCATCGTTGTTAAAATATAATCTCATTTTTATTTGCTCACTGTGAGAGTTGCCAGGCTGAAACGATTTTGTGAATCAGTCAAAGTGGAATATTGAAAACTATTTGGTTACAGTAAGACCAAATTTCTGGCTCTGTTATCGGCGGTCGAATCTATTTCACGAGTTTTCGATGATCTGAAAGAATATTTCAACGAAGACTCAAGTAGCTCCGTTTCATTGAAAACTTTCTTCAATGGGGAAAATTTGGTTACTTTCCCTTCGCAACCAGGTGAGCTATCGAGTTTTGCGAGAAAAATTCCAGAACGCTAGAGCTCCTTTCTTACAGGCGTCATAAAAGTGAGCAATGCCATCAATATGTTCATCGAATTGCTCAAACTTCGAGAGAAAAACAATTTTCTATCTACGAACGTCATCAAGGAAATCGAGAAAGCCGCAGCTGGATATGGAACTGTTTCGAAAGAAAGGGTCCTGAATACTGAATAATTCTACGGTACTTACAAAATAATTGCGTTTTATCAATGCAGGAATTCAATTTTGTTCACAATACGCATATTTTGTATGTAGATTACATGAACGTGCATTGATTATATTAAGAAATGGACTATTCACTTGGACGAAGTCATGATTTTTGCGTGGGTTGGATTCGATCAGCCACCTGAATGGGAGTGCGTCGAATGTATTGTGAGATTGATTGATTGACGATCAAGAGGCCGATTCGACATAGAATCGGGTGAAAATGAATTGTTTGATCAGTCCAGCTATTTGAAAAGATTCGTTTCCAAAGCAAAGATCCAATCGTGGGAGGAGAATAGTGTTGCTTTCGATAAACGTTAGGTCAAATGTTTCCAACATTTCCCAAACAATCACATTCCACCCAACCACTTAGTAAAGATCATCGCGTACATGTCATGCTTACCCGGAACATCAACCTCCGTTGAAGGGATCTTCTCTGTAACCAAAGAAATTTGGACACACGAAAAGTCGCGATTGAACATTCAAACATTGCGAGATTATTTTATATGTCTGATACAGTATCAAATTGGATTTCTTCGAATCTTTTGATTTCTTGAAAAGAAAGCTCAACCTCCAACAAATAGGAAGCGATGGAAAATACGCTTTCAAGAAAGCCAATGAAAATACAGCATAAATTTTTGTATTACTAGCAATCGTGAAAAAAGGAATCAAATCTTCGTTGTTATGATGACATTATTGAAATTTGTGTTTTTTCTCAGTTTTTTTCCTTCTTTTCTGTGTACCGAATTCACGCTCCAAAAAGATGGTCACGCTACGTATACCACACATTTTTTTGTGTAAGAGACGGAACAGCAATGAGCTTTTTAAGAAGAAGAGCTCTATTTCAGATATTTTAATCGGAGAGGTGCTAGATTGGTTGAAAAATTGGGCCATGTGGTACATTACGGTCGGGCAATCTTGACAGACAGAAAAGTCAAATTTGAATGCTGGAAGACATCGTGAGTGGAGCATTACCTTTCCTTCTCTTCTTTCTAGGTTTCTGTAGCTCAATACTTCAAGGCACAGAAAAACAAACCGTATACCAAAGTAATGTTTCAAACGCTCCAATAAATTCTTACATCGAAAGAAGAGTGTTTAATGAGTAGTCCAGAAGCCTTGAATGTCCGGAAGTCCTCCTCACAGAGCTTAACTAGCCTTTTTCTTTCTGCCACAAAAAATGGTTAACTTAGTTGAAAGATAGTCATAAATTTGTGGTGAAAATGTGAGACAATGTACTCGTATGCAATCGAGATTTAAAAGTGTTAACAGGATGATGCAATAATTGAACATCCATTCAAAATAAAAGCAAAACTTCAGGGAAAGAAATGTTATCCCCAACCATCACTTAAATATAGAACAATCTCAATACAGCAACTCTTGATTGTAATCCTTTATTAGAACTGCAGCTAAATCATGAAAGACTGGTGCAGGCCTCTCCTAATTTTGATTTTTTTTTTCTGATGTAAACGGATAGAATATTTCTTTGACCATGAGCATTGATGGGAAAAAGTCACATTTTTACAGTTTATCATTTTAATTTCCAGGTTATACACTCATGAGTGCAAATGATTAAACAAATAGCATAGAATCAAACTGGGCCCAAACTTGCTCAGCGATCTGCTTTACATACCTCTTTCTGGAACATCAAAAACCGTACCCAAGCCTTGACAATATGTATACCAATATTTTCAAAGCTTTTTAAATATTTACCTACCATACTACAAAACCCTGATATATTAATATAAAATGGACGGACTGACTAACTGGGCAGATAGTGTTCCTCCTTTGATGCTTTTTTTTTTGTGGAAGAACGTAGTATTTACTGCTAGTAGTAGTAAAGGAAGCAATCTCTCCACACTGCTTTTTAATGAAATTTTAGGTAGGATGACTTTACCACCTGCGCTGTATCAAGGAAGATAAAGGCAACTTACAGCAGCATTAGAGGATCGGCTCATAAGTAAATCTCGGGAAGTAATTTCTCGGATCAATCAGCATCAATGCATATTACAAACAACACATATTGCCTAGTTGCAAGGATTTGAATGAAAAGAAAACGATTGCTTGCTAGGCAACTGAAATCAAGCATCCAACCATGTAGTATTATCCTTCAAACCAAGAGTTGCCTCCAAGAGAGTTTTCTTTAGGTCGTGAGGTCGCTCGGTTGGTGACGGGCGTCGGTGCCACTCATCCATCCTGTCACTAGTCCCCCAACCCGCCGGATGAGCTTGCCTGACCTCGGAGGAAATTATTTATTTTGATTTTTCGACGCGACCTCTGATTCCGAAAAACTTGGGGGAATGCAAACCAAAAATTACAGGAAAATACGTTGGATCTCCGGAATTTCATAAGGTGTGAAATGCCTATCACAAGCTAGTTTTTTTACACGATTAAAAAGTGAGTTTCAAATATTATTATTTCAAATTTAATGTAAAGAACAAAGTAAACCAAAGTTTTTCAATGCCGAGGCAATAGTTAGTAACTACAATAATATTCATCTTTTTTTACGCGTTGCGTGCCTCCAAGAAAACCTGCGGCCAATTTTCCGCAAAAAATAATCGTCAGCGTTATCCTTTTGCTGCTTTCAATAATTCGCAGATGTTATCAAATCACTGATCGCCAGTCCCAAAAGAAGAAAAATCCGCGTCGTATACAATCTACGAGTATCTCATCACCAAATTCCTCAACAAAACATCCTGTACTCAAAAAAAAAAAAAAAACCAAAAAGAGAGCGTTCCTATTGTTTGCCAGCATTTTGATCAGTTTTCAGGCAATGGGAGAATGCACCACTGGTTTAGCTCTTTTCTCCTTTCGCTGCTTTCACCTCGCCCGCTTAGATTTTCCACAAAGCTTTCTCCTTTCACTTTCACGTTCAACGCTTATCGGATAATGCCTTTTAATCGACGGCAACAACCCTGAAGCTTTGCTGTTATTCAGGTGCAGAGGATGAATGTCGTGCAGCTTCAAGTAAATTCACCGTATGTGAAACTTTCGCAGCGAGCGATTTCCGTGAAGAGAATAAATTTTACACAGATTTAAGTTGAAGTCCACTGCATATAAAACTTCTACACTGAGCGAACGGAGTTAAACGCTGTGGAGCATCGCTTACAGCATTCCATTTGTGGAACTGATTCAAATTACGCGAAGTGTAATTTCGATATCGAAACTGGTGAATTGCTTTGAAAACGCCGACGAATACAGCTCGCAAATAAAATATTTTATTCATTTTTAAGATCTTGAAGACCAACTGCATACACAGGAAAACAAAGCTTCAAGTCTACAAATCTGTGATAAGACCTGTGCTATGCTATGGGTGTAAAACATGGACCCTAACCCAAGCATCCACAAATATATTGAACACCTCTGAGCGACGGGTCCAGAGGCGAATAATCGGAGCGAAGCTAGACGGGAACCAATGGCGAATTCGATACAACCACGAGTTGTCTGAAGTTTTTGACGAACCGGAGGTCTCAATGATTGTAAGACTGCGGAAGCTGCAATGAGCTGGCTACGTGAAACGTTCGGATGAACAACGGATACCAAAAAAGGTATTCTTTGGGAGTACTGAAGGCCGGAGACCAGTGGGGGAAAGAGGAAACGCTGGGCTGACTTGGTCGATGAAGATAGTTCATCGCTGCTCGGATTTCAAAATTGGAGGACGCGGTCAATGGACCGAGACAGTTGGAGGCATTATTTGCAGGCAGTGAAGGCCCAAGAGGGGCTGTGTGCTAAGAAGAAGGAGTTGCATAGAACTGTGTGTGTTTCTGGGTGCGAGGATTCATGTCTTATTCCATGCTATCATTCTGGATCCCACTTGTACTAATTCATAACTGGCTTTGAACTTTCCCATAAAAATGATTCGTTAAATCCGCCACTCTTCCGGAGTATTTCAATGGTAAAAATTTACAGTCTACTTGGTGATTCACCTGGATGAATACTTTCCATTACTTTTGTTTTACTCGTCGTATGTTCCATAGTGCCACGTCGCTAAAAATCCAATCCCAGCCTAGTAGCTTTACTTATATTTAAATCTCCTTAACTACTTTCAAGATGACTGATTTGCGTAAAATTCAAAAATTACATCTAATAATCAGTGCAATTAAAAGGATATCAAATGAACAAAATAATTGACAATAAAAGTAAAATATTTTACGCGTCTGCTCAGTCCTCTTTTTCTTGTGAGTTTTAATTGTTTCTGTTCTGTGCTCAGAGATTACCATAAAAAGGAATGAATAAAATATTTGGTCTTTTAGTTTGAATAAATGGCTTTTGTTGAAATTAGAGATGTTTATAGAAAATCTCATAAAGAAATTTGATGAGGCGCCCAGATTTCGAGTAATTTCAAATAATACGTTGCCACTATCCTCAGTTTAAACCTGAAATGCATATATAATCCAGTTTGATTATAGATCTCAAAAAACTTAAAGCTCTCTTAAATAAGTTTCTGCTTACATGGGTTTACCGTGAAACGTCTAGCTTCGTGTCCTAATAAGAGATGTTCATACCGTGATTTGTTTGATTTGGTGAACTTCAGCACCAGAGGAAAATAGTCTAGCTACTACACTAACAAAATTCTTTCTTCAAAAATAAACGGGCGTATACACGTTTGCTAAATTCCAAATTAGATTTTCTTTTCCGAAATTCATTCCATTGATCTTACTATATATAAAATTAGAACACTTACCAGCCTGCTTGGAACCCTTTCCAATCACCCAATCAGCCGTTGTATTTTTGAAAAGGATCGATGGGTGCGTAACGTGACGATTGACGATCCTCCTCGACATTACTGTATCCTCCTTGGCATCAATTCCATTTTTGTGCAATCCATTTGTCGTATCCTTTGGCGCTGCTCCGTTGTTAAGTAATTTATCAGTCTCACGGGATAACTCGCCATCCGCGATGAATTCTGCTTTATGCTCAGGAATCAATAGGAACTCCTGAATCCGTTTCACTGAAATATACGTTTCAGCCAAATATGTTATGGCCAGCGGCCAGAAATGAAATAGTGATGTGTAAAGTGATGTGAAATACGACGTGACAATGAACACTTTTCTGGCTGTGAAAATATTTCCGAAATAAACGTATGAAACCAAGCTGAGGAAAATCGCCAGCCGCGATACCATATTGAACGATATCAATGTGCCACGGATGAATAGGCTGCCACGTATAGCTCGAATCTCCTTCCTGCCAGGATACAAGCATACAATAGAAAAAAATCAGTTTAGCTTCAGATGTATTTTCAATGCTTCATGCTTTTCATAGATGGAAACGTATTTCAAACGACATATCTACATTACCTGCGAATTTTATCAATTACACTGGCAAACGACTTCTCCCACGTGTACATTTTTATCACTTGTATTCCTTGGATAATCTCGTTCATGAAACGTACTCGGATGTCGGTACGCTTGGCAGTGCTGAGGCGGAAGTTAGCTGCCTTTTTGCCCATGTAAGCTGCAAGGATGGAGCATAACGATATGGTAATATAGAAAGCTTGAAATTTATTGGGGAGTTTTTAATGGCAAATGGATATTAAAAAGGTTTCATGGCGCTACTTGTGTGTTTTTATTGAGCTAAAAGTGTCTGCATGTAATCAAGTTGATGTGTTTATACTGGGAAGCATTCGCCAGGATAAAATCAATAAAATCACAATAAAATGCAAATACCAAGAAAAAACGAAATGTTAATCCCACTCACTTTGAAGGGGCATGAAACTCAACAGGCAGGCTATGCCAATGAGGCCGTACAGTCCGATTTCACGGAAAATGAAATACCCGAAAATGAACATTTCCAGTGGTCCTTTCGACAAATCATTGATGTAGCCTGTGGAAAAGTCGAATCGGGATACGTCATTCGACATTAAATTGATGACCTGCCCCGCTATACCATCCACTGACACGGATTTCGTTAGTTTTAATGCCTGCAAATGAAGTTGAACGTTTAATTGTGTAATTAGTGAAACGATAAACGAGAAAATTTAGGACGTTTGATATAAAAATGCAAATTTGACGCCCGTCATTTCATGCTTTGATACAATCTACACAACTTTATTTTCATATCAATATTATTTGCTTTGAAATAATGTTCAAATCCTATGTCCAATATTTCATCAAAATCGCATTAATAACGTTTTCTTACAAACCTTATTGTAAATTAATGAGCAAGACACCAGTCGACATTTCATTCCAACTTGAAACCCATAGAATACAAAGGGATGGAATGCCAGGATTGGAATCAATGAGCACATGACGATTCCAAAGCCGTAGAGGTACGCTTCAGTCTTTGTGATTTCAGTTTGGCCTTCGGAAAAGAAGGACAATAGACCGCCCAAGAATTGCGGTTGAAATATTCTGAAAAGGATAACAGACAATAAGCAAATAATGACTGAATCCAGGACTGGGGTTTCGAGTTACTTACTTTGCACATGTATCAGTCATATTGTAAGCTAGTCCACACAGGACCAGCTTCAGTCCAAATGCTTTGAACAAGCATTTCAAAAGACTTGGCTTAGCCTTCTTCACTTCGTCTTTCCAATGTTTGTTGAATGTTTTCGACAATCCTTTACTTTTGTGGCTTGCTACGGTCTCGTACAAATCCTCTTGTTCGATGGGCTTCTTCAGGCCAAGTCTAAAAAGCTTCCGCAGCCACCTGAAAATAAATATAACATGAATGTAGGGGTAGGGAAACGAAGATCAAATACTGAATGTTTGACTTCTAGAAAAATATTCAATATGAAAAGAATACGAAAGTTTTCCAATCCTTTTGAAGTTTCAACTCTTTAGAATTAAAGTTTGTCCGTCTTGTGATTGCGTTTGATGAAAAAAGTTTAACTGGTACACATAAATCTCTTTCATCAACGGAAAGGATTATATTCCCTGACCATACAAGAAATGTTATCCAAAACTTCTGTTCGAATTTCAATGTGTGTACTTCTTATCCTTCTACACAGAATGGCAAGTGCATTGCGGTTTCGTCAAGTACCTATTGAAAGGAATGATGATAAATCTTTTAAGAGCTTTTATGAAGCTACCGTATTTCATTCAACTTCCTTTTTTGACTTTCTTAAGATGACGAAGGAAACTTTCACGTGAGTTTTCTTCGAAATTTTGCTGTGAACGGTTGAGTTACAAGTTTAGATTTTCTAAATGAAACGATAAGAAGCTTACCATCTACTTCGCGTAAAGTAGGTGATTAGACAGATTATTTTTGTAACAAGATGGTAATGCAAAATTAAAATATTTATTTTTGCATTGAGAAATTAGCTTCATAAAGTATGGTAAACTTATAAGCTGATAGGTGGTGAATTGAGCATAGGGCAAAAAGTAACCCTGCAATATATCTAGGGCGTTAAATGGGGAGCCTAAATATTGCTCTACATTTAAGCTTTTGCTAGTTTCTGCATTTTATGGGGCGGGACATAGGTAATTTTTGAAACACCTTTTTTTGAATATAATGAGTTGGATTTAATTTTTGAACGCTCCAATCTAAGCATCAATTGTCCAGATTTATAAGAACCAACGTGAAATAAAACGATACCCAAAACTGATTGTTGTGTTTTTCTTATAGCGCTCCGATTTCAGAGCTTTGTAAAAGGTATTTAATGAAGCCGTACCTTAATTCTTCTTCTTCTTCGTAGAACTACTGCCCCTCTCGGGCCTTCGTTTCCTGTAAAAAGCGCCTCCAACTGTTTCGGTCCATCGACCGCGTCCTCTAATTTTGAAATCCGAGCAGCGATAAACTATTTTCGTTTACCGAGTCATATCAGCCACTTACCCACTGATCTCCGCCCTTGAGTTCTTCCAACGAATGCCTTTTTGGATATCCATCGTTCGTACATATGTTTCACGTGGCTAGATCATTCCAGCTTCCGCTATCTTACAATCGTTGAGACTCCCGGCTCGTCAAAAATTTCATACAACCCATGGTTCTATCGAATTCGCCATTGGCCCACGTCTAGCTTCACTCTGATTATTTGCCTCAGAACCCGTCTCTTCAAGGCGTTCAATACGTTTACAGATGCTTGGGTTAGAGTTCACGTCTTGCACCCATAGCATAGCGCAGGTCTTATCACAGATTTGTGTATTTGGAGCTTCCCGTGTATGCAGTTGGTCTTCAAGATCGTCAAGTAAATAAAATATTTTATGTGCGAGCTATATTTTTGGCGTATTTTATCTCTTCCATTCCCAGTTTTCATTATTTTGACACTTAAATACACAAACTATCTTTTGATACTGTATTCACCAAGTGTAATATTTTTGATATTCGATGTTTTCTCTATCGCCTGCATCATGAATTTTGTGTTGTGTTGAGTACGAGAGTACTGCAATGAGAGTTTATCTCCCCCTCGATCGGACAATTAGAGTCAGTCTGGATCTTACTGTGAAAAAAAGTGACTCAATCTCAATAGGTAGGCCCTCTTGCTGAATTAGTACTTTGAGATTCGTTTTGGTTTTTACCATCTAAACAGGTTGATTTCAGCTCTTTGTGCATGTAACCAAGATAAAGTCGAACGCAATAAAATATTTGCGGTCCCTAAGTCTTTAAAGTAGATATCTATTCTACTTCTTATCAGTAGCTAGCTTTACAGGAAGTGGATTTAGTGGGTCAAGGTAACTTGCCTACGGAGTAGATAGTGTCTGAAACTGGCGGTACATGAATTTCACCCTCAGAAGATGGAGCCAACGTATCACCGTGGAGATAATTTGAATAAGGTGTAAGTGTAGGTGATTGTGCAGATTTTTTTAGGAGAGATTACTAACAGGTACAATAATTAGTTGAACCAAGGGAGAATTTTGTGTCTTATTATTCTGAAAAGTCGGAGTTTCACTGGAAATTACTCTTTTCGAGTGTCTATCATTTGAAGAGAAAGTCATTGTCTGAGAATTAGACTCAGTGTTATCAGAAGAGTAAATCCTTTGTGACGAGCCAACTATATTGGAAGTTGAAGATCTTCTACTTCTCCCTGGGTTTTGATTACATTTTTTATCTAAATTTAAATATTTCGGATAACCATATATATTTTCACCTTGAATAATTTGAATTTAGTTTTGTATTCCCATTTCCTAAAAGTCATTCCCTTCCAGCTCTGGCACTGGTTACCTTCGTGTAGTTGAACATCATTCTACGTCTAGCACTCGTTGCGTGTATACGTGTTTTTAATATTCTACGTCAAGCACTCGTTGCGTGTAGACGTGTTTTTAATCGCTTCTGTCATTAATTTTAAAAATTAATTAATTTTTCACAATAGTCAGTTTAAAAAAAATAACTTAATTTTTTATAAGAAAATTTTGATTTTATTGGAAAGAGCATTTATCGTCGAAAGAATCGACCCACGAATCATATCGAATATAATTTGACTTCGATAAATCAACAAAAGCAAATAAGCCAAAGAATAACTCGGGACTGCTGCATGGAGGAGCCCGACGGCTTTCCTCCGTTGGGGGCCCCGGGAAGAGAAACAATACGAAATTAGCGGCAAGTGTCAATAAAAGAACACGCACGAAACCAGGACTCTGCAGATGGCGGGTGTAAAACTCAAGTAGTCGAAGACAAACATAGTCGACTTCAAGCTGAAATTCAGGAATTGAAACTACGACTAAAAACGTTCGAAGATATGTACAAGAGAGGGAAGAAAACTCAAGATGCAGAGCCGGTAAGGCCAATAAATACGGAAAATAAGGCGAAGAAAGCTGTCGAACAAGTCACCCCAGACGAAATACTAAGTACTGGAGGCACTAACGACAGCCAAAACTACTATGCAGCGCTGGATGGACTCCAACAAGAAATGGACGTTGACGAAAGTATTGAAGGTAATGTTAGTCAAGATAACAATGATTTTATCCTTTATTCTACTTTTATCCTATATTTAAAAAATAAAAATAAGGAGAAGAAACGAGCTCGCAGTTCTACTAGTTCTTCTCAAAAAGTTGTCAAAAAAACAGAGAAAGTTCCGCCAATTAATGTGTTCGGTCGAAGCGGAATGGATATGGTTCGGCTATTTTTAGCCGAAAATAAATTAACTAACTTCGAGATTAAAAGAACCAATGCCGAAAAATTAACAATCAGAACAAAATCATTGGTTTATTTCAAATCAGCTATAAATGCACTAAATTTTGGAGAGGTTCCACGCTTCACCTATACCCCGAAAAGTGAGAAGAACCAGACCTTTTTGTTGAAGGGCTTGGACAGCGGAGCAGATACCATCGATCTTCTTTAGGTGCTTAAGGAAGCAGCACCAGAAACTGAATTTATTTCCGGTAAAACATTCGCAATAAGAAGGTCGACGGAAGAAAAAAAAAAAATTTATCACTTTATTTGGTGCAGATTTCTAATAAGAGCAGCCCAAGTGCTCTTCAAAAAATAAGATACTTGAACTTCCGAGTGGTGAGGTGCGAACGCCTCCAGAAACGAGAAGTAAATCAATGTTATCGGTGTCAACGATTTGGGCATTTGGCTGCCAATTGCGCCATGCATTATAGATGCGCAAAATGCATGGTGAGTGCGAATTGGCTCAGTCAGAGCAAAAGAGAAATTATACTATGTTAACTAAGGTGTTTTTGGTCACCCGGCATCATATCGAGGATGCGCCCGATATTAAGATGCGAGAGTCAAATTTGTCCCAAAGCAAACACGACTACATCGCAGTGTCTTACCTCCGAACCCCGTCAAGCCCGGTGTATTCTTTGCATTCGCCGCTAGAGGACCAGCAGAAAATGCGGTAAATAATGTGAATAATGTAAGTGGCAATAACGAGCTGCAACTCAAAACTCACAAGCAACTAAATTCTTTATTGGAAAGAATCCATAAAAAAGATACGAAAATTAATCTTGTCTTTCAGCGTTAAAGGCTTTCAAATGCCACAAAATAATTTGGCATCCAGCCACATTCCCATGGATAGAATTTGTCTCATCTCGATTAACGTCAATTCCATTGTTACTTTACATCGGCGTGATTATCTCCTTGAATCCATGATTAAGCAAAAACCTGACATCATGCTTCTCACTGATTTCCACCTCAATTCATGGCACTCCATGACATTCAAAGATTTTGAATTCGTAAGAAACAATAGGGTAAGCGGTGTTGTGAGGTGGCACCGGGATATTGGTTCGAAGACCCTATTGTTTCCGAAATATTGAAAAAGTCGAATACAAAAGCTTTGAATCTCTTGAAGTGTCCATTACCAAAATCCCACTGCAAGGTGGGGATAACCTCTTCGTTATCTCTGCCTATGCAACTGGTCGAAATGTTCTCAAGTTCAGGGGGGAGCTCAATTACTTGTTTGAAATACGCGAATTGAACAGGCTGCATAACTATTATATTCTTGCTAGTGACCTGAACGCCAAGCATACATCATGGCTGAACGCCACTAATAATCCAAGAAGTGTATTCCTGGAATCGTGGATAACAGAGAGTCAAATTGAATCCAGGTGCAATCTATATGGGTCGGAGCTCCCAACGTGTCCTAGGACAAATTCATATTTGGACCTCTGCATCGACTTGAATTCAGGTTTGATAGTCCACCACGGAAACTGCAGGTGCTTCCTTACGATAGCGACCATAACGCAATTGTACTGGAAATCAATCATAAAAGGGATGATCTCTTCCTCATTCCAGCTCAACATGAAAATCATCGGTTGAATTTCAGTAAAACAGACTGGGGAAATTTTCAAAAGAAGTTTAATCGCGAGTACCAGAAGCAATGTCTTCCTTCTGATGATAGTTGCCCAATGGTGCCTAATGACAGGAATTTAACTAACGATGAAATAGATCTCTATTTGTCGAAGTTAGAGAAGGTGACGTTGGAAACGATTGAGAAAGTTGTTCCCAAGATTAAACATCGAAACAAGAAGGATATGAAACACCAACCATCGCAAGGTTGAAAAGATTGAAAAGCCTTCTTCTCACACGCGTCAACAATATTTATCGACGGTTTTTGGACTACAACCATCCCTCGTTGGGTTTGTTGAAATTACACCTGAAGAATGTCCGGAACTTAATCCGTTCATACTTCAGGAGTGAGGTCAGCAATCAATGGGCGGAAAAATTGAGGTGGATTAGCCCACAGAACACAGATGGCGTTTTCGCGAAAGTTAATAGCATATTCCGCAAGAATTCTCGAGTGAAGGTATCAAATCTTGAAGTCGCTAGTGATGAGATAAATCTTCTCGAAAGGGGCTGGTATCGAAATTGATAGTACGACTCCGGATAGAAATGGAAACAGTATTATTTGTGAAGGATTGGATAAACTTGCCCTGATTGGAACACATTTTGAATTGGTTCATCTACCAAACCCAGAGAGAGGGAATGAAATTTTTTCAGAAGTCGTTGAAGCAAAAGTTTTCGACTTCAAATCATGCCTGAACGGCCAATCAATTCTTCATTTCAATGAAACATTGACATCTGACCTCATACCGAGCTTGAATCTTATTGATTATTTTGTCAGCTATGAGGACTTGTGTTTCATATTTCGCAGGATAAACAACAAGAAATCATGTGGTACTGATGGTATTCCAAATGTAGTTCTCCGTCATTTAGCTGAGATTGCTATTGGGAATTATTGCATATTGTTCAACAACGTGTTGAGCAATTCATATTTCGCAACTGAGTGGAAAGTATTTCCGATCTTAAAGAAAGGAAAAGAATCTTCATGCCCGAAAAGCTAATGCCCAATCAGCTTGCTGCCTAATATCAGCAAGGTGTTTGAAGTGATACTCAACAAAGCATTAAACGCCCACATTGAGGAATATGAGTTGATGCCGAATTCCCAATTTGGTTTTCGTGCCAGGCATCCGGCCATACATGCGATAGCGAAAGTAACCTCAGACATCTGTTGGAAACTAAACAACAGAGAAGGTGTTGGAGCGTGTCTCATTGATATGGAGAAAGCCTTCGATACGGTGTAGTTAGATGGACTAGTTTTAAACTTCTTCAGTACAGGTTCCCCAGACAATGTGCAATATACGGGAAATCGTTTATTGTAACCGATGGAAATCTGACAACAATGCGAGAATTCAAGGTAACTACGCCTCTGCTCTTCTCAATATTAATTCGCAAGCTATTGAACGGCTTTGATATTAACGTCTTTCCAACGCGATCATTGGTAGCGTTTGCTGATGATTTGATCATCTATACGGTAGACCGAAAAGCTAAAATAGTTCACAGCAATCTCCAAAAACTGTTCAATGAGGTACAGCTATACACTGACAATTGGTGAATGAAAATCAATGCGCAGAAGTGCGTAACAATCTTGTTTCAGATAACACTTCAGGGGGTCAGTCAAGACCTGAAAGGTAATTGGAAAGATTTCCACATCATGGCTGGTGAGGATAGTTCAGAACGGGTTCCACATAAATTCTGTGTTCGATACCTCGGTGTTCATCTCGATCAGTATCGGTACTGTACTGAACATATCAAAATCATGCTCAGTAAGGCACAAACAGTAGTCATGGACCTATGAAGACCGTTTCATTCCAGATAAGTTGATAGAAAGGTCAAAATTATCTGTTACAAGACCCTGGTTAAACCAGTTTTGACATATAGATGTCAGATCTGGTACAACCAGAGTGCTAGTACTATGCAAAAATTAAGAGTTTTCGACATGAAATGTCTTCGTGCATGTACTGGTTTGTACAGAAAGCCTGAGACGGATTGGTAGCATTATACATCGAATAGAAGCATTTATCAAACTACCCAAGTGACAAGAGTCGATATCTTCATATTGAAACTTCTTCGGAATCATATCGCAACATCTGTAGCTGTGAGGGAAAACCCTTGGATTTCAAAACCGTTCCACCCTACAGACGGGTATATTGCGACTTGCCTCGCTACTGGCTTCGTTCCTCCAGAAGTATTCGTGTATTTGTGCATAAATCGATATGTTTTTGATCCTGACGGCGTCCCAATCATATATATCGTCGGGCCACCGATAAGTAGATACAATATCCTCCGAATTTGAGTTCACAAGACCAACAATTCCAATGGAGATAATCATTTGCTAGATTCGTTGAAGCTGATCGAGATGAGACGGAGCAATCTAGGTATTGGTGGCTGAATGACAGTATTTAAATTATTATTGTTTATTTTCAGCTTTTGGTGTGTTAAAATTTAAGGGTTAGGTTGGGTATATGTTATGATTATTATAAATCGTTTTTCGATAAGAGGTGTTATTTTGAATAGCCCATTATTTGGGTAGATGTCACTTTTGAATCTGTCATTTTTTAACATTTTACAAGAAGAAACTACGCCATTAACAAAATTGGAACAATAAACGCATCAACAGTGTAATGAAGTTATTAAAATTCACTATAAAAATGGTGAAAATTTGGCAGAGACGGTTCGTAAAACTCGAACATTTTTGGGTCGTCGTGAAGCGCCTTGTCGGGCCACAATACAGGAATCGATGGAAAAATTCGAGCTGTTGGGACAACTTAGTGATGTGAAGAATAAAACCCGTGCACTTCACTCAAGAACAGCCGTAATATTGCTGCTTTAGCCGAAAGTGTTGAAGAAAACCCTGGTTTGTCCATTGCTTGTCGTTCTTTGGAATAAGGCATTCCACAAACGTCATTACACCGTATTTTGCATAAAGATTTGGGTCTTAAGGCTTATAAAGTTCAGTTAACACAGGAACTCAAGCCGGTCGATCATCAGCAACGTCGTATCTTTGCTGATTGTGCCCTTGAAATGCATGAAAATGATCCGGAATTCCATCGAAAAATCATCTTGAGTGTTGAGGCCCATTCCCGACTCGTTGGCTTCGTCAACAAGCAAAATTGTCGCATTTGGGGCTCGGAAAACCCATTATTCCTCAACGTGTGACTGTTTGGTGCGGTTTATGGTCCGGCGGAGTCATTGGACCTTACTTTTTCGAAAATGAGGCTGTAGCAACAGTTACGGTGAATGGATTGCGCTATCGAAAGATGATTAATGATTTTTTATGGCCGGAATTGGATGGTATTGATCTGGATAACGTTTACTTTCAATAAGGCGGCACTACGTGACACACAAGCAACGAAACCATTGATCTTTTACGGGAAAAGTTTCCGGACCGTGTTACTCTCGAAGAGGTGATCACAATTGGCCACCGAGATCTTGTGATTTAACACCTTGCGACTCCTTCCTTTGGAGTCACGTGAAAGAGAATGTCTACGCCAACAGCCCAGCGTCGATTCAATACCTCAAAGTTGGAATTCGTGAGGCTATCGAGGACAAAGGGCAGACACTTTGCGATTTGGTTATGGAAATTTCATGAAAAGGATGTGGTCCTGTAAGCGGGGTCGCGGTGGTCATTTGCCTGATGTTATTTTTCAATATCAACGGCATACCTTCCTCTTAATAATGAAATAAACATCTGATCATTTATATTAAAATATGGCATTTTTCTTTTAATATCAAAATAACACCTCTTGTTGGAAAAGCCTGTATTATCTTTAAAGATAAAGTTAAACGCGTAGGTTAGAATATGGTGATCGAATTTTTTTAGTATAAGATAAAGTTTTTGATTGAATTTTATTAGAATTAGGTTATAACATATTAGGTGTAGGATAAAAGTTCACTGTTGTGTTAAAATTATAAATAATTTTAGAATAGTGTTGGTTGGTTCTTTCTCCTTTTTCCAATCAAATCATAAAATATGTAATAATCTTAATTGATTTGAATTTGATATAGTTTTTTTGATGAAATGTGTTTAACGTATAACGTATAAATTTAGAGAGCCATTTGGGCCATTAAGTTTTTGTTTTCTTATTGTTTGGAATTTGCTTTATATTCTTTTAAAATTTATAAGATAAGTATTGAATAAAGCAAATTCCAAATGGCTCTCTAAATTTAAACGTTATCAATTGAAAAAAACCAAAAGAACAATATCAAATTCAATTTAATTAAAATTATTACAAATTTTTTGATTCAACTGGAAAACCGAGAATAAAACCAGCCAACACTATTCAATTCCAAATCATGTATTTAGGTTTCTTAGTAGCAGATGTGTTCTGAAAATTTCAGAACAATCAACGCATGAGCAGCTAAGTTACAGCCCATTGAATATTCAGATATAAGAACAGCACGTGATACTATTGGAAAAGATACACGTTTGCAATCGACCTGGACACTACAAATTTGTGGGAATTTTAATGCAAATTTTAGAAATGGTTTGATATGTTATTATGACTGCTCAACATTGAAAATAAAATGGCGGCGAATTTAAATACAAACTATTCGAGTTTTCGTTTTTCGAACTCAATGTATGGAGTCTGTATATGAGAAAACTTTGGTATTCAGCAGACGTTATTAACTGATTTACAAAACCCTTCCGGTAGGAGTACTCTCCTGATACTTCAACTTGTTCGTATTCGTAATTATACGCCCTCAGTTCGAATTCCCATGCCACAAAGATTAGACTCAACTCCCGCTTTACAATGTCTCCGATTGCATTTTGCGCATTCCCTGGAAGCATGCTCAAATGTGCAAAAGCACATACATATGTATGTACTCGTATATTTCTTGACTCGCTTCTTATCTGAATTTCGCAGACACAAAGGCGACAAGTCATCGAAATACAATTGGAAGAAGAAATTGTAATATTACACGCAAATTAAAATTGTAATATTACAATTTCTCCTTTAAATTTGGATATTTCTTAACGATATGTTACATAAATTAAATTTTGGAATAACTTTAACATAACTCACCAAAAAGTTGCCTTCGAAGCGAGCGTGGCCTTTTCATAAGGATTGGCTTTATTGGAACAGTCTTCCACACTTCGATTCATTTTGTTTTATTTCGCTTTTCAACTCACTCTTATTATCACACTTTTAAAATTAACAAAAATATCACAAAATAAATAGCAATATTTAAGCACACTCACATAAGATACACGGATTTCTCTTAATAATAACACGACACTTAGAATTTACTAACTGTTGAAAATTTTCCAAAATTCACTTGAATTATCACTGAATGTTTTACTGTGGTCAAACATTTGTTCTTCGGATGTGAAAATTCACTCAACTCACTGAATGTTGTTTGAACTTTTAAATTTGGATGAAAAATTCAGCAGCCAAGTCTGAAAGAGAAGAAAAATGTAATGATTAGATATCTTGTATGTAAGTTGGTTAAATGCATTAATAGTTTGTTGATTAAAGTAATTTCAAGGGCGTGAAATTATTCTATTTTGCCTGTTCACTTGTATCCAGAAGAACATGTTAAATTTCGTCATTTAATTGTGAAATTCCTCTGGAAATATTTCCCAACCAATTTTATCAATTGATAAAAGTCACCCTTGGTCGCAAAACCAATTTAAAATTGATCCTCACCCCAGAACATGGAGCGCCATTCACACTGCCCAACTTTACACATTTTTGTTTACACTCAATGAACCAGCTACTATCTAACAATTAAGCTTAATCGAACACGACCGACATGTTTACATACAAATCCATTAAGCAAGTTCCTCAAGACCAGCCATGCCTCGTCTGAGACATTCTGGGTAGATGTTTCGAATTGTACAATAGATTGTAGCTCGGCATTAATTTATCATCCCCATTGTCTCGTCGATTATATTCTTGCATTTGTAGATTTGTGGGCATATCACGATTAATTCCGTCTCAAACTTACTCGTAATGAAATTCAATTTAAGTTCAATTATTTGTTTATCACTGTCCAATTCGAAATATTAAGCCAGTTTGGATTAAGTCTGATCAATAATGAATGCACGAATTAATTTCTGTGTTGGTTTGAATGCAGGAAGTGTTCGGTTCAGTTTGAGCTAAGTATTTATGAGTGTGAGAATTAGTGAAGTTGCGTTCCCGGGTCCATAAGATTGCGTACATTACAGTCGAATGAACAAGGTCAAGATGTTGACGAGAAATAAAATTTTGTTTGCTTCATATAAGAAAAAAAAATCTTTGGTTGGCACTGGCCCAACGAATCGTAAACAAATTGCTTGTACATATTAGCAGCCTTTACAATTTGCAGATAAAGCTCATATGAGTGGAGACTTAAATTTTAGCTGATTAATTAAATAGAATTTGTGTCTAATCCTTTTATTTGTTTCTAGTGAGATGCCTTTCCTGGATACTGAAATCAAAGCAAATTTGTTTATTGAGCTTTTCTGGAAACGCGAGAAAAAGTTATTTTATAGACTTTTGCCATTTTTGTTATGGGTCTCTTGTAATCTGTTTTGTCCTAGATTTTTGCATGGGATATTTATTTTCGTGTCACCTCTAGAAGCGGTCAGCATCTCGAATGCGAGGACAATGACAGTCACGTAGCTAGAGATGACAAAAACTTCTTTTTTTGAATAGCAGTGATCGACTGTGATTGCTCTTTTTCAATATCTGTGATAAAGAGCAGCTCTTCTGATCGTAGTAATTTCTTAAAAGTTTGCTTTAAACTCGGTCTTATCTGGACGAAAACAAAACTTTATTAACAGGAGAACGCAAAATGGAATAAAAACTCTTTTGAGCAATTATATTGACAAAATTTAATCATATTTTATTGCATTATTTGTTGTTGGTATTTCCTGAATAGCCAGATTGCGCAAAAGTACTAAATCTTTATAATAAGTAACTATTCTTTGTAATAAGCAAGTAAGTAAGATCCAATATATTGGTAAAACTAAAAAGTATTGAGCCTTTTTTGTCATTTTTCGATTGAATATTTCTTTTATTTCAAATGGATTTTATTTAAGTACTTATTGTCCGTTATTGTCTATGACCTTTTGTGATTTTTTGGGTAGAGCGATTATTCCATCTGTGTAGAACATCTGTGGTTTATCGGCGAAAATCTTGGCCAAGTGATTTTCACACTCCCTTTTTGAAGTAAATTTCTTTTCATTAAGGAAGTTTTGCAGAGACCGGAAAAATAGTAGTCTGATGGTGCAAGGTCTGGACTATACGGTGGATGCATCAAAACTTCCCGGCTAAGTTCTGTCAATTTTTGCCGGGTCATCAAAGACGTGTGTGGTCTGGCATTGTCATAATGGAAGACAACGCCCTCTCTATTGATCAATTCTGGCCGGTTTTTTTGAATTGCATGGTGCAATCTGGTCAATTGCTGACAGTACAGAGTCGAATTGAGTGTTTGGCTAGGTTCTAGCACCTCCTGATAAACGATTCCCTTCCAATCTCACAATACAAACAGCATAACCTTACTTGGTGTCAATCCTGGCTTTGAAGTCGTTTGTGATGATTCACCTTTTTTTGACCATGATCTTTTTTGAGCGACATTCTCGTATCTTACCCATTCTTCATCGCCCGTAATGATTTGCTTCAAAAATGGCTTGATTTCGTTGCGTTTTATTAGCATTTCGCAAATGGAAATCCGGTCGATCAAATTTTTTTGCGTTAATTCATGCGGCACCCAAACGTCGAGCTTCCTTGTGTATCCAGCCTTACGCAAATGGTTCAAAACTGTTTGCTGATGGATATTCAGTTCCTTAGCAATGTCATAATTGCTTTTGTGTCTGTCTTCTTCGATTTTTTGTAAGATTTCTTCGACTTTTTCAATGAGCGAGGTACATCTTTGACATCAAAATTTCCAGGACGAAAACGAGCGAACCATCTCTTGGCTATGGCTTTTGATAGAGTATCTTGACCATAGACACCACAAATTTATTCACGAGCCTGCTATGCATTCCCACCTTGATCGTAGTGATATTGTAAAATATAACGAATTTTTTCAGAAATTTCACTCATTTGCTCGTATGAAAATTGTATACTGGAATGTCACGCATGTCAGTTTGACTCAATCTGATTAGTATTGCCCGATATATGACAACAAACCCCATTTAGTGACAAAAAAGCAACAATACTTATTAGACTACCCAATATTTAATATATACGAAGTGTGTTCAAAGCATAGGTGATTTTTCAAATTTCGCAGGCAACGTACATTCGATTATAGATTTTTTTATTTTTTTTAATGTTGGTACACTCTTCACGAACATATGTATATTTACAGTTTCAGGTATATAATATGTTTAGTTTGTTTGTGACAGGCATAGCGGTTAGAAGTGTTTTGCGTGCTGGACGATTTTTTGATATCGAAAAAAATGTATCAAAGATCAAGAATTTTTTGGCCAGAAACAACGCCGCAATCATACCTCCGCTACCATATTCACCGGATTCGACCTAAAAATACAAAATCACCTTACTTTTTGAACAAACCTCGTATTTATGCCTACAAAAAAAAAATCAAAACTTCATGAAAAAATACCGAATGGAAAAAATTTTTATCAATCCATATAAATTTACATGAAGAAAATAGGAAAACCTTTGGGAATTCTTACTCAAACCTAAAATGTTAATTAAATACCAATATTTACATATTAATTTTCTTAATTTACGATGCAAATATCTATATTTACATAACAACATTTATCATATACAGTGGGTAAAAAAAGTCTCCGCCCCATCTATATCTCTGACACAAAACAATATTTATTAGAAAAATTAGGAACCAAACACGAAAATAAGCTATAGCAAATACTCAGCAATCTAGTGCTATCGCATTCATATAATTTCTAACCACATTCACGGTCAACCTGAAAAGAAATAAAAAGTGTATTAATCGAGCAGTTTCACAAGAAACTGCTCGAAAACCTTCCTATCCTCTGCTTGTGATTTTATGTGGCAGATTTAGAAAAGTAATTAATTATTTCCGTTCATAATTGTCATTTGTAAAATAGTTTTCTTTCTCATTATTATTGCTAAATATGATTTTCTATCAATTTCCCTTTATATGAAACGTAATTCTATATCAATTTTCCTTTATATTAAATTTAAATGTTTCCCTTTAATTATATTTCTCCTGAGATTTAATTTTTACTACTTCTTAAAATTGTCTTCATTTTCTATACTTCAGTTAAATTTTGTTTTCAAAAATTTAAATCTGCCACATAAAATGTACAGTGTATGAACACCTTTCCGGTGTACTAAATTGGGAATGAAAGGAAATTGAAACGAGGTGGAGAATTGTCAAATAATTTTTGTGGTTAGGAGGTGTGGTGGTTGGCCGTCCGAAAAGTGCGCGAGTGCAGAAAGTTAGCTTTTCCCACCGACTGAATACTTTTGCTTGTGGCCCCGCTGCGCCACCATATTTATTCTTTGTTTAGTTTGTTCGTTGAAGTAATTTATAATTTGATCCTCGATTTCCATTCAACTCAAAATTTAGACTATTGATCGGCCAGTGAATAATCCTGCTTTATTATTGCATGGAGTTTTTGTTGCTAATGAGAGCTAAACAAAATTCCAGCGTTGCAAGATATTATCTGCGCTTCATTTCCAACGTCGGTAGCTGGCAAATCTTCGCACTGTTCAACGTGATACATTGTCGCTGTGAATGGATGCGTGATGGAGGTTATGGTGCATCGGCATCGGAGGCGCCTCGAAAAGTCAGCATGGTTTACATGCAATGTTGAACTCTGATTAAGGCACTTCTTGTTTGCGCTGGTTTTACGGAGTTTAATAAGTTTTAGGAATTCAATTAACAACAAACCAAAATACACAACTTCCTGCATAGATTAATAACTAAATATATTATTCGCTTTTACATACCGTCTTAAAGCGGTTGTAAACACGCATTGATTGCAAATTGGGTATTTCGCTTTCTTTGTTTTTTGCTCACTTTTGGGGATGGCGATTGATCATTAAGGAAATTGCTGAGGCATGTGGGATATCAACTATATGGGTGCATACGATTTTACATGAAGATTTATGCATGAGAAAATTATCCGCACGATGGGTGCCGCGTGTTTTGACGATGGACCAACAGCACGTGCGGATAGACATGTCGCGCGAGACTCTTCAGCAGTTCCAAAAGAATCCTATCGAGTTTTTGCGTCGATTAATTGCTGTCGACAAAACCTGGATCCATCACCATACTCCGGAGACTAAACAACAGTCAATGCAGTAAATTGTGGTGAAGGCGAAGGTCATTCTCTCTGCCGCAAAAGTGATTTTGGCAGTTTTTTGGGACAGCTGCGGAGTAATTATGGTTGATTACGTTCAAAAAGGTAAAACCATTGACGGACCTTATTACGCTGCGTTGCTGGACCAATTGAAGACGGAACTCAAGAAGAAGCGACCACACTTGGCGAAGATAAAGGTGCTGTTTCATCAAGACAACGCGCAAGTCCACACAAGTGTGGTCGCAATGGCGAAATTAGACGAATTGAAGTTCGAATTGCTTCAACCCCACCTTGTCACCAGATCTAGCTCAGACAGACTTTTTTTGTTCCCCAACTTGAAAAAATTTTCGGGGGGGGGGGGGGGGAAATATGGGTCAAATACCGGGGTTGATGATGGCCGGAAGAGTTGAGAAAAGCGTTTGACCAAATGCATTGACTTGCGTGGAGACTATGTCGAATAATAAATTTTTGTTTTGCTTGAATTATGTGTTTTTCTTTAAAAGGCCGGAAACTTTTCAAATGCCCCTCGTATATATAGGCTCTAATGTTCTGGAGATGTATCTCAAGAAGCACATATGGGTTTATTGCTGACTAATAACGCATATTTTGCTTATTAACAAAGCCATTGGACCAGAAATGAGCTCCATCGCTGACGATGATTTTTCGATGAAACCAACTTAGAATTTCGCTAGTAATTTTTAATGATTTCCAAACTTTGCTGGTTCGTGAACTTTACCATGATCAAAATGTTGACTTTAACTAACGTTTTGACATTGAGAATTCATTAAAAAGTTTCAGGGTGCGTTCATATAAAGATACGAAATCGTTTTGTCCCTAATAGTAAACCCTCTATAAAACATTGGGGTGCAATATGTCACAACAAATACTCATTCTGCATTCACACCTCAACTTTTCACGAGAACTTATGAGCTGTCAGCGATGAACATGGAGAAAGTTTCTATCAGAACATTTCCAGCATCGAAAAACGCTACCAGGGTAAATGGAAACCTCGTATGTTGGCAGATTTTTATTCGACGTTTAATGAAGAGCAGCCTCAAGCTAAATACTCTAGAAAATCGTAACATATCGTTGAAAAAATTATTTTGAAGTATAATTGTAGGTGAAGTGTAGTTATTTTTCACAAAATAAAGATAACAATACTGTCCTAAAAAGGAAATTTCATTTTCGTCGATCAGTGTAATTATCGGCCAAAATTCATATTAGCATCTCTAATCACTCGCATTTTTCCCATATTCCAATTCAGTTTGAATTTTTAACCGACTTCTTAAGGAGGTGATCAATTCATCACGTATTTTTATTTTTTTTTTTTTTTGTTGCTTTTTAGAGTTTTAAATTAATTTTACAAAATCCTACTAAAATCGCCACCTATCTGTCCGCCTGTCTGTCCGTCCGTTCATCCGTACGTCAAACCACTTTTTCTCGCAAACTACTTAAGCAAGAAACATCAGATTTTGTGTATAGTGTAAAGTGGTGCTCTCTTAAAGTTCAAGTACAAAAAAAATTTTATAAGGTATATAAGGGGGGTCTCCCCATATGGAGGAGTGACCCCCGAAAAAAAATTTCATCGAAGGTACACAATAAAGGTATCAAATGAAAGGTCTTGATAAGAACTTTTCAAAACAGGTATTAATTTTACACTTTTTGCTTCGAGGGGCGCACACGGAGGGGAAATACACGAACAATTTGTCCCCCCCCCTCGCAATTGGACAACTGTGATACGAAAAATCTGTTTGAAAAGTTCTCATCAAGACCTTTCATTTGATACCCATATCGGCTACCCTTGATGAAATTTTTTTCGGTGGCCATTCCCCTATATGGGGAGGCCCCCCTTAAATACCTTATAACATTTTTTTGTTATTGAACTTTGAAGAGAGCACTACTTTACACTTGCATACAAAATTTTATGTTTCTAGCTTAAGTAGTTTGCGAGAAAAATTGCTGTGACACACGGACGGACGGACGGACGGACAGACAGGACGCGATTTTAGTAGGGTTTTGTAAAATTATTTTACAAAACCCTAAAAACGTTCATACTCCCACGAATAACATAAGTTGTATGAGTATAAGCATAGCTGAAAGTAGATTGTCATCGAGCAACACTTAAAAACTCAACACAGAATCTTAACTTCTTCAATAATTTATGGAAACGATGATGAGCCATCGTAGAACCAAATTAGAATATTGTCTTCTATTTTACAATTTTTATTATCAACATTTATTACAGCTTCATTACTAGGCACATCGTCATAAACATGAATTTCTGCCCATTTAAGTACAAACCTCATTCTAAATGAGTTATCAAACAAATGATTAATCTTAAAGGAAAAGACTCCAAATTACAAAACCTATTAACCTTCAAAACCTACAGGTATGTAGAATCATATCATTACATGCGCTCTTGAAACACGACGTACCTCAAGTTAAATTTGTAAAACAAATGGTAGTAACAAGCACAACTAAAAATTGATAACTATAGGTCTCAACCAAAAAGTCTAAAAAGCTTCCTGCAACTTCCATAATATTTGTGACTGGCCTTGAAAGTTTTATTTAAATTAACTGCCAAGACAGACTGTCTTTAAATTTCATGGTTCAACAAATACAATGAAGAGCTCAACGAATAAGAGTATTTTTTCTTGTATTCTTACATATAAACGAGTATTTATTAAACTCCTCGTAAGAAAATTAAAATTCATTCCTTTAAATTTACTAAGAATTTAATATTCGCAAATAACCAGCTCCCTATCTATGTTGACTTATACATACTCGCGTATAATAGAAGATAATCTTGAATTATTGTACAATTAAATAAAAAAGTTTTATTTTTCGTGATAACGTGAGAAAGTCGAGAATGTGATGATGATGGAGATGCTTTATAAAATGTATGCATGCTTGTATATTAGTAATCATGCATGTAAATTTTTTTTATTTATTTCAATTATTGTCTGTTTGAAGATTTTGCAGTGACTATTCAGAATTCGACCCTGACATTAGCGATTAAAATAACGATGACGAAATATTGTGTGAAAATTCTTTCTCATACGAGTAATATTGTCACTTAGACAATCTATACTTGAAATCAGTCTTTTACAATATAATCTCACAATTTTATTGATCGATGCACGTATAAATAAGTCCAAGTAGCAGGAGAATGCTACTGCCAGAAGGATTTTGTAAATAAATCAGTAGATCAAACAATGATCTATTGTACAAATAGCAAACGCCTATCTCACCAGTATGACATATTGGTATTGTTGTAATTCTAAAATTTGGAATCGGCTGTAACTATATAATTTCAACCCTGATTGCTATGCAATTTCAGAATATATATATATATATATATATATATATATATATATATATATATATATGTGTGTGTCAGACAGCTGTAACTGAGTTTCTGGAAAATTTAACGGTTCTCTTAAGATCTTAAAGACAAAAATTTAAAATTCACAGATCATACTATAACTAACAAAGTTTACCAAACTTTGACAACGGAGGTATTTTCTACCAACATCTATAATTTTTTGCAGATTTTTCTGCTCAAAGATGTCCAATTACGGAGGGACACACATTTTGCATATATTTGAACTCCCCCCACTCCTTTCAATTACGTTATCGCTCTTTAGATATTAGACCCTCTTTTCGTCAACGCCTATCATTTGATATCCATGTCAGCTACCTTTGGTAAAATAATACGTAAAGTGGTAATTTCCATATATGGGCACCCCCCCCATACTTTCAAATTGTTTTATACGAAAATTTCAGAAAAATTTCCACTTGCAATCTACATGCAAAGTTTCATCATTGTAGCTGCTGTAGTTTCCAAGAAAAATTGCTGTGATGCACGGACGGACAGATTGGTCACGAAAGATATTTTACAAAATCCTAAAAATAGGAAGTAATTCATACATAACAGACATGAAGGAATCCGCAATTAGTGGAACTACACAATTTAAAGAATGATTTTTTTTTCATTAGACACTGAATGTGACTCAAAAAAGTCGAAACACGTCTACTTATACAGCAAAGCAAGGCCCGACGGCTTTTCAAGAAAAAAGAGAATTGGCTTGCGGATATCAAATAAAAAAAATCATTGACAACAAATAATTTTGTTAAATTTTCCCTTTATTCCCACTATAAAATGTTCTGTTTTTTCAGGGTTTTGTAAAATAATTTTACAAAACCCTACTAAAATCGCGACCTGTCTGTCCGCCTGTCCGTCCGTCCGTGAGTCACAGCAGTTTTTCTCGCAAAGTACTAAAGCTAGAAACACCAAATTTTTTCACGCAGGTGTAAAGTGGTGCTCTCTCAAAAGTTCAGCTACAAAAAAAAATTTATGAGGTATTTAAGGAGGGTCTCCCCATATAGAGGAGTGGCCCCCGAAAAAAAAATTTCATCAAAGGTAGTCAATATGGGTATCATATGAAACGTCTAAACGAGAACTTTTCATAACAGGTCTTAAACTGGCATTTTTTGCTTCAGCAGGCGCACACGAAGGGGAAATACACGAAAAATTTGTGCCCCCCCCCCTCGCGAGTGGACACCTGTGATCCGAAAAATCTGAAAAAAATCATAGAGGTAGATATTAATGAGTACAACAACAACAAATACCTTAGAGGTCTAAATTCACTCAACTTTGTTAATAATAGTATGATTTTCGAATTTCTCATTTTCCCCAATAAAATTGTACAGGTACCCTTGAACTCAATGAAAGTGGATATTTGAGTAGTTACATATAAGGACCTAATACCCTGCAAGTTTGATGAAAATCGAATCATTTTCGCGGATGTTATAGCCATTTGAGTGACTATATTTCGGAGAGGTTGCGCACAAAACCTTTCTGACATGAGCGTAAGTCTGTTTACCCAACTTGTTTTTGTATACAATTGTTTCGTTCTCTACTTGGGAACTTCTTCAGTACAACATCCATAACCCTATCTTTTTGAAATAAAGGTTTTTTTTACAAAGCTAATTTCTTAATTACATTTTAGTTCTGAAACAGTTCATTAAAAGGATACTTAACATACTTAATGCGTTTGAACAGCCAAGTATTTCTCTTACCAGGGTCACTATTCTAAAGTTTCTGACCCCTACATTTATAGGTCTCAAGTGATTCTGCTGAATATTTAATGAAGCGCACTCTCTTTCAAATTAGAAATGGCACTCAAGCTAAAGGAAATCTATTGCAGCATTGAGAGGGGATTTAGGTTTTTAATAGGGATACCGGTTAATTCATGCAGTTTTTCGAGACGATCGGAAATGGTTTGTTGAGCGACGCCAAGTGATTTTGCAAGTTTGGGATGGATCTTGGTCGAACGATGTCTCCAATTCGTGATCTTCAAACTTTTTTGCCTTTCCGGGCCGTTTATCGTCCTCCAAGTCAAAATTGCCACTTTTAAACCGTGCAAACCACTTCTAGCACATACGCTCAGCTAGAGCATGCACACCATACATTTCCACCAAAAACGGTGACTTTCAGCAGCCTTTTTCTTCAATGAAGAAGTACTCCCCGCAAAAACACTTTATTCGGCACAAGATTCGACATTTTCAGAGTACAAAAAAGTATTGTTATTTACGCTTCAGCTTAATACTGATTCTGAAACTATATGACAGTAGCTTTCCAACACATATTTAGAAAGGTGTATCAATAGCATAGAAAACAAGTTACGACATCTGTTAGAAAACCACACTAATTAACCGGTACCCCTATTAAAATATGTTAGATCAACTAAAATCACACAGAAAAGCCACACTGTTAAGCTGAGGTTAGGGATATCTTTCAGAAATAAAACCATAAATGGACAAATGCCCGGAAATGGTTTATGAAAGAAAGCATTTGATAACATTACGCTAAATTGAGGCGGAGTTTGGCTAATCAATACTCGTACCCAATAGGCTTCACTCTGTTTTTGACGACAGAGAACGTCGCGGAAAAATGCGAATTTGAGCGAAAGAAGCTTATATTGAATAAGGAATTCCAAAAACTAGGCCGAGAACAAGGGACCAATTTACAAGGAAATCAGGCAACAACAATTAATAATTGACACGAAAGCCAGTGAAAAGGCTGGAGAAAGTAATAAATAAAAGCAAAAAAAATCTTGAGTGTGACCAATTTAAGATCGATAAACCAGGGTAGCAAATGCAGGAGATAGTCTCGGCGGAAACTGCTACCGCGCAAAAAATCACAAATCGGTTGTCGCGGAACTCAATGAATGGAAAGGAAGTTTGCCATACGATCAGCTAAGAATTTGGTTGTGTTCACGTCAAAAGTATTGTCTTGGGGAATGTTACAAGAAGATGATAGGATAGTCTCGATTGATGTCAAAGTGTTGTTTCCTAGTATACTGGTCAAAGAATCTCTCATTATACTGGAAGAATGGCCGCTCACACAACAAACAGGTGAATATTGGAAGGCCAAAACCAGAATGCATTCGAAACTGGCAAGACCCTGCATAAATGAGAGTTAATTCACCTTTAGGCAGGAATTTTTTAAGCAGAAACATGGTGTTCTGAATGGAAAACCCTCTATTCCCAGTTCTAAGTGAATTTTTTATGTTTCATTTTTAAGAAAAGCTTCAATATGGAGGGGAACTGCCAGGTCGATGGGTATGATATATCAAAGATGAGTTTACAATCATTAAGTAGGAACAACTCCAACAAATTCTCACCCCAATTAATTCCATATACAAAAAACTCCCTTTCCTGGACTTAATGATGTGTAGAAGATAAAATGGGCTAGAATTCAAAATATACCGCAAACCTATTACACCATCGGCATCATACAGTCCTCAAAAAATCAAAATAAATTATGATTATCCCATCGTCCTTCGATGACATTCGTGCCAAAATTTACTGAAATATTTTTTTCCACTGTAATGACTGTTGCGGGGTGACTTTTTCTGATACACTGCAATTATGAAAGGAGCAATCAAAAATTCTGAGCAAGTTTCATGGTCAATTATGTACTCCTTCCCCCAATTATATTGAAGAAGCGGCAAATACTGAAGCTTTATTATCGCTAACTAGGAGCTCTATATCAACTAGCAAGAATACTGACTCTGCTATTTTAGTTGACGCAACCAAGTCCATAACAGCTATATATAATCAAGCCACTTACTAAAAATGTCGATGACTCCAAAATTTCCTTGCATTATCTAAATGTAAGAGGCTTAAGATTCAAGTTGACGTCTCTATCTTTATCGTATGTTCTTCGTAATGATGACCTAATATGTCGTCCTGAATCATGGTTGCCAAATAGTATTCATGATTGTGAATTATTTCCTAATGACGTAGTAGCACAGTACAATCGCAAAAGACATATCTTCGGGAAAGCTGTTGGCAGCGACGTTCTCATTGCCTTTCATGACACCTTTTAAGAGACAGATCTTCCCAGTCTCCAATTCTCTCCTGTGTTGCAGTTGAATTGAAAGTTTCTCCTCTGCACTTATATCATTTTAAAATCTCCTGTTTCTGCATATGAAACTTGCTTCAGTTAAGTTTTCAGTGTTTATTCTGCATGTTTTTCAAACTGTTCTTTTGGCTTATGGTGACTTTAACTTACCGAAAATTTCTTGGCTAGATGATCAAATAAGCACCAGTTCTTTTCAACTAGTTTCCTTGGTTGCATCCTTTATGTCCATGTATGATCTGTCTAAATTTAATGAGGCTCTTTATTCAGCTGGACCTTTAATTAAACTTTTTGAGCCAACCAAAAGAAGAAATTTTCGTCGTCTGATGAGCTCTCTGCGGAGACTTTAACAACTATTCGTCCTAAATATTTTCAAATAGTAATTTAAATTTTGATATTCGAAACACTTTTCGCAGCTTCAATCTTTGCTATAAAATGTACGTGGCATGTGAACCAAGCTGGAAACTATTCAAATGGTCTCTTCTATCGCCGGCGATGATTTCATCTGTTTGACAGAAACCTTACTGACTTCTGACATTGTCAGCAGTGTAATTTTCCCACTTTATGATGTCTACTGCACTGACAGAGGTCGTTTGGTTTCAGGTAAATCAGACGGTGGTGGTGTACTTATCGCTATTCATAAAGCTTTAGGCAGAACGAAAACCACCAACGTCTCGATTTCATCCTTACTACCAATCCTGCCTCAGTCTCCTCGTTCTCAAAATCTCCCTCCAAATATGTTAAACCTGATCCCCATCTTCCTCCACTTGAGGTTCGTTTACCTTTTCTCGTGGTTCCATCCAAATGCACTCCTTTTACTCCAAGATTTAATTTCCGCAAAGCCAACTATGCAGCCATACAGCTAAAGCTGGATAGTATTGACTGAAATTCATTGCTACAGAAGCTAGATGTCGATTTAGCGTTATCTACTTTCTACCAAAATCTCAGTAGTATAATTATAAATCATGTACCTTTTGGCTGAAATTCAGACGCTTTTCATTTGGAGGATGAGGCGCGTAGAAAATACCAGTTTCCAACTATGACACTGACCTCGATAACTACCGACTACTTTGTAAAGAAGCCAAAAAAGCGGTTAAGAACGCAATGAAATCATATTATTATATGATTGAAACGTCACTGCAATCTAATAGTTCTAAGGCCTTCATGTCGTACCACAACCCTAATATCTTCTGATGGCATAACTGCCAAGCATCCGATGGGCAAACTATTTGCGACCTTTTTGCTCAATTTTTTTCCTCTTCATTTCAGGTTTCAAACCCCACTATATACTCTTCGTGTCCTTCTCCTTTCCCTATTGTGCACTCCATCGTGCCCTCTCTATAGAAAATTGAAAGTGTTCTGCTCACTTTTGACATGAATTGTGGTCCGAGTCCAGATGGAATACCAAATCTGTTCGTAAAGTCGTTATCTTCCTCATTATCTCCCCACTATCAATTATTTTCTACATTAGGCTTTCTTTCTCCTGCCTTCCCGATTCATGCTAATATCTTTCCAATCCACAAGTCCGGAGATCGTAGTGAAACCTCAAATTTTCGTCCGATTTTTTTGCTGTCTTGTATTGGCAAGCTCCTTGAGCAAATTGTGCATAACAGAATATACGATGAATGAAGTGTCCTTTTTGCAAATGAACAACATGGCTTCATTAAAGGTCGTTCGACAAAAACTAATTTGTTAGAACCATCCATCTCTCTTGCGTTTGATAAGAGCCAACAAGTTGATGTCATATTACACCGATTTCACTAAAGCCTTTGACAGAGTTGATCATGGCCTTTTGGCTAACAAACTCCGATCTTTTCGCATTTCCGACTCAAACCTCTCTTGGGCTTTATCCTTCTTATCTTATCGCTACTACACCGTCGGCCTAATTTAGTCCAAAATCCGGTGCTCCTCAAGAATCAATTTTAGGCCATTTGCTAGTTAACATTTTCATTAATGACCTTCCCTAAAGCCTGTCCTCTAATTGTCTGCTTTACACTGATGATTTATAAATTTATCGTTCCATTACCTGCAGCAACATTGCTCATACGTTCAAAATGATATTGACAATCTCCAAAATTGGTGTCAAAGTAATTTACTTCCTCTTAATATTTCAATTTTTTATCACTTGAGGTTCAACAACAAAATTCATCCAGTTTTATATGAATACCAGATTGATGGATCGTTGCTCGCACTTGCGGACAAATTTATAGATTAGGGAGTAGTATTTGACCCTGGTTTGAAATTTGAAATCCATATTTCACGCATAACAGGCCAGAGTTTCACGTGTTGCTAGTTTTATTTTACGGTCCTCCTGCAAGTCCTTTAATATCTTAGCCAGCGTCCATCTATTTGTATTCTTAGCCCAGTCAATCCTTGAGTATGCCTCCTAAGTATGGTCTTCTCACTATACCAACCTTTCGGATGCTGTTGAGACTGTTCAGCATAAATTCACACGTTCTCTATTCTACAAATATAATCCCTTGTACAGCTCCTATGATGAGCGCTTATAGATCTGCAATATTCCATCACTCAAAAAAAGGAGAAAATTCTTAGAGCTGTGCTGCTTATTTAAATTATATCACGGTATTTTTTCATTTAATCTTCAGGAAAAGCTTTATATACGCTCCATCTCAGGAACGCGTTCAGCTAACATATTCAATGTGCCCTTTGCTCGAACTGATATTTACTTTTATTAGTTTTTAGTACGCGTATCATGTCGCTACAATGAACTCCAGCTGGGTCCCCTGCCACATTCCTTAAACGCTTTTAAAAGCATATTACATAACATTCTTAGCTCCTAATAGTTTATTCGTATTTTATATTCTTGTCTTTTTTCTATTCAAGTTGCTCACTTTGTTTTTGTCGCATATACAATATATGCAAAGTAGCAAACAAAAAGAAAAAAACCTAAATTTTAGACCCAAGGTAGCTGAGCAAATGGTACGGAAAGACCATGAGATTACAAAGGAACCCATCACATTGATCATAATCATCACGAATGCCTGGGAGTTATTGTAGATACGGCCGAATCACTTGAAATCTATAAATGTAGGGGTCAGGGACTTTAACTTAAAAACTGATAGATGACTTGTCTTTACCATATTTAAATCAATTTTATAGTAACATAAATATAAACCTCCAACATAAAGTTTAACAAAATAGCCTTCATTTGCTTTTAATAAGTCACATAAATAATACATTTTTGTGAATTGAAAGTTACAGTTCTTAGCTAATGCTAGCAATAATCACAGATATATACACCGGTTTCATAGCCACCGCAAACACCGTGAACCCACAGTTCACACATTAGACACTGTATCCATTCTTCACCTTCCTTGTCATTGCCGTATTTTCATTTGCAAAAAAAAATATTCAGCGTCTTCGTCAGTAGGGTTTGCAGCTTTAGTCGATATTGCTATATCGTCAGAGAAATCAGTATTATTTCCAGAGATATCACCAAGACTGGAATCTGACGATTCACTTTCTGTTCAGTTTCTCCTGAGTCTCTTTTTTGATATTTTTTTACCCTTTTTCTTAGTTTCTTTTTCATATGGTTTGTTTTCTTTACCAAACTTCTTTAATTGCGCTCCTTCGGGGTCCTTCTTATACGGGGAACTTGCAATTATTGCCGATCTTCCTGGGTTACGCCCTCTATTGCTGGATCATTTTACGACTGATGGCACGGGAGAAATTTGAAAGGGAGTAACAAGAGGATGATGTTCAGTCGCAGTTGCAGACGACCCCGGTTCAGTTTCATCGAAACTGTTCAGTTGCTGAGGACTATATTGAACAATTGTGGGAGGCGTTGTCAGAATGATTGGAGGATTTTTGTCTTTATGTTCCACAGCAGAACTATGTTATCAGCTGCAGTAAACGTGTTTCGATGTACGGACATATTCCACCAACTTTAAAACCATTTCCTGCAATCTCTTCAGTTTGACATTTTAAGTAGACTTTTCCAAACCGCTCAACAACCTCAAAAGGTGTTACAGATCTATTATTTTGTTTCAAGAAAATTCGAACTTCTTTGCTGTAATACGCTTTCAAGAGACCCATGAACGTTCGATCCAGTGGTTGTACTTTGTGCGTACAAAGAAGTGCCAGTGGCAGGATCGGTGTTTGTCAAGATCGATAACCTATATATTCTTGAATCAAAAACTCTGGTGAAGCTTCCGTTAGTTGGACATATTCCACAAAGTGTTGAAACCATTGCATAAAGAGGTTAGTTTGAATCCAACCTGAAGGGTGTGCTCTTCCTATGGAGTCAACTGGAGCACCTCTCATTAAAGCTTCCGATATATTTTTACGCAGAAAATGATCATGAGTGAAACAAATATTCCTGCTGGACTCATGCAAATAACTATAGTTATTAAGGACCCCCTGTCAGCTGACGTCATTGCACCAATTTGTTTTTTTCCTTTCCATCCTATAATTTTTGGTATTCTGCTCTGGACTATAGAGAGATCGCTCTCATCAACATTAAAGATGTGTGCTGCAGAAAAAGACCGATTAGTATGGATTTTTTCCAGATTGTCGTAAAAATCATCCAACCTTCCTTTGGTGAATCCGTTGGCTCTTGCTTGAGAAGTACCAGTTGGTTGTCTTATCGATAAAACTTTCTGATTACGTTTCAAAAATCCATTTAAATAGTATTTTCCGGCAGAAAGACCCTTAAAAGAATTTTGAATGTTGTTTTTTAGAGCTAATTGATAGGCCAAACGTCGTAGATCCATTCTAATGAGTCTGTAAAATTTGCTTTCCATTACTCAAATGTTCTCAACTAGCAGTTTTTCCATGTCTTTGCTTAAAAACTGGTCTTCGGCCAATAGGTTTACTTATTATTGACTCAATCGGTGAGTTCTTTTCATTGACCATTCGAAAGAGTGTTGACCGGGGTACATTGAAATGTTCAGCTGCCTTTAAATACCCTGTTCTTTTCCCACGAACAGCAATAATTACAGCAGATATGTCCTCACTGTCCCACTTCTTCCTTTTCCTGTATTTGTTGCTTGTTGATTTTTTTAGAACAAAAATAACAAAAGAATTGCTTACCAACAAAAAACGCGCACCAAATTTGAAATATTCCAAATTATGTTCACTTTCAGTATTCCAAATTAGTAACATGTGAACCTAACTGAAAACTTGATGTCACATTTTTAGGGTATTGTAAAATCATTTCACAATACCCTACTAAAATCGCGTTCTTTCTGTCCGTCTATCTGTCCGTCTGTGTGTCACACCACTTTTTCTCGCAAATTACATAAGGTAGAAACACAAGATTTTGTAAGCAGGTGCAAAGTAACGCCCTCTTCAAAATTTCACCACGAAAAGAAATTTATAAGGTCTTTAAAGGGAGTCTCCCCATATAGGGGAGTTGCCCCCGAAAGAAGTTTTCATCGCATGTAGGAAATATGATATGTTTATCAAATGAAAGGTCTTAATGAGAACTTTTCGAAACAGGTCTTAAACCAACAAGTTTTGCTTTGAGGAGTGCAGGGTAAGGGGAAATGTACGAAAATGTTGTGTTACACCCTCGCGATTGGACACCTTTGACCCGAAAAATCTGAAAAAAATCACAGAGGTGTGATTTTAGGAGTACAAGGGCAACAAATAACTCAGAAGACGAAAATCGATGAACTTTGTCAATAATAGTACATTTTAAAAATTTACAATTTTGCCTATACAATCAAGATGGGATTCTTAAATTTCCCAAAACCTACAATTTAAGTTTTTTAAAAGTAATTGTATGTGTCCTGAAAATTTCATAATAATTAAACAATAAACAGCTAAGTTACAGCCGATTGAATATTTAAAAATTACAACAACATTAACACGTAATACTAAGGAGATACACGTTTGCAACGGACATAGACACTACAAATACGTAGGAATTTTGAAAAAAAAATTTTCTAAATCGTTTGTCATATTGATGTGTTATCATGACTAATCAAGCGACGGGGTCATAACACTGGGAACAAAATAGTGGCGAGGTAAAATTGTGATAAAACTAACTAACGAATTCACATACTATAGTCATGATTATCAAAGTCTGCTCCCTTAACGAAAATCTTTTCCAGGTAGTCGTTTGGCTCGCGTGCAGCTGTCAGCAGTCAAACCCAAACTGGCACGTTTTATTCGTATTCAAGCATTTCGTTCATCATGTCATATCATGTTCATGCGACGGAACGCCGATGGCTTGTATATTTATAGTTGCATTCGACTATTCCAAATTAACTGCAGTATTCCAAATATGCTGCACTTCCTTTATTTATAATAATTTTAGGAAGTATAGAACAAAAACTTTCTCTATCATGTGACTCAAAAATAATTCTCCATTTTCGCTCGAAAACATTTTTGTGTTATGTTGATTCCACATATTTATTTTTTCAACGGACGTTTCCCGTGATTCGCAAAGTGGAAAACGAATAAAACAGGAGAAAATATCCGAAATTGTCACAAGAAAAATCTCAAAAATTGATTGGATTACATTAATCAATCGAAAATTACTGTTTAGCGATAATTAAGCAATTTCTAAACTTCCACTGCCCACACTCCAACAATGCTATCCGATATCAATTCTACCCACAACGTTTTCGTAATCGGGTCATCAATCTCTAAACAACAATGGAAACCTCGTTTCACTAAATAACGACAAAGTTGATCAATATTGCAGCGAAAATAGATAAAAATGCAATAAAAGATACGAAGGGGTGTTAATTGCTACGGATATAAATTCGATATAGTTTTGTTTGGACAGTTATTTAGATGAATTTGAACAATTTACTGTGATTCAGATGGAGCTTGAGTAACGAAAAAATACATGAGTGAAATCGTATTGCCAAGTTAGCAGCCAGCGGGGCATGTACTTTTATTTTTATTCATTATTCACAGGAAAAGTAGATACATATGTATGTATGTATGTATGTGGTTTCAAATCCAAAATAAAATTTAGCTAGAATACAATTTAAAGCTATGAAACGACGATTATTCTAAAAACATTAATTCCTGGTTTTCACTTTAAACATTTTTCCTTTTAATACACTTTTCAGTAATGTAGTTTCAGTTCACTGGTTCGCGGAATTCCGAATCTTATATTTTATCCGATTTTCCAGGAAGTCCACAACGTGTTTTGGAAACAGGCTTAAAAATCTTCATTTGTTGTTTGTCTTAAGATTATAAACCGCTTTGTCTTTCATTTGAATATTTGTATAAGATGTTTATGAGCACAGGGATTTCTTTTCGTCGTTGCAGATTTTATACAAGTTTTATTTTGCTTTTTAATTAATTTGAGGTGACTTGATGTTTTGATAAAAAGGTGATGTAATGAACGTATTTTTGTTATTTGCTCCGATGAATGAATTAATTTTAAAACATGATACAACCTACATATGTACATACGTATTTCATCAAGCATGTACTTGATTAAATGAAGTTTGGTACAAAATTATCATTTAACTTGAGTTCATTTCAATGATTGACTAACGTGGTCCATAGTGGACTTACCAAATATAAATAAGAAAACTTGTTGGATCCAACACAAGTGCTCTCTAAATTTAGACATATGTATGTTAGTCAAACACTAAAGAAAAAATCCCCTAAAAGTACTGTTGAATTTCTATGAATAAACACGTTTGCACGTTTGCAATTCTATTAGGGAGTTCTGATGAAAATTGTTTAGCATTTAAAAATTATTGATAATTATCATTCTTTTCTTTGAATTTGATGTGCTAATTTACATTTATTATACATACAAAGGAAGTTATGCTATTCATCATCATCATCATCATCATCATCATTTATGGCACGACAGCTCAAGCCGAGCCTTGGCCTCCAGGATTAATGTCCTCCAATCATCACAGTTCTGCGATCCTTCTGCCAATTGATCACTGTCAGTAAGAATCTGCTGCAAGCTTCTATTGTGTCTTGCCATTGAGTCCACGATCTTTCCGCTGGACGTCTTCCCTGTCTTCTACCCTTTAATGTTGGTTTCAGTAACACTGTACGACATACAGGAAGGCATGTTCGCAGCTCTACTCTCTGGCAGATAATGAGAAGGCTTCTGCCAGTTGCATTCATTACATTCTCAATGAATACTGGTGCCCCGTAGGCCGCACAAGCGACAAACAGGCCAACGTGGAGCCCTCGTTCGAGGTCCCCAGTCTTTCATAGCTAGAAGCGCGAGACGTTCCTTCATACCCTTAAATTGCTTTTGTAGCGGTAAAAGCCAAGTTCCATAATTTTTCGGCTCCAATATGGTCAAGAGCGAAGGAATGAGAGGCAAAATCACTCAACCTTTTTGTCTAATCCCGCATCCTAAAGCCTTGTAACAACATTTTTAGCAGTGGATCTAGGGTTTTGGAAATCGACTACCGATTTGGTACCTATATTGATTGCATTTTGCGAAAAACAATTCATAAGTACGTCATGACCGTAGACGCCACAAATTTTTTTACGAGCCTGCGATGTATTCTCACCTTGATCGTAGTGACGAGTTTTTTTTCAGAGATTTCACTCATTTCAAATGAATACAACTTTTGACACGAATGACGAAATACAAAACTGTCCATATGCAAATTTTAGACTTTCAAATCACTCAATTTGATTAGCATTGCCCGATAAACGACAACGAACACCATCTAGCGACAAATAAGGCTCAAAACTTTTTAGAATATCCAATATTATGCATTCGTCGTAATCATTTATGGCATACCTCCAATTTGGATCTTCACCTCCAGTGGTAGTCGTTGCAATCGTCGGTTCTCTTTGCGTTTTCGTTTGCCAATTGGGAATCCCAAGCAGGGATCTACTATCAGCACAAATTGGATCTTCCCTCCATTTCCTCGAACTCTCATCAACGTTAATCTGGGGAGCCCGCGCTGTTTCATTCTCGCCACATGTCCTGCCTATTGTAGTTGGCGTAGTTCTATGCATGCAGGTACAGGTAAGTCATCATAAAGATTTTACAACTCGTCATTGTAACGAAGTCTCCCTTCATAGCACTTTGCGTTTCGATACGTCTAGAGTCTTTTCGAAAACATTTGTAATAGTTCAGGTTTTACATCCATTCCGCAGCAAAGGTCTATCTATTTACCCTCTTCCATATTTCATTCTTTTCTGTGTCTTTTCTATCAAAATATGTTAAGGCATCATTTATTCACTCCGGAAACTTCCTACCATGAGCACTTGAATGACAACGCAGAAGCTTATACGCGTAAATGTATATTACATTAAACAGTTCCACCAATTGAGCTGGATTGAAGTAAAGATAATTTGTAATTAAAATTTGGTTTATTGGAAAAGTTGTAATATGTAGAAAGTACGAGGCACATCCAGAAAGTAAGTGTACTGTTACACTCACAGTTGTAAGAAATACTTTTTCGACATGTTGGCAACACTGCCGCGTAGCCTGACCCCTCCCCTTCAAAATGAGACCAATCCGAGGTTAGTGTGTTGAAACCTCTTGACGCAGTAGCATCTCTCGCGAAAAATTTCGATCGTATCTCCCGCCAAGTGCGAAATTCACGCCGTCATTCGCTACCTCGTTGCGAAGGGAAAGGCTCCGGTTGAAATTTATGAGGTGAAAACTGGTTACGCTAATAAAGCTATGAATCGTACGAGTGTGTACAAGTGGTGTTGCGAGTTTAAAAATGGCCGTACTTCCGTGTATAATGCTCAGAGGAGCGGAAGACCTTTAATTGTGACTGACGAACTTCTGGAAAAAATCAAGATTGCGGTCCGTGACGATCGCAGATTGACGTTAGATGAACTTTCTGCGAACTTTCCGCAAATCTCCAGATCCCTGATACACGAAACAATCACAGAAACTCTCGGATATCAGAAATTGTCTGCGAGGTGGGTCCCAAAACAGCTGACAGAACAGCACAAGTTGAATCGAGTGCAGAGCTCCAAAGAGTTTTTGGAACGCTGACGCTGAAACCTGACTTGGCCCCTTCAGATTTCCATCTCTTCACTTCCCTTAAGGTGCACATGGGTGGGAACAAGTTTTCAACGGACGAGGAGGTGGAGAAGTGGGCAAAAGAGCTGGCGGGAGCCTTCTTCGAGGCGGGCATCAAAAATTGATCCGCGGCTCACCATTTGCATCGAGAGGGATAGTGACTGCGTCGAAAAATAACTTACATATGTACAAGTGTAACCAAGTATGTTTTTGTTTAATTAAATTTTTTTTAACCCTACATAAATTGAGTACACTTAATTTCTGGACGTGCCTCGTAATTGTAAGTAAATGTTCGCTTCATATTCAGAAGAGCTAGGAACCACCAGTAGCAGTAAATCATATGCTCAACAATAATGGCTTAAGCAATAGTATGCAGTTAAAGGCCCACGTAAGCATACCCCATCCAGTTTATCGGATTGCTAGGCTTTTCGAATAAACCAATAATTGTTCAGTCACCATCAATGCAGGATCATGCAGATGCAGCGAATTAAGGAGGAAGACATACTCAGCCCAATTGCTTTTTCAGCCAATCTGGCAACAGAAGGTAAATTAAATTCAGGCACAATCAACATTTGCGTTTACATTACAGCTGGAATGAGGCCGGCCCGAAATGCCTGCAAACTTTTCGGCAATTACATAGAAACATGATCACATTTGCATTCAATTGACTGCAATACAGGGAGTAATATCAAACTATCGAAACAACTTTTATCGAATGGCATGTAACAAAAACGCGGCAATAATGGGGAGCTAAGAATTTATAGATGAAATTGCTCGAATGCAGTAAGCAGCTTGGAAGGGAAGGGATAATGTTCGAGCATGTCGAAACAGTTCAATGAAAGTCATACACGGTTGAAAAATGTTTAATTTTGTATAACCACTCAGTTTCTCCCGATACACTTTTCGATTAAAGTGCATTACGACTTGCATCGAATGACCTCGGCATTGAAACAGCAAACCGCTACCTACGAGGAAATGTAAGATGTAAGAGTAAACAGATGCTTCTTCTTTTTAATTGGTGAGCCGGTCGAAGTGAAATGGTGAATAGAGTGCGAAATTGGGATCAGGGCGCGAAATTATCGAGAATCGTTCAGGAATTGGATCTACTGAAGGCGATATGTGTCCATTGGGTGAAACCGATGCAGCGGAAAGTTGAGAACGTTAGGGCTGATTAAGTTGCTACAACATGCATAGGGGCCCCCCAAAGAGACAAAAAAAGTATGTACCTTCTTTCTTTTAGTATCAAGTTTATAGATTGTGTTTTGTAAAAGAGTTCACAAAATATTATAGATTAGATCATTCATTAGAACAACCTACAGTTTCTTTCAAGGATTGATTTTCTTTTAAAGAAGTGATTTTGTTTTGAAATATTAAACTTTTCAGCAGTTTCCACTGTAAAGCGCCAATTCCTCAGCCTTTGTTGCACAAGAGGTGGGAAGTATCAATTCCGCATGCGATATATGGTGGGAATACCTTTTCGATTCCGCCAAGTTTTAAGGAGTAAATTTCGCTAGAGTTAAATTGGGGAAGTGTCTTATCGAAAGTGATAGATTTCATAGTCTAAGATCCCGCTATACAACGACCTTCACCGAGATGCTTATTTAATGAGACGTATTTTTTATGTTATTAAATATGCCAATAAATATATCCTATATGGGTTGCCTAACAAATTTCAGTCCAGAGTATTTTTAATTAATAATTTAAAAAATTTTTTTTTTTAAACATTGCACCGGTGTGATTATTAAATAAATTTGATACCAATCGAAAGTTTGAAGCCCATAGAATATGCAAACGTTAGGTTGCCTATTTTTTTCCGGTCACAACCACGGGTTGCCAGGTGTAAACAGGTAAATCTATACTAGCATTTTGCAACGGTCTGATTATTGAATCAAACTTAGATAAACTGAAAGATTATTTCATAAGGAACACGGTGGTATAGGGTTGCCTGCGAAAAATCAGTCCCGAATTACGGTTGTCGAATTTTAAATAATAAAATATCGCTGCGAGTGAATGTGTGTGAGAGAGAGGTCCCACACCAACCATCCCATGCGGTAGAAAAGGACGCAGCGTAGCAGCTGTTTAAAGTCCGCCCATTTAAAGAAGGAGAGTGCGCATGCTATTTGTGCTTGGAAATGAAAAGGATAGCGATAGACTCGTATATGCTGTGCATTATTTTGGAGTAGTTAATTATTGATGTACAGAAATAGTTATTTAATTTTTTATTTTTTAATCAATTAATTATTTATCTATGTTTATTGTTTATGTGACACTAAAGTATATACACATCTTTAGTAAAAAAGACAGTTAGAGTAAAACATATATATTACTTATCTGGCAAATTTTATCTTTATTATTGGGAGCCGAAATAAAAAACAACAATTAAAAGAATACTTCTGTTTATTGAAAAAAATTTAAAATACAAAAATTTTTAAAATTATTCAGGTTCCGAGTCATCGGACATATAACTGTGATCTCCAACTTCTGAATCTTCTTCGTCATCACTCTCCGTTTCAGTTTTTTCGACAATGTCTTCTATTTTTAAAGGTGTATGATCCCCAATGAATCCTACTGGTTTTAAATATTCATCTAAGAACCAACCGCAGTTCTCAGGCTGAAGTTTCACGCATATTGGATCCGTTGCATTAAGCCACATGGAATTTACGAAAATAGTTCGTAAAATTTTCTGAGTTAATGATATCCAGCAAGGTGGTATGGAGTTGGAGTCGAAGCCTTTTATTTTTTTTAAAAAGTGCTCGCTGTCTTCTTTTGCAGAGTAATTCTTCAAAAAAATGCGATGTCTCGCATCATTCACACTGGTACAGTTCTTGATACCATACATACTAGACGTAAATTCTTGAACAGTCTTCATTTTTTCACCAATGAAAATATCAGCAGCATCTGTTAATGACGCAAAAACTGTTTGATATTTTTCATTTTTTGAAAATTGCTGAAAAGGTTTTACTTTCCCTTTGTTGTAAAATGCTGCCGTGTAATCGCAACCTGTAAATGCATGGAATGCTGGAAGACTTTGGCATAATTTAATTCCTAACTCCAACGCTAAATCGGTGCAATTAATACAATCAACAGTTTGATTATTACTCTTTTTTGTAGCTGAACTGGCAAGCCAAATTTCTGATCCGATAAGTTTGTGCATATTTCCTAACAAAATAATCAAAACGTTAGTATCAGAGGCTTTAATTAAAACTCTTGAGCCTGGTTCCGCTTTAGAAGCATGAAAAATAATCCTTGTATCTGCCTCTTCGTGATGACATTCATAATTAGTTTCTTCAGTTTTTTTTACGGAATTTTCCTGAACTTGATAAGAGTAACAATGATGGTCGACGGTTAAAAAAATTTTTTTGTTTTGGATTATCGTTACCAAACTGTCGTTTTGCCAATAATCAGCCAGAAACTGCACCAGAGCCTCTTTAAAGCGATAATTTTTCAGGCTTTGCAAAAAATTTTTTGGTCTAGTTTGCTGAGGTCCTGAAATTTTGTACGGAATATCGAATTCTTTTCTGCTTTCACGTTCGGAATCTTTGATTGACGGTGATAAGTAGCGATCAAAAATTAAATGTATTTCTGTCGCGTTTGTTGAACATATTTTTATGAGTATTGACTCGGCAATTTTATCAAAAGTTTGAGCTATAGCAGCTCCGATTATATGCAAGTAATAAAAACCATCTATTATTTCAACGTTGATATGAGTTGGCTCAACCATTTTAGTTTTGGATTTCAAAACCTTTGCTAACGTTGATTTTGAAGTTTTTAACATCTCTCCAGTACATGCAAAAAGAGCAGGGGGCAATGGTGCTAGTGGAAAAGTTAGGCAAAATTCGAGATTAATTTTTTTGTTTAGACTTATTGCCAAAAGTCGCCCAAATACATCTCGTTCCATTTTCAACAATACTTTCTTGTTCTTGTCTTTGGTACTCAAGACTTTAGTCATACATTGAGAAGCAAAATTGCAGATTTTGTTTCGTTTTATTGATTTATCGAATCTTCCGGGAGTTGAAGAGCATTCCGAGATAAAATTTAATTTTTGTTGAGAGCCTGCTGTTTTTACGTTCAGCAGAAAATCAGTAACTTCTTTCGATGCAGCTTTACCGGTTGAAATGTTGAATAATGTATCTTTGTCAATAGTGTCATCAAATGGATTCATCGTACATTTTATTGCTTCAATGATACTCTGAAGATTTTTCTTGTCTTTCTTAATTTTACTTCGTTGCAATGAGTGCGAAGTATCATCCTCTTTCGTTAATCCGATTTTTTGTTTGATAGATGTTAATATCTTCGTCCTCATGCTATGACTGAGTGCCCATCTTTGACGTGCAGATATTGAATCCGCAGCAAGGTTATCAGCCAATTGATTGCTAGCATCAGCATTGATGGTTTGCTCTAGCGTCAAGTCAACCGGTGATCGAGCGAAATTCGCTGCAGTTCGTCTAATTCCAAAGGCACCTCGACGAAATTCAGCCACCAAAGATGAATTATTAGTATACAAATTGATTAAATTGCTCAAATATAACAAGGACCATCTGGCATAATTGGGCTGGTTTAACGCAAAAAAAATATCAGCCATGTTGAAAATCGAGTCCACGTACAGTTCAAAGTTACTGGTGCGGATACTTCTGGAAAACCGATGGTATAAATTAATTAACTCACAGTACTGGTAATAAAATTGAGCAGTTTTCCCTTTTTCTCCGATTAAAGTCTGATTGCAGAATTCTTTATAACCGTTAACAATTCGACTCAATACATCTGGTAACTCGATAGTTTCGTTGGCGTCATAAGCAGTTTGATTTGATGCATTCTGTATTTGTGTTTGCAGCAGTTCATCCATCGCCTCAAGTGTAACATTAGTTGTCGATAAATACTGTTCAAAATGTAATATTTGTAATGCGGCAGCGGTTAGCGGATGTAAGCGCTTGCAGCGATTGAAGTGCTTGCTGTCCAAAAAGCTATTCATGGAGCCGCCGGCTAATACTTCAGCTTGCACCAGTATTTCCACTAATCCACTGGAGTCAATATATTTTCCGATGGCTCTAAAAAATGCCATCTCTGTGTGAAACGCTCCCAAGTTAACAAAAATTTTATTGTATAGCGGTTTTTCTTGTTCTTGAATTTGCATAGCCATTTTTGCTATCGCTAAATCATATGTCACAATAATTTCTGGCTGCTGACATTTTTCAGCGATTTCTTTAGCCATGTTTAATGTTTCATTGACTACTGCATACGACGTTGGTGATGAATTTATGGGAGGCAAATATTCAACTCTTTGCTTCTCACTGTGGTCTAAAGATATCATACAGTTATAACCCAACCACATAGGAACAGAATCAATTCTTGATAACGACATTATCCATAATAAATCTTTATCTGTAGCTATTTCTGTAGCACCTTTGCATAACTCGGTTGTATTGATAAACGAATCTACAGTAATCAGCTGCATACTTGCCTTAGGTTTCGAATAATATGGTCGAATTTCTCGTGATATTTCATTGAAACGCCTTCTCTTGCGGGTAGGCCCTTCTTCATTTGTGTTGTCCTTTACTTGAGGCGCTGGTGAAGTTGTAGCTTCACCGTCATCAAAATTATCAGTTCCATTACTAGAGAATTGATAAATAATGCCAACTGTGTCGTGCATAGTGTCCTTTCCAGAAGTTGTGTCAACGAAGCGGTCGAAATTATCGAACGCTACGTGGGTGCTGTGTCCATTTGCTGCAGTGATGCCTTTTGGTATAACTTTGTTATCTTGGATCGATGTATACGTCATTTCGGTTTCCAATTCTTCTGCCAAATTATATCCAATTGTATGGCCATACCTATTAAGTATCGTAATTACTTGCCTAGAGTTGGTTAAAGACTTGACTGCCAATCCAAGAGATAAACTTTTTGCGGGCTTACATGCACCCCTAGTGACAGCATAAATAACGTCACTACATATTGACGTTATTTTAGCTTTCAGTCCGTTCGAATCTTCATCAGAATGATTAGGTCCTTCAATAAGGTTTCGCATAAAATCTATTAATTGCTTAGGAATGTCACATTCTCCACGAATGACATCATCAGCAGTTACGTTGCGAGAAAGCGGATGAACATCTATATTTTTAATACAACTTCTCAAATAATATGCTACATTTTCAAACTCATAATCATTTCTTGTCTCCAAAAATTTAAAATTGTTAGCCATTACAGAAACGTCCATGTCTGTTTTGTACACAATTTTTTTGTTACGTATTCCCATTGACGCTTCAATCGTAATAAGATTACCAAATTTCTTCATTAACTTTTTTTGCAAGGTTTCACATCGGTAATCTTGAATATCATCGAAATCAATTTCATGATTTCCAAACTCTAGCAATAAAGCTTGGTATCTTAAAAATAATTGAGCCAAGTACATAACTTGGTTGTTTTCAATTATTTCTGTCTCAATAAAATTTGATATGGATTGAAAAGCCAACTGATGTAACTGTCGATATTTACTATACGTTGAATCGGTAGATTCTTCCGTGGACCGCTTATTTTTCGATTGATACAGTGCGTAACAAGGCAGATGGTACGCGATAGTTTGATGTTGAAGTTTGGAGAGAATCTCCGAATCGCTTAAATTTTCGGCGATATTTTTGATCTGTAGTGGTACTTTGTCACCTTTAGGGAAAGTAAGATTAACCAGCTTCTTTCCACATCTTTTTTGGCTGTGGTCACAAAAAAGACAAATAATTGTGCTTGATGTCGATGCTGTTGATGTCGTTGCTGTTGATGTCGATGCTGTTGATGTTGACTGCTCCTAAAAGAATTTAAATCATTCTTTGAGTAAAAATGGAAAAAAACAAATATAAATGAAAATACAAGTTCAATTAATAGATTTTCATGTCACTTTTTTAAAAAAGCTAAAAAAAAAAATAATTTTTTATTACCTTGTCAAAGCCCCCAGAAGTTTGAGGCAGGTCTTCAACATTACTCGTTTCATCCTCAGCAACTGTAGCACAGGAATCGACACTAGGATTCAACTGTTGTGGTTCTTCTTCAGTAGTAGATACATCGGTATGCTCCTAAAAAAAAAACAATTTTTGCGATTAAATGAAAATGTTTGATTATAAATTTTAAAAAATTTTTGATAAGAATATTTGATTTAAAACATCCTCATTTAATTATTCCAAAAAAAAAAAAAAGGAAATCAGAACATTTTCTTGTTCAATTTTCAACTACCGTTTTTTAAGTGAATTACAAAAAAAATATGTGTGTCGAAAATTAACAAAACCATAAGTGAGTTTTACTAGCAATTACTTCAACATGACAAAAATATAGAAGATGTATTAGCTTAGATAATTTTAAAGATTCAATTATTATGTACTTACTGTATATTCAGCGATAAATTTAAGAAATTCTTCGTTATATTTTTTATTCAAAACAGTCACTTTTTTGTAGCACGTGGTATGATAACCTACAAATTGGAGTGACGCACTGGGTAGCTCAACAAAATTGTATTTAAAATGTTTTTTTTTACGAAAAGCTAACTTTAATGCACAGTTTTTAAAAGTTTCATCATCAAAATCAATTATTCCGTCATCCGAATCACACAAAAAACACTTTTTGGCCATTTTTTCCAATAATAAATAGCAGCACGTTTTTTCACTTGTATCTATAGCGACAATCTACTCCAAAATAATGCACAGCATATACGAGTCTATCGCTATCCTATACGAGTCTATCGCTGCGTCCTTTTCTACCGCATGGGATGGTTGGTGTGGGACCTCTCTCTCACACACATTCACTCGCAGCGATATTTTATTATTTAAAATTCGACAACCGTAATTCGGGACTGATTTTTCGCAGGCAACCCTATACCACCGTGTTCCTTATGAAATAATCTTTCAGTTTATCTAAGTTTGATTCAATAATCAGACCGTTGCAAAATGCTAGTATAGATTTACCTGTTTACACCTGGCAACCCGTGGTTGTGACCGGAAAAAAATAGGCAACCTAACGTTTGCATATTCTATGGGCTTCAAACTTTCGATTGGTATCAAATTTATTTAATAATCACACCGGTGCAATGTTTAAAAAAAAAAATTTTTTAAATTATTAATTAAAAATACTCTGGACTGAAATTTGTTAGGCAACCCATATAGGATATATTTATTGGCATATTTAATAACATAAAAAATACGTCTCATTAAATAAGCATCTCGGTGAAGGTCGTTGTATAGCGGGATCCTATACTATCATATTTGCATGTTGGTTTTAGTGGACGTCGGCGGGCTTTATGTTCCATTGCAAAGGAAAACTGTACTTCCAGGTAAAATTGGTGATGGGTAGGGTCACCCAAAATGAAAGGTAGTTCCGCGCTGATGGTTTACCATGCCCCTTCACCGAAGGTTTCCGTGATCAACGGAAGATTACTTTCTTGTAATTCTTCCGGAATTTGTGTCCCCTGTAAGAGACTGCACGCGTTGTTGCAAGTGTCTACGCGCAAGAGAGTGGCGTGGGTGATTAAATCAAGGAAAGAGAGTCTAGTAGGCCGCATTCTCACTCGGTAGCTTAATTGGGGCTCATAGCAAGTGGCGCCGACGCATGTCTCCCCCCGGTCAGAGCTCCCTCGTGGTTGTCCGGTGATAGCCGATAATAAATGGACTCCTAAGTATGGGAAGCTATCCTCACTTTTCAGGTTGCAGCCGCTTTAAGTTTGATATTGTCGTAAAATTATGTCATTATTTGTTTGAATCATTAATTCAGTTTCATTGACCTGAACGCCAGCTTTTTCGCTTACGACTCCAGCTGTATGAACTCTTCCTTTGCATCTGGACATAATGATAACAGCATTGGCATGCTCGACTAGCTGCGTGGACTTGTAAAATAGCATGCCCTGGGTGTCTGTTGGTGCTTTTGTGATCCCATGTTCCTGAGCAATATTGAACAACTCCCTATTTTAGGGACGATAGGTAACGTGCTGTTAGTTAGTTGTCTTCGTAGAATTACTTTGTAGGTATATTTTGTTCTCTATGTTTAACCGATTTTGAATCTAACGTGATATTTCAGTCGTTCCTTCAGTGGGACTTAACACAGTTTACAATATAACACGTTTAAGATGACTATACTTGATGCATTTTATACTCAAGTGTGAAAAATCCTGTATGACTGGCACGTTTTCTTGAAAATCAACTTCTTTATGTGTTATTTTACTAGAGTTTGAAAAGTGTGTTTTGTTTTTAAAATATAAAATATATCATAACAACACACCAAACACGCTTGCCGCGAGTAATTCAACACATTTGGGGAAAATTATACACGTATGTGTGCAGCGATTACACAGATTTTTAATTTTTTAAACACACTTCCTATTTGCTGTGTATTTTTTTATCACTGGCCTTGAGTGTTATTCAGACTTGGAGGTGTGATCCACACCGTGCGCCACAGATGGAGCATAGCAGTTAAAGAATCTTATTTTGATATGCATAACACGAATCCGTTCATTAGTTGCTTTGAATTCGGTGAGAATTTTTGTGAACTTATTGGATACCTTATGAATTACCACTTGTAAAGATACTGTGTGCTTGCATGTCATTGAAATTGTTACCAGCACATTAGTTTCTTAAATTGCCAGTATATTGACCCTATATTTTTAGGACTTTGTACTAACATGCAAATCTCTATTGAAATCACGACCTTTGTCCGTCTGTCCATCCATCCGTCCGTATGTCACAGCACTTTTTCTCCGAAACTATAAATGTTACGGCCATGAAAATTTGCGGAAAGGTAGGAAGTGGTGACTTCTTGAACGTCTTGGGGTGAAAATTTTTTTCAGAGAATTTTAAGGGGAGTCGCCCCATATAGGAAGGTGACCCTTCAACATTTTTTGTCACCATTGGTAGTCTAATAGGATGTCATTAGAAAGGTCTTAATGATATGAGATGTATGAAATTTACCTTTAGGGATTTGTTCAATTAGTGACATCAGTAATCGTCAAACAAAATTGAGCTATTTTTCCCTTACTTCAACATTTAAGATGTATGCTATTAATGCTTGATTGAATATATTAGCGGATCACTGAAGATAAGAAGTCAAACAAGTCGAATAAGTAGGAGAATGCTCCTACCAGAAGGGCTTTGTAAAAATTGCTAGAGTTAAAAATAAGTATTCGGATGGCATGAATAGATGACTCGAATTATTCATCCAATTTTTGAATAAAATCCTACAAACTTATCTAAAAGATGCAGAGTTTCTTTCACAAGTACATAACAGGCGCCATTTCGTCAAACTTAAATATGCCCTTCCAATTGAACATGTTCAAATTAAACATTATTACTTATATTTTCATGAAAACCTGAAGAAAATAAGAGTACCTATGTAAATTTGAAATATGTATCAACCATAAACACGTGTTATTCTTGTAATAATTCCATACAATTCAAATGGTGACAACTCAGGGTCTCATACCAAACCACATAACTGCAAAATTTTAAGAAGTTTAAGGGCACCGTTTCGATTTTTTGGGAAAAATGTAAAATCTACAAATCATACTGTTATTAACAGAGTTGAGTGAATTTTGAATTTTTGCTCTTGAACTCATAAAGACCCACCTTTGTGATTTTTTTTATTTTCAGCTCAAAGGCAACCACTCGCGATGGGAGGGCACACAAATATTGTTCGTACATTTTGCCTCCTCCTGAACCTTCTGATGCATAAAATAACTTTTTTCAGATTCTGAGAGTGCTAAAACTTTTGATTTTATGCGACTAAATTTCATGTAAAAAATTGTTTAACGGCCACTTCGTCATGAAGTGGGACCCCCCTTAAAAAATTTTGAAATTTTTGATAAAACCTAAGCTTATGAGAAGCCACCACTTCTGACCTTTTACAAAATTTGAGCTTTGTAGGTTCTATGTTTTCTGAAGAAATTTCTTGTGTCCCATGGATAGGCGGGCAGACGGATGGAAGGACGGATAGACAGGACGCGAAACTAATACGTTTTTATAAAATTACTTCCCCAAAGCCCTAAAGATCATAGACGTACATCCAATAGCAAAGAACTTAGAGGTTGAAATTCGTTTAACTTTGTTAATAATAGTAGGATTTAGAATTTAAGTCAGTAAAAGTTTAAAAAGTCCTTATATTCTATAAGTTTCAATAAAATTTACAAAAGTTGTAGCCATTTGAATTTCCTCCTGTTAGCTGGTTAAGATTAAGTTCTCTTATAGCACATCATGAAAGTTTTTCTTGAATTAAATCATTCTACAATACATATCTGCATATTGCAGGTTAGGTACAAGACCCGTCTGACATGAACATATTCTGCCTACTCAACTTGTTTCATCTCATTTAGTAATGGCTAGCAATTTGTGTGTGCAGTGGGCTAGGGCACACTCCGCTGGCGCAACAGCTCCCAAGTTAGCTAGTAGTTCTAGTGGAGCAGCGGGTTAGGGCATACTCCGCTAGCGCAGCAGCTCCCAAGTTCAAGCCTCGGTGGCGCCAGTTTTTGGATCCCCGATGGAATTTATATCCCACCTACCCGATTCCTAGCCGGTCAGAGCGTTCCTCTATCCGCCACTTGAGGGCGCATCTGATAGGGGGCCAAAAATCGCGCACGGAATATTGTGCATTACTTATACTCCAATACAATATTTCATGACTGAAACCTTTCTAGTTCCTGAGAAAGCTTGCTGGAAAATACGGACGAACAGAAAATAAAATGGCGGCAAATCAAAATACATATATTAGTTTAAATAAGCTTAATTCCTGGAATATATGTATGAGTCAGTTTTGATATTCATAAGACGTTCTTTGATTTACTTATTATTTTGCAATACTCTTCTGGTAGAGCAATTCGCTGCAACTTTTACTTATTTCTTCTGTAATGTTTTTTGAGTTCAGATTTGAGTTTTTTTTTCTGGCTTTGAATGCACTCTGAATTCACAATATCCTAAAAGGACATTGGATTAAGATGATCTCAGAATGAAAATCAAAGTCACCAAAATTATTGATTAATTTTACATTTTTGATGTTTATATTTTAATTCTAAGGATTCCTTGAATTTTCATATGCATTAGTGAATTTTGATGTCTAAATTCAAGTTCAAAAACTGTTTCACATAAATTCAAATATTTAAGAATCAATACTTCGAAGCCGACGATTATACTCGTATAAGTCATATCCCATTTCAATGTGCGTTAATCATAGGCCTTGAACCAAATAAACTTTTATCAATACTTAATTGCCTAACTTGAGCATCTGGTATTCAAGTCAGCAATCTGTTATCAATAATCATTTTTATCAAAATTATTACTAATTGCTCATATATAACTCAAACATTTAATCACCTACCGTCTACAGCAAGGCTCCAAAAGGTACACTTGGAATCTTATTTAGTCTACGGCCTATACCCTATTAGAGATATATATAATTGCCCTGATAACTACTCTGTAATATATGTTCTTTGTTACTGAATAACCGTAGCAGTTGAATATCCGATTTTTTTTCTCTGTTTTTTTCTTTTTTTCAATAGGCAATCTTTCAAAAATTGCAAATTTAGTCCAACAAATTTTTTGTCAGTTTTATGTAAAGATATATTAACATATTTATTGTATTTTCATAATTTTTTTTAAGTACTTGCCTTTTGTCGCTTTAACACCCCTTTCGGGCCTTCGTTTAGAGATAGTTAGAGTATTTTTTAGTACTTACTAGATCTCAAAGCGAAAACACTGTATTCACGGGGCGTAAAAAATAACACCTTATAAAACACTTTCGATTTCTCCTACCGATTCATGTAAAACTAAAATTCTTTTTTACTAATAAGTCATATAAATTCACAGATTGGTTACCACTCGACTAAACTTCACAAAAGAACTAACATGTTAGCAAGTACACAATCCACTTTAAACAAAACGGGTCACGGTCACTTAAATAATTTTATTAGGGGCGTGACACGAATTGAAAAGCACTTTACAAACAAAATTCGTCGGAATGGCAATAGTCCGCGTACAAATATTGTCAGGTGAGTCAAGTACCGACACTTTGGAGCTTTTGTTAAAAATTACTACTGCATCTATCCTCCAAAAATTCGTCAACCAATGTCGCGATAATCATGCATCACCACCACCACTCAGCTTCGTGATATACTCGTGCATGGTACCCTGATACGTACCGGCATACTGAGAATCGACGAGTCACAATAATTAATGCATATAAAAATTATTCAAACACATCAAAATTTCAATGAATAAACGCGTGAAAATCGATAAAATACCAATAACTGTTGCTTACGAAACTTGTTGCTCCCAGAAAGCCTCAGATGTCTTTCTTAGTAATTTTTACGCACTAGCCGAAATTCACTACGCATCCAGCCCTAATGAAAATAACCGCCTCCAAATTGTTCGATTGATTAGAGTTAATGATATATAGTACTATATTATTACTGGCAGCATTGAATGATATAATTGTTATGTTTGTATGCTTTTCAATACCCAACTCGAACTAGTATAGATTAAAAAATTCCGGTTTATTGGGATGATGTCGCGATCGGTAACGCGTCTACCCACTTACTAAATAATCACTCACATGTTAGCTTTCTGCTAGTCGAGGAAGCAGTAAGTTAACAATTTTACTGGAATCGTTATCATAGTGGCGCTTTGCTTCGAAGCGGAGTCTGGCGTCTTTATCTCTTGATGAAATTTGTTTATCGAAGTATCATAGGAATGAGAAAAAAATGGATGGTTCTTTCTTGAAATACATGTTAAATTGCTGTCGCCAACTTAACCAATTGTAAGTCTAAATTCAACAGAATTTTCGTGAAACGTTGCCAGACATATCTAATTCTTTGTTGTGCTATCAGCCTCTTGTGAGTCAGGAGCTTATTCTGACGAAAACCAAACAAACTCACTTGCAGATAAAAATTTTAAAGCATAAAAGAACAGCCTGTAGCAATTCCGATGGCGGCTCGAAATTCGCCACATGTCGAAAAATTTTAGTTATTTACTTATTTCAAATAAAGATTTTTTTCATCCAAAGGCGTTTACCTTGTTCCAAAAATACATCCTACTTCCAAAGATACATGCAATCTGTCGCTTTTTTAGGTTGTGCAACGCTGCAACAAAGCTTAGCAGCGATCCTGCTTCGCACCTCTGTATCCAAAGCACCTGAATTCTTCAATCAACACCGGTAATTGCAATCGAAGCTTAAGACGTCTCCCAAGCAAGCTTTCGTCTCTTATACGCACAATCGAACGCATTTGAGAAAGACTACGTATCAGGTCGCAAGACTTTGACCAAGTCGTGTGTGATTGATATACGATAGTAAAGTTAGGCATATTGTCAGACGCACTAACAAAAAGCTGGGAAATAATTGTTGCTAAGTATAGTACACGCACGGTACAACTGCGGCGAATAATTTCTAATATTGCACTGTTACTGTGCTGCTAATCTCCGCAGAGCAAACAATGAAACTTATTGCATCTCAGTGAATGTTCTACACGTGATACATTTTGCGCGACTGCAGTCGAAAGCTTACTGTGGACGTAAGTTAAATATACTTTTCAAAGCAAGTGTGAGGGAAATGTGGAAAATGTAATTTCAAGTTCATTGAAACTTCAAGGTTAGATGAAATCGATGGGAAATGTGGATTTACGTAGTCAAACAAAAGTTTATTTGTGACATTCTGATGGCCTTCTGAACAAAGAAGTAAGACATTAGGGGTAGCAATTTTTAAGGATTTTGTAGAATTTCTTTACAATACACTATTCCGTCTGTCTGTCCTTAGTCCATCACAGCAAGAAGCTAGAGTTATTAAATCTTGTGAGCAGCTCAGAAGCATCTTGTTAATGCAATTTTCACAGTCGAAAATTTTTCGAGGTATTCTAAAAGGGTCTCTCCATATCAGGATGTGACCCCTTGTAATTTTTTTTCGTTGAGAGAACTGAAGGCGAGAAAAGTGGGGAAACCAAGGAAACGCTGGTCTGACTCGGCCAACGAAGACAGCTCATTGCTGCACGGATGTCGAAATTGGAGGACGCGGTCGATGGACCGAGATACTTGGAGGCACTTTTTGCAGAAAGCGAAGGCCTGAGAGAGGGGCTGTAGTGCTACGAAGAAGAAGATGGTTCTTTATGAGTACAACACCGATGAATACCACACAAGTCGAAATTCGCTAAACTTGATTAGCGAGAGTATTATTTATCAATTTTACATTGTCTTGAATAATGGCATAATTAAATAAAATTCAACGACTAGATGGTTAGTAATAAGACATATCAACCATGGAAATTTTAAAAGGGTTGAATAATATTTAACAAAATTATCATGATTTGAAGTTTTCAATATCACAGCAACAACAAAACATGGTTGTGGGAAAACCTGCGCTTCCAATCGGCTCGGACACTACAGACTTGGTAGAATTTGCATGAAAACTTCAGGAATAATAAACATCATGAATATCACCAAAAATATAAACAAAGTTGTTGCTTCCTTTTTTATTCGTCATTCTTTTTTATTTAATCATACGTCGACGTTTCGAAGCATATACTTGCTTCGTCATCAGTGATAAAATAACTAATTTTACATTTCCCTTAAAGCTACTTATCTACCTACTACTATTACAATTTCAACACTTAAATCTACTAACCTAATTACTTCCTTAAGTGGTTGTTGCAGCTAATCACTCTCATAAGGGGTGAGCAATTATTTCCTAGATCGGTGTTCAAAAGTATTTCATGTGGTTGCCTTGCTTTAATCAGACTTTCGTAGGCGTCCAATTTGTTGATTTGAGTTCTTTAATTAACTCAAGATTCTCGTCGCTCATGCTGTGCTTCTGCTCTACAATGTGTCTTGCTATCGAAGATTTAAAAGTCCTGATGCATTTGTTGTTCCTGATTGCCGCTTCTGCCTCCTTGATATGTTCCTTAAATCTTGTTTTAATTAATCGCTTCTTCTGACCTATATAAACATGTGAATACTCTGTACAGCTTACCCGGTAAATTCCGCTAACGTTCTCCTGGGGTTTCTTATCCTGAGCTGATCCCAACATAGCCTTCAGTTGATGGTTTCTGCTATGTGTGACGACCTGAATGTCATGCGCTGTAAATAATTCTTTAACATTGTTCGTTGCGCCCGAGTGTGGTACCGATATTCTACGGATCTGTTCAAGCTGTTCATTTTGTGCGTACAACGTTGCTTGTTCGTCCTGCCTTTGCTGCTTGATTTTTTTACGCATTAATTGGTCAACTATTTTTGCTGGGAATCCATTTATTGTTACTATCTTGACAATGTATTCACATTTTTTTTAACTCTTCGCTACTCTACGGCATTGTTGTTAACCTATGAACCATCGCGTGATAGGCTGCCATTTTTTGCTGAAATGCATGGTTAGAATCGCTGGTGATCATTCGCTGCTTTAGGTGTTGATTGTTACGTATAACTTTTAAGGTCCAGGAAATTCAATTCGTTATTTACCACTTCTTCTATCGTAAATCGTTTCTTTTGGTGAATGTGTTGATTTTCACCACGGCTAAGACATCATCGACGTATCGCCACCATATTCAAGTTGTATACCCTCACCTCGGGATAGTCCTTCTAGCACATTCCGATTAAAAAATTCTTTTAAAATTGTTGAATCGAAAGAATTTGATTTGTGCACCATTCATGTCTTTGACCAATGCAACCAACGATTTCAGGCGACCATAAACCTCGTCTTTTGTTTTTAACAAATACACGAAACGTAAGGTTGTTGCTTCATCTTTCACTACCATGAATTAATAAACATCATTAATTCCATTACTTTCACTTAGATCACATAGGTCAACATGCATATATTCTCCTCTTGCTGATACTCGTTTAACTGTGATGCTCTTGTCATTTTACCGTATTGACAATCTTCTTAGAAGAATTTTTCACTGTCAGTTAAATCGATCCCTAGGCTAAACCTTCTCCACATATTTTTTTTAAAGAATCCACATTCACTTGTCCGAGACAACGTTGCAATGAAACGGCAGCTATATTTTCGTATTCGTTTGTACTTAAACGCTTTTTTGTTTCATCACATCTTCTAACTGCGACTGCATTGTCTGATTGATTCAGAAATTTGCAGCCATTTTTATTGAAAATCACGGTATAGCCTTTATTCGTCAACATGCCAGTTGAAAATAAATTTTCGCGGGGATCATGAACGCACAATACATATTCTAGGCGGACAGGCTTCCACTGTTTATTTACTCTCGAATCAATGAAAATGATTCCAATCGCTTCGACTTTTAGCGATTTCTACTTAATACCCATGCATTTCGTAGCTCTGAAAACCACTCTCAATCATATATCATGTGCTTTGATGTTTGTTGCGAATTCCGGTGTAGCGGCATTCTCCCATTCGCAACATCAAATTACCTCTGTAACATCTCCACCTACTTTTAGGCACTTATACATTTTTATCTGTATATTTATATATTTGTTTAAACATTTAAGGATTTCCCTATAATTTTTTTTTCTCCATCATTTCTATTGCCCTATTTTTAACTACAAACAAGTTGGGTAAACAGACCTAAACTCGTGTCAGAAGGGTTTTGTATTCAATTTACAAAATGCAGTCACCAGATCGAATCAAATCAAGTAACATGTCAAAGACGATTTTATTGGAGAAAATATGAAGTACGAAGATCATACTATTATTAACAAAGTTGAACGAATTTCGACTTCTGAGGTTTTTAGTATTGTTATACTCATAAATATCTCCCTTGATAATTATTTCAGATGTCCATCCGCGACGGAGGAAACACATTTTTTATGTATTTCCCCCCTGTGCCCCCACTGAAGCAAAAACTGACAGTTTAAGAACTGTTTTGAAAAGCTCCCATGAAATCTTTTATTTCATACTCAACTTTTATTTCATAATTTGATGAATTTTTTTTCAGGGGCCACTCTCCTGTACTGTTATCATCGATTAATGGCGAATTTTTTCGAATCCTAGAATGGTTACAAAACCCTTTTGCTAGGAGCTCTCTCCCACCTCCTTGACTTGTTTCACCTATGAGCATTAATTGTAGGTACTCATCTTCAGTCATTCATTAAATTGAATCAAGTGTTCAAAGCATGCACCTTAAACGTTGAAGTTGGGAAAAAGTAACTTAAAATTATTCAATCTTCGCATTTAAAACAGCCACTATTTTGTTTTACGATTGCTGATACCACTAGCTGAACCGATTCTCAAAGATATTCATGACACCTATCATTCCTGAAATTTTCATGCAAATCCTAGCAAAACTGTAGTGTCTGAGTCGGTAAAAAGCGCATGTTGTTCCATAGCCATATGTTGCCATAGTAATCAATGCAGCGCATATTGTTCCATAGTAATACAGGAAAATTCAAACCGCTATAACATCGCTAAATATGATTCAATCTTTATGAAATAGAAGATCAATCTTGTAAATAGACATCCACGTACTGAATTTCATTGAATTTAAGGGTACCGTTAAGATTTTATTCCAGAAAACATAAAATCGATAAATCATACTATTACTAACAAAGTTGAGTGAATTGCGACTTCTCACGTATTTGTTGTTGTTGTACTCACCAAGGCCTACATTCCTGATTTTTTTCAGATTTTTCGGATCACAGGTGTCCAATCGCGAGGGGGGGGACACATATTTTTCGTGTATTCCCCTCCCTGTGCGCCCCTCGAAGCAAATTTTGCCAAACTAAGACCTGTTTTGAAAAGTTCTCATCAAGACCTTTCATTTGATACCCATATCGGCTACCTTCAATGAAATTTTTTTTCCGGGGGCCACTCTCCTATATGGGGAGACCCCCCTTAAATACCTTATAAAATGTCTTTGTAGTTGAACTTTGAAGAGATCACCACTTTACACCTACACACACAATTTGATGTTTCTAGCTTAAGTAGTTTCCGAGAAAAACTGCTGTGACACGGACGGACGGACAGACGGACAGACGGACAGACTGGTCGTGAAACTAGTAGGGTTTTGTAAAATTATTTTACAAAACCCTAAAAAAGTAATAATAATCTTATCTTTCCCACTCACAACATTCCATTCATTACTTCCTATTAACAAAATTTCATTCGAGACCTTTTCATTAACAAAACCTCATTCCTCCCTTCATACTAACTAATTTTATTCATCATCTCCCACTAACAAATTTAATTTGTTATGCTAACAAAAATTCGTTCACGCTTCCCTACTAACAAATTTCATCTCAATGCTCATCAAGAAAAGTGGCACAGTTGAATTTGCTAAATGGATGAATAGGAGATCACCACAAGGTGTCTTCGATGGTAACGTCGTGGACTCACAATCAGGGGGTCCGCTGGGACCCTGGTTCAAGTTCCACCGAGCTCAGGAACTCTTTTTTATATTGGCAAAGCAATTATTTCCGTTTGTATGACAATTTGCATATAACTAAACGCTATCATTATTATGCAAATTGCCATATATGCATAATGGAAATTGTTGTATTTTTCGCGATGAAAAAGATGTGTGGGTAACGGAGTCGAAGTGTATCGATTACGTTACCTCGGTACGGCAGCAGGAATTGGGAAGAAAAGGATTGCGGAATTGGTGGAGTTTTTTAGTCTTGATTTGGATTCTAAGAAATTTTTCCTTCCCAAAATCAATTACCACCCCGTGACGTACCTTGTCTCCTTTAGTACCAATAGTTCATCATCTAAGCTCCTCAGTTCCTCTCGAATTGATATTCCTTCTATTGTTTTTGGTTCCTGGCAAGGATTAGCTTTGCGTTAAATACGCGATATCTTAGCAACCTGTGCTCGCTTTGTCGGGGGATATACATCGCAGCTAGGAATGCGATTAATCATGGATTCGTGAAACATTTGGCAGGGCAAAGAATTAGTTATCAACTTAACTTTTTCCTTTAGCTGATCGTTTACTTCGGTCACTGGGATTGATGTGCAACACTATCGTGATTATGTTCTTATGCTGAGCTTTTATAATGTGTTTTCCATCACTTTCCACTATAATTACACAAGTTTTACACATTACCGCCGTTTTTGCTTACATGGACAAGGGTATTCCGATATTTTATTTTTATAAATGAAACGATAATCATATCCACTCATGCACAATTTTTAAGGCTTTTGTAAAATAATATTACAAAACTTTTAAAATCGCGTCTTGTCTGTCCGTCTGTCCGTTCGTGTGTCACACAACCGGCCCCGGAAAAAGCAAATTTCATCAAATGTTGGCAGTATGGTTATCAAATGAAAGGTCTTAATGAGAACTTTTCAAAACAGGTCTTAAAATGGCAAGTTTTGCTTTGAGAGATGCAGGGGAAATGGAAATGTACAAAAATAGCTTCTATCTTTTCTAGTTTCTTTTTAAATTGAAAGTCATTTCCCGGGTTAACAAGATAGACACATTTGTTGGTAGCCTGTGATGAAGTTTTAGGAAGGCCCATTATGATACCGTGATAAGAGCTATGAAACAGCAAAGATATAGTCAGACAACAAACCCACACATATGTCATTAGTATGTAGTGTACCAGATAATTTCTCTTGTAAATACTATACATGATAGTACTACTTGACTTTGGTGATCTGATGAGAAATGAAATTGTCACGGAAACCCTTTGCACTTTCCCATGCAGTCGTTAAGATGCCACCCAAGCCAAGTTTGTCAATATTAAAGCAAAAAAAATCAATCAATACATCAAACACCTAAAAAAAATTACTTAAATAAAATCCAGTAACGAAGTAGGGAAATAGATTAAGTTGGAATAGCAAAACTGAGAAGTTCTGGTGGAATTCTATCCTGCAATGAAATAGTTCCTGCTCTACCTCGATGAGACTTTATCGTTGGGAAAGAAATTCATTATTCGGGATTTAGATGAATCGCTCGTTTCATTCTCCCTATTTAATTGACATTCGTCAAGGACGCGTGGATGATGTAATAGGCAAAATGATTTACTCATTCGAAGAAAAGGAAAGTGACTCTTAAATGAGATGACGTCAGATATTCGAATAACATATGAAAATCGTGCCTTATCCAGAGGAGATGGACAAAAATGCGTTTTAGCTAAATAGATCACGACTAAAAAATCGTACGAAATTCCAAATCTCGATGAAATCGTTGATGAAGGACGGGCAGTACATTCGAATTAGAAGCTATACAACCTCGCAATGTCCATGTAGACTTTCCTCCTTCACATTGTGTTCATTCTATTACAACAGTAACCGATTGCCCAACATTGAAATTATTTACAGGGAATATACATGAATACTTTAAAACATCCTACGGAGGCTGAATTGATGAAATTGAAGGATCTCTTATATTCCGTTTTGATGTTCAAATATATAATCTCATACTATCACGGTTCAATTTAAAATTCATACCAGCAGACACGACTCTGCGGAAATATGGTATTCAGGTTGCAGTAAACCCAATTCAAAGGCCCAAGAAGGTCACCATGGGTAGTAAATACCATTCTAATTCAAAACTTAGCAAGAGAACTCGGAGGGTCTCTCCTTGCGTATGTATATTTATCCAAGAAGTACAACAGCCCTGTCATGGGATTAAAACTTAGACAGTATGTGGTAGTAGCTCTTGGCTACGAAATGGTTTGTGAAATCCACACAAGGGAAGAATTTCAATGTTAAGATAACTTCTTCATTCGTCTACGAACGAAGGGTACCCATTTAGGAATCAAATGCACCGATGGACAACTGTGGTTTGAGCACCGAAATTTAACCACTCGCCACTTACGATAGGCAGATTACGCTAGGCAACCAATGACGAAACAACTACAAGAAGAGTTAGTCGAATTTTCAGAAATTATTCATGGTGTCAAAATTCAACCAGTATTTTATGCAACTTTTCTCTCTCCGAGTGTCATCAATGTTTTATGGACTTTGACTACGAACAAGCGCATTCCAAGAAGTGATGCAAGGCTCAAAAAATTACTTATCATGCTAGAAAAATGATCCAATGCGTTTGATGCCGCCGGAGGTTTGCTATTGCAGTTGCCTTGGTTGCGGTTTATTATGCCAGAAAAGACGGGGTACAATCTCATTCAGTACTTCAATAAGGAGTTGCATGAAATGTTCATGGAAATCATAAACGAACACAAACGTAATTATTGCGACGATAAATTAACGCATGATCTCATGTTTGCATATATCAAAGAATCCTTATCATGCAAGGATGACCCGCACAATATTTTTACCGACAAACAACTGACTATAACAATACTGAACATTTTCATTGCTGGGTCTCAAACTACAAGCAACACACTTAATCTCGTATTTAGGATGATGTTGGTCAGGCCGGATATCCAGGAAAAAATTATCAGCGAAATTGATGCTCATCTGCCTGAACTATTTTGCCCAAGCACCTCCATCAAGGCGGCCAAATACTACGCAATCAAAATTGAATCGGGGACTCACCAATATGCGCAATATTTGTCTGGCTGCGCTTCCGAAGTGTGGACACTTCGCGAACCGACATTTACGAAATTAACGGTTCATCTGTTTGAACCAAGCTGACGAGGAACCTGCCGACAAAGGACGGGTCTTTTTTTGGTGTACGAAAATCGACAGCGGAGGATCTACAGCATAGTATACTCAAATAGTAACCACACTCCATCAACCCTCCGGAAAAATCCGAACACAAGCCGAACAGCAAGCCATAAATCTTCGGTAGCAGGTAGATGGTAAACGCTGATGCGAGGAATGGCGCGAATATAAACATATGCTTCGATGAGAGATTTCAGGGCTACCAGAGCTAAAAAATCAATAACATTGCAGAAAAACAAATTCGTTCCATGCAATCTTTTAGTTTTTTATCAGGATCTGGCAGCACTTCTATGTTCTGAAATGCGTAAAAGAACACGTGCATTGGAAATTTTATCTGCATTTTGCTTTGTTTCTTGAGCGCGCCAAAAATGGATCAGCTGTAATGCCCCGGATCAGCTGTAATGCCCCTGGGAAAATTCAAAAAGTGTGCAACACAGGGTAAATGAAAGGTGTGGCTACTATTTGAGTATACTATGATCTACAGTGCGATGAAGCAAAGTATCAAGGACGAGAATCATAACTAGCAGCTCAAAGGAGGGATTGTAGGCAATTGCGTGGAATTTCATCACGTCCAAGCGACGTAGAATATTGAATGGAAGTTTCACGAATGGGGCGCTGGAGCAGATAGCTTCGTGACGCGACTTAATTCGGGGGGCCCCCAATCAGCAGAATAGAAGTAAGGAAAGGTATAGTGGATTTATCGTTCAATTTTATTATGTATTTGAGCGTGATTATTCTTTATGGGCATTGTACAGTTGGTTCGGGGGTTATTCAGTGTCCTGAGTAAACTTTCAGGGGGTTTTAAATTCATTTTTTATCGGACGAAACATATATGGTAAAGAGTGCGAAGTGGTCGCCCCATCCTTGAAGACTGGGAAAATTACCCTTAGATGTCACGGAAGGGTGGCAGGAGTATTTAACGTGAAATTTCTGGAGAGATTTAGAGAGATAGTAGTTTTGATTAGTGGAATAGTAGTTTAGTTTAGGACCAACGATAGAGTGAGAACGGGGTAGGTAATTCCTATAGGAGAGGAAGTGATTTCAGTTTTATGAGGGGTGTTTCGGCGGCCACGTTTCTCGCTTTGTGGCTACTTGGGACCAAGGAACAAGCAAGTGGCGCCTCCTACGACCGTCTCCGATAGACAAACCGGGTGTGAAGTCCCCAGCCGAAGGATCCTCAATGTAGAGGTTAGGAAGAAATAATAGCCATTTATTGTATTACGCGTATACTTAAGTTAATAAGTTCTTTATTTTTTGCAACGACGAGTAATGTGTGTAAATTCAGTATATTTAAAAGTAAACTTTTAAGCAAAGAAATAAGAAATAGTTAAACGGAATCAGATGTTGCTAGAAGTACATTCTGGATAGAATCATTTTATCAGTAAAATCGATTCGGTTATGTCATTGGCCAATGTTAGATAGCTATATCAAAAATAGAATTGAGCTATCATCGGCAGATGAATATTGTGATGATCATGAAACTTTGTGCAATATTAGGTTCCATATTTTTTCCTTTCTTTGAGCTATTAATATGCAAATGATGTAATTGATTAACTTTACAAATTGCTCTTGCACGTATGCCCCTAATATTAAATTAAAGACTATAGATATGATTATGATGAAAAATATTTAAAATATAATAAATATGAACTGCTGAGGTTAATAAACCTTCGGTCTTCTCATTTCTGATATTTCGACTGGGTACGGGACCTACCACGGTGGCTGGACCCTTCACTCGTGAGCTAGCCATCGGGCTATAGCTTCTTCGTTCTTGGTTGTTCCAGGGGCTCTTACCGGGTAGAGTGGCCTTCCTCAACATTTTTTGATATTTACCGGAAAATTTCATATAAATTAATTTATGTTTTATGAATTTTTCATGTAAATTTAAAATACCATGGCCACGTCTACGATGGATTGTTGATCCAGATAGGAGGGTGCGAGGAGGCACCGTCTTCATCTGGATGCCCCAATCTTATTTTGGGGTCGTAAGTTTTCGAAGTATGGACGAATTCGTCTTGCATTCCGCGCGTGTTAATCGAGCATAGTCGGCTGCGTTTCTCTTGTCAATTCCTTTGGTAGGTTACCTTGGCCTCAACACCGTCAAACTGGTATATTTTTGAGATCCCTCCAAATTCGTGAGTGCGAAAATAATTTATAGTGGGCCCGTGCGCTATGGGAAAAGCACCCACCCTACGACACTGCAACGCTAGCTTGCCAGCGCATTCACACGTCCTCAGGCAAGGCCAATCCAGCTGAGCACTAATCGTTGGCTCCCTGAGGCAGCAGTCCATCGCTGTAGTCCTGAACCCAATTAAACACTACAAATTTTCATTCAAAATGCTTCATTCCTCTCGAAACTATTCATTCCTATCAAAGAAGCTTGTCAAGGAGCTTGCGTACTTCATTGGTTTAAAAATTTTTGTGTGTGTCAAACTTGGACATCTCTAGGGGACCATATGCGTCTAACTATATAAATCCCACCCATTAAAGGAACTGGCAGATGATACATTGAAAGGATTCAGCAGGGATCGATTGCAGATCACTGATAGCAGTGATAAAGTAGTCAAAAAAGTTGAAGAACCGCGGAGTTTAAAACTACTAGTACATACGAGTACCAATGCCCAAAATGTTCCGCAAAGCCATTGTTGTTATTTTCTGTTCGTAGAAAAGAACGAAATCGGTTTGCTATGTGATATCGAGTACATATCAATAATAGGAGTGGAATTTACATTGCTCAGAAACAGCAAAACTCATAAAGTCCTTTGTCCTATAATATCTGAATCTTTTAACTAGATAAAGTTCTGATACTCTTTGGTGTCTGCCAATCATGGTAATCGGAATCAAAGAACACATGAGCAAAATTAAGTTGATGTAAATTTTGTCCATATCTTAATGAAAAAACCCTCCATCCTAGTGCTTTTAAATCATAACAATAAGTTTCCTCTTCTTAGTTACAAACATTTGAATTGGCCAATTCGACCTGAAATTTTTATTCACCGCAAATTTACGAGTATATCAATACAGTCAGTTAGAAACAGAAATTCTTCTGTTTGTAGCTGTCGCTAAACAAATGAGCTCGTTAATCCAGTTGCAAGTTTGTTCTATTTTAGGCTAAATTCTACCACGTGATAATGCTTTCGGAGTTGACTTCCAGTTTTCAATCAAAACTTGAATTTAAATTTAAATTGATTTGGATGATAACCGGAATATTGAATAGATTAAAGTTACATCATTATCTATAAATTTATAATTTGGTTTATAGAGGTTATTACAGTTCTTATCCTATCAAGATTTTCATTAACTTTACTATCTTGAATTAATTATAAGTTAAATGGCTTAATCAGAGATAATGTTAGCCATAAATATATTAGACGCCGTAACCAATTTCAACAGGAAAAACTCGGATTGCTTCCCAAAATAGTCAATTAGCAACAATAATTACCTTAATCCAATCTTCCACGTGGGTTACTTCATGAATTTCTTCACTTTATTTCTTATCTTATAAATTTATCACAATCAATGGAGAAAAAACTCCACAAAGTGAACTTCCACTCACATTCCTCAAATTTATTTTCGTACAAACAAATCACCTTGAACCACTGAAAACATGAATAAAGACACTTTTCTCGATATGAACACTTTCCCATAAATTTTCCATGTAGAATTTCCGGCCTTTGTTGAGGGAGGAGAAAATTTGCCTTGTACGCTGTTGAATCGAACGAAATGGAAGGAACTTCAGAACAATTATTTAAATATTGAAATTTATGACTGCTCTTCACATTTGTCTACAGTTTAAGTGCAAGAATTTTAACATTAACACAAACAACTACGAATTCAAAGTTCAGCCATTTGCATTTTAAAGTGAAAATGGAAATGCATTATGTACGCGCGAAGGATCCACCGATTCCTCCGATGATATCAGAACGCGATATTTCTGATCACTAAAATTTTAATAGGACTGCAATCTTACGTTCCCACTTCAAAAAAGATCACATGAACGTTATTTTTCCTGTGGATTGACAGGGTTGGGAAGCATATGTGGAAATATCGGCATACACAATATGTTGAGGTAGAAGAAACCCATGATGTTTCGGCAGATGGCTGTAGTGATCGATATTTCGAAAAGTAGCAAACAAACAATTACAGATTTATGCTTGTTGGAAAGGGTCCCTTCAGTTGTGAGTTTGCGAGTGTTACAAATGGAAGTCAACAAAGAGAAAATTCTGTGGAATATGCAGTTTTCTTTTGATAAAGGTGAAAATACACCCCAGGCGACGGGAAATTGTGAATAGTTTTAATGGTAATTTTGATGTTAAAGATGCACGGCGCGCTGAAAATGTCGATAAAATTACAGAAACGGTCGAAATTGATCGGTATGTTAGCAGTTGTAGCATTGTCCAGGAGCTAAAAATTGACCTTAAAAATAGTTTTAAATCATTTGCACAAAGCTAGACCTAAAAAGAAGCTTGCTGTTAGGGTACCACGCCAAATAACACAATACTATGGATTTTCTTTTAAATGTGCACATCTCTTTGACATGTTTCTTGATTTTAGTCCTTGCTGGTGACTGCATTTGGTGAGTTGAGTACAAGACCCTGTTGACATGAGCGTAGGTCGGTCTACCCGATTTTTTTAAACATATCGTGACTGAAGATGAGAAATGAGTCACACAAATTCGAAGCCAGAGTTGTCCATCAGGAGGGAATATTGTGTTCCATCAGGACAACACCAGGTAACATACATCTGACTGGTTAAATCAGAAACTCCAGGAGCGTGGTTGGCAAGTTTTTATGGATCCACCATATACATAGTCCAAACCTAGTACCAACCGATGGGCTACTTGTTTTTTGCATTGCAATAATTCCTTAGTGATAAGAAATAGACATCAAGAAAAGATTTTGAAAATCAATTACTAATGTTATAATAAAAACCAAGACTTCTGTGAGAAGACATTATGAGGCTACTATTAAAATGGCAATACATTATTTTACTTATTCATTTCCAGACCGTGACCCTTAGATTGAGTTTCTTGAAGCAATTTCAAGGTTAAAAATGTGAGTGGCAGTAGGAATTCATCAGTTTCATGTAGGAATTATGTAGATGTTGTGCATTTAGCGTCAAAAATGTTAAAATGGAAAAATTATCGGATATAATTAGTGCGGATTAAATCCTGTGCTTAAGTCTGTGTGGTCCAGAAGTTAGAGCAAAAGACGCATAAATCGAAGATCCCAGGTTCAAATCTCGTTGGTGAACAACGTGATTTTGTTCAGGAGAGTTTTCGGACGGACTTCAAGTGTTCACTCAGTGTGATATATTCTGATTTAATCAGATCATATCATAGCTTAGTAGACACACGAGAGCATGGTACTGACCAAACCAACTTCCGAAAAAATCAGTACGGTCATGAAAATGAGATACTCTAACTATCTCTAAGCGACGGCCCGAGAGGGGCTTTAGTACTAAAAAGAAGAAAAAGAAGAAATCATGTGTTTAATTCAATCATGTCCTTCTCCAAACTTTATTCGATGTACAATATTTACAAGCCCCGTAGATTTTACCTGGCATTCCCCTAGGTTTTTACTGTAAATTGTTAAAACTAAGAAAGGATTGATCGTTCATTTGAGGGTATTGCATAAATTTTTTACAATACCCGTCCGGCCGTGCGTCACAGCAGGTTTTCTCGCATAATACACAAGCTAAAGTAATGAAATTTTGTACGTAGGTCAAAGGTTGTAGTTTCCCCATGTATGGGGGAGACCCTTGAAAAAAAATTGTTTATTAAAGGCGGCCAATATAGGTGTCCAATTAAAGGTCTTAATAAGAACTTTCCAAAACAATTCTTAAACTAGAAATATCTGCATGGAGGGATGCAAGGTGAGGGGAAATGTACTAAAAATTTGTGTTCCCCTCACAGTCGCACATCTTTGGACAGAAAAGCCTGAAAAAAATCAAAAACTCTACCAAATTCGTTGATAATAGTACATTTTACAAACTTTATGTATTCATCTATAAAACCAAAAGGTCGCCCTTAAATTTGAAAAAAACTTGTATCAAAATTTCCTGATAATATATATTTATACATAGTATATATATATATATATATATATATATATATATATATATATATATATATATATATATATATATATATATATATATATATATATATATATCTTGCCCTAACCCAAAACATTTCACTTTTGTCAGGCGTATATATATATATATATATATATATATATATATATATATATATATATATATATATATATATATATATATATATATATATACATATATATATATTTATATGTATATATATATATATATATATATATATATATACATATATATATATATATATATATATATATATATATATATATTTATGTATATATACATGCATATATATGTATACAAATATATATATATATATATATATATATATATACATATATATATATATATATATATATATATATATATATATATATATATATATATATATATATTCATAGAAAACAAGTTGCAAGCAGCTAAGGTCTAGACGATTGAAAATGTATCAACTGCAACAACAATTATGCGTGGCACTGTATAAATACGTTCGCAAGGGACCCAAACACTACAAATGTGTAAAAATTTTGCTGAAAATTTCAGAAATATTTTATAGCTAGTGGCTCCCAGGTGTTGTTTGTTTGTTACTATAATGCTGCATGATTGCAAGCTACGTACCGATTAGAAGATACACCAGCGTTGTAGCTTTCGCCAGGCAATTTTATAAAACGCTTCCTTTGCCACGGGTGTTCATTCTAGCGGCGCGTTACCCTTGATGTTTCTCTGAAACATGTCGCGATGAAACGGTGTAGCTGCATGGCTGTCTACTGCTTTGGAAAATCGACAATGTCTTTCACCTTTCCCGTTGGTGGTTTGATGCCTTCGCTAGTGACGCTGTGCCCAAGAAATGCCGCCTCCTCGGCTCTGAATTCGCATTTGGCCCTTGCTTATAACGCACAAGTAAGACTAAAAACCCACGAGCAGTCATCTAGTCTCTCATTCAGCGCATTAGCATACCAAGCCTAAGTTGCGCTTGTTCAACGGTGCATCCAGCGACTAGAGCCACATCATCATCCGATAGTCGATCAAGCGTTACTCATCTGGCATCAACGGTTCCAGTAACCCGTTATAAGTCGCGTTCCATAGGTTCAGACCAAGGCTTAGGTCCCTCAGGTAGTCCCTGAGAAGCCTTGTTGATTCTTGTTAGCATTGTCCACTAAATCTTGCCAGCAGCGAACCTTGATGTTGTTAATCAATTTGTGAATGCATTTCCTAGCCGACTTATATGCTACCACCCGGTTGCATGTCTCGTTATGATTCCATTCCCGTTGAGCCGAAGCTTCACTGCAAACCCAAACGTTTTAAATTAAAACGCCTAAACGTTTTAATTCAAACACTTTTAGTGTTTTAATTCAATAAAACACTTCAGGCGTTTTATTTTAAAACACTTACCGTTTTATTTAAAACACTAAGCGTTTTAATTTAAAACGTTCAAACGTTTTATTGAAAAAAAACACTTAAAGCGTTTTAATTAACATAACATCAAGGAAAACGTTTTAATCAAAACACCAGGCGTTTTAATTAAAACGCCTAGGTGTTTTATTGAAAATGCTTTCATGCTCACGTCAAAACACTTCTGTCGATTGACAGACACATATTAACATGTGTTCTTTCGAAATTTTTTGTGAAAGTTGTGCAAAAAATAATGAAGTTTCGTTTAAAGTGGAAAAAGTGGTAGTTAAGCTTCAACACTGTTTGTTTATAGCAGGAAAGTGCGAGAAAAGGTATTGTGAGTAGTGATAGAAAGTTTGATTTCGAGTTCTCGTCCACATACTTACTTCTGTCTGTCAATATGTCCGTAATTCTTTGTGCAAATAGTGCAACAAGTAATGAAGTTCTATTTAAAGTAGACGTGGTATTTAAATCTTGACACTTCCTGTTTAGGGCAGTGAAGTACGAGCAAAGGTGTTATGAGTGTATGAAAGTGATAAATTTCGTAGGTTTTTCATCAAAGGCACAGTGTAAGCACAATGACTTCTCGACTAGTTGACCGAATTCCACATTTGCCTTTTTATTCGTCCACTTCATTGTTGAGTAAGGTAAAACCTGTTGCAGTATGATCAAATACATATTATCAACAACGCTTTTGGTGTTTTAATTCTTCTTCCAATTTTAAAACACTTTTAATGCACATTAATAATTAAAACACCTAAAACGTTTTAAATTAAAACGCCTAGACGTTTTAATTAAAACGCCTAGTGTTTCAATTAAAACAGTAGGCGTTTTAATTAAAACATTAGGCGTTTTAATTAAAACGCCTAGTGTTTTAAATTAAAACGTCTAGGCGTTTTAATTTAAAACGTTTTAGGTGTTTTAATTATTAAAACGCCTGAAAAGTGTTTTAACATTGGGACGGGAATTAAACGCCAAAAGCGTTTTAATTTAAAACGTTTGGATTTGCAGTGTTGTGACAGTCCCTTCGCTTTTCAACGACTTCAGTCGACTAGCTGCCGTGCCGAGGTTTTCAACGGGGCATCGAAGTGTTGCAAGCAGACATGATGATGCTCATAGTTGATCTCATCACGTCTTGAGGTGTCAGTTCTTCTGTACCCCTGCGAATCACCCTGCAGTGAAGCATTTGCCGTTAGCACCTTGATGAACCTTTCGAAGTCCATCCTTCCGACATTTCACCCAATTGTAGAAAGTTGAGAGCACGGACGTCAGGAAACAACGTCACTGATCTCAAGCAGAATGCACTGATGATCACTCGCTGAGTAGTCCTCTAATGCTCTTCAATTGTCTATCCTCTGTACTAAGGACCCCGAGGTGAATGTCACGTCCGGTGTGGTAAGCCAGCATATTTCTTGCTGCGCTGTCTTGGCTGCGATTCATATGATTCGTTTTCATGCCCCATTTGATTTCTTTAGCGTTGAAGTCCCCCTCAACGAGCATGTTGCCGTTCGCGTTCAAAACAGTGCCCTCCAGAGCATTAAACATGCTTTGGAAAGATGAACTCGATTGGTTCGGCGTTAGGTATACACTAAAAAGATGGCTCCTAAACACCAAACTCACACGAAACCATCCCCCCACCTACAGCTCTCTGCCTGAAAATCACTGTTCTGAACCCAGATGGCGCTAGTACCAGTTTCATCAGGATACCATGATGCAGAACTTTTATCGTGGTGTTGATCACTCAGCAGTTAAAAGTTGGCTTTCATGTAACTCATAAACTTCTCAAGCAGGTTAAAGGTGGTTGAACAACGGTGTAGGTTTAGTTGCAGGTTGCGGGTCATCGAAGTTTTGATTTTGCCTTGGCTAGGGCTTCCTGGAAAATCGGACATTTCCCTGATCCCAAGATGTGCCCAAGATCTAGTTTTTGCAAAGCATACAGTGTGCTTCCTTTGTACACTCTTTTTTTATTTCCATTACATCACATTTGTAACGTAGGGAACTCTTATCGGGTCCTCTGGATACGTCTGTGGTGAGACCATAGCAAAGGCATTTGAAACATTACTGAGGCACCATTCTTCACCGTATCCTGCAGAAAAACGACCCTATCCGTACTTTACCCCAATTCAAAAATTGGTCGGCGCCCTTTTTGGTCAAGTCAATGATGGCCATGCATTGTTCCCTATGGTTTTCTGGAGTCAGCCTCACTTTGATCCTGCCCACACTAGGGAACTCCCTTTTGATGAACGCTTCTACTTCGACCAGGTCAGTAACGCAGTCAATGTATCTTATTTCGATTGTTGTCATAGGCTCGAATGAGGCTAGAGTTTTGCTGAGGACTTTTGTCACTGCACCACAGAATGCTTCTATATTATCGGCCCCTGCTTCAAACTTGAACAGTATGTGGCCCGACCGCATTGGTTGTACTGCTTTAATATCATCGGGATCCTTGGGCCTTACATTTCCCCGAATATCCCGCAGCACATCTCCGTAGTATAGGCCATATTGTTGTTTTACGAGCAGTACCTGCTGCAAGTATTGCATAAATAATTCAATTCATAGAAACATGCTATCATGAAACTTGTTTCGCCACGTATGATGGTTACAAAGCTCTTTTGGTAGGAGCTCATACTAACTCAAATTATTTCACTATTAAAATTTATAGCCATTCATTAATAAATTCAATCCAGCAATAATAGCATATTTGTTGTATGTTGAAGTTTGGGAAATAAAACACAAATTTATTCAATCTTCTGATTTAAAACTACTGCCATTTTTTTACGATTACTGATGCACTACTTGAACAAATCCTCAAAGATATTCATGATACTTATCATTCCTGAAACTTTCATTCTCCTGTAGTGCTTGAGTTGGTAAAAAGGGCATATTGTTCCATAGCCATATGGTTCCACAGTAATACAGCGCATCTTGTTCCATAGTAATACGCGAATATTCAAACCGCTGTGACTTCATTAAATACTATTCAATATTTTTGAAACTTTTAAGGCGTATTAACCTTATTGTATCAAATTTTATTGTACTACGGTGTTGGCATGCTAGAATTGCGTTGTCGTGGGGCGGGTTCTTTTCCCCAGCACAAGGGCCCACTACAAAAGAATTTTGCATTCACGAATTACCTGTTGTAGAATTCAGATCGATAGGTGGCGCGGTCGAGGTAACCTACTGAAAGGAAAAGATTGCCAAAGCAAACAACTAACTTGGCTTGGCGAAATTGAACGAGACTTGAGAAGATCTCGTCTTTACTAAAGATACGTATGGCCCCCAAATAAGAGTGGGGCATCCAGATGAAAGCGATGTCTCCCCATCCGTATCAAGATCCATTGTAGACGTGGCCAGATGTTTTCCATTTGAATGAAAAACTCATACAAACATAATTCGCAGAAATTTTTACCTCAAATGAAAAACATCAACGTTTCAGATTTATGTTATAGTCTTATATGATGAAGTCACAGGCCACTCTACCCTGCGAGAACATCTCCAACCCAAAAAAAAGGGGTGAGCTCACCCGATGGCTGGGTCATGAGCGAAGGGGCTAGCCAACGTGGCGGCTCCCATACCCGGTCAAGGTTCCGAATAAATAGAAAGACTGAATTCTTTTTCAATTTTATCTATTCATTTTTTCTGCCTTTTGCAAAAAATATACATTTACATATTCAATATTTCATATTTAGTCTCATTTGAAAAAGAAGGAATTAAAGAAAAAACATAGGACTTCGAACAGACTTTTTTCCCTAGTAATATTCAAAAAAGGATCTATATTTACATTAATGCATTGAAAGTTCTCGTTTTTTTTTTATTCCTCCCCGATCCAATAAGACCCGTGCACTCCGAGCTATTTATTTTTTCTCTACTCATATATTTATTTTTAAAACTCACACATGATTCAGAAATGGAAACACACGTTTTGTGAACAGATTCACGTATTTTCGGGGTTAATTCGAAATTGCACTATAATACAACGATAATAAAACTCAGAAAATAGAAAAAATATCTGCTGCTTTCATCTCCCAAACTATCTCCTTTTTTTGGTTCAATTCAGTTAAACAATTTTTATAAATATCAAATCAATAATATCTATATATTAAAGTATAATTTAGGCGATAAATTTGTGTAATAAAAAACGAGTACTTATCCAATCCTCCTCCGACGAGCGCTCGTAGATGTGGTGGGTAAGGCCTGTGGACATTAAAATTCTCTGAGGAATGCTGAGTGTGATCCGTGATCATAAATCGATGAATAGCTGTGAATTTCTAACACGGAGCCTAGATAAATCCATTCAAACGACTCGATTACAATTTTTAAATCTCAACAACAAAGAAACGAACACCTTTCACAATCTATCAATGTCATTTCATTCATTATACCGAATAGCTGGTATTGATTGTGAAAAAATAATCCGATCATCATAAAAATATTATGCAGATACAGATAGAAATAAATTGAATCCCTTCACCCGAAACCCACCTTGATCTTTGCGGCTCCTTATCTACGCCCCCACGGTCAACATGGTTCAGAGTTGATTTAGTCGTTCCTTGATCCCTAGCGCTACCGTTGAGCGTTAATGAATAAGATTTTGTTGGTTCGTAGCTTCCTGGTCTCGTAGCCGATACGTTAACTTTCTCGCTCAGGCGCAGTGTCTCCAACCGAAGGGATGCACTTGTGTACGTAATTTCATTAATTCTTCCTGAGCAAAGCGTTACCACATGTACACAAAAGCGAAAGTCGCGTTCACGGTGTGATTGAAACCGCGCTTAACACCCACACATAATATATGTATACAAAACATCACCCATAACACATTTCAATTGCTGCTGTTCATGCAACTTGTCGGACCAACACCGTCCGATTGATAAACAGAAGCATGAATGTGTGCCCGTGCGCGATACTGAAATAGTGTGCAAACCAGTTGAGAGGAATTTTCGTGAGTATTTTTCTTCTTGACCAGCCAAAATTAAAGCCTTTATCCTTACAGATTCCATTCTGTTTTATCATCAATGCAAGATTATTTACACGTTCACCTCTCCGACTTGGTAAACAAACGCCGAGGGACTCCCAGCATTAGGCAAAACACTTTGCAATAGAAGGAGCACTCTCGTAAATCCTTCCCTGCTTTTCTAGTGCGAATCTTCCACTAAACACAAATCAAAGGTGCTAGTTGCACGAAGTACAGGCATGGCAATTCGACGAAGAAAATTTCCGATGCAATCAATTTTCTTCCTTGCTTTGGGGAAATCGCCAATGCCGCCACAATGGGCTGCTCATTTCGTAACCGTGATTTTTCCACTTTCTCCAAGGCAGTCAGACTCCAACCTTGTCATCCCGCTGCGCGTTTCCCGGTGTGATGTATCAGAGAAGTCGATACACGGCGAACAAATTGCGTCAAAATCTCGTCCGACGTCTTAACGCGGAATATGAATCAGCCCTGAATTTCACAGTGGAATTTGATTTGTTTCAATTGTTTTGTACAAATCCTTTTGGGTTTGTGGTGCGATGACAATCAAACTGGGATCGCATTAACTGGCTGGTATGGATTGGGAGCAATTGGTTAATGATTACAATATTTGGGACTATTTTCGTGCCTACCTGTTACGGATTATGTCCACTATCAATGGGAACACAAAGAAATTTTAGTTTTTCACAAACTTCCAGCGAAATTTTCCGTTTTGAACACTACGCACAAAGGGAAAAGCTAGCATAGCCGGAATTAATTTCACTCCTCACTATTTCGGTCGCAAGTCGTCAATATCAATGGGCTAGGGCGAATTGCGATATATGTTACGCGTTAACACCAAGTATGTTATATTAAATTCGCGACAAATCACGATGGGGTCTTGGCACGACTTTACGCAATCAGCCGCGAATAAACGCAAACCTCACGAGCAGAAATCGGAAAGTAACGCACACGAAAATTTTGTAAGGTACAAACCGACGACTCGAATAATTTAAATTTAATGAATAATAATAATGAATTTGAAATCAGTGCCTTATGTTGTAAATGTACAAAAGAATCGGCACAACACCCCACTATATTTACATCGGATTACGCGAAGGCGAAGAAGGAGCGCGAGGACAACGATATCAATTCGATTGAAATTGTAGATACTATGATGAATACGCAACAAAGGCGAACTCAACAAATAATTCGTTACTTAAGGCGGCGAGTCCGATCAAACGACTCCCACCACGACATGATTTATCCTTGAAGCGACAAGTTTCAAAAGAAGTACAAACTCGAGCTCTTGTATCAAGAGTGACCATATACTATGAGGAATATGTGAAGAAAGTGAATTTCGAAAAGTATTTCATGCATGGCACACTCGGAACAATGATCGCGGCTATTCCTGAGAATTGTCCAGTTGGAAAGCACAAATCTGCAAAATGGATCGATTATGGCATCAATAAATCGATATCAAAGGCATTCTGCTTCATTAGCAGAAATGTTGTTCTGGCTAGTGGGACGTCAAACTTACCCAACCGATTGGAGTTGCGCAACGAAGACTATATCGTTCCATGGGTGAAACATGAGCTCCTACAGTTAGAACCATCTTTGGAAGCGTTCAGTGAGTGGGAACAAACTCAACTGAAACCCGTGCTTGTTGAGGGAGCTGGCTTTGTTGATCATCGAACATTCCGGTGATCTACGTGTTTCGAAGTCAAGGCAATAGCCCAAGTGGTTTGGCACTATCTAATATTCTCGCGGGTAACTGGCCATATTGGAAGCTAGACAAAATTTCGAAAATTCCTGGCGAATTATTACGAACACGTTTAAATTATACAGATAGTAGTAAGAGCTTAGTTGTACAAGATTTAGAGGCATTGGCTGAAGGCTCGGAAGGATTGAGTGCAAATCCTGTTTCATTGCTGCTAGATAGCTTAGAGCACCCGTGCGTCGATTTAGGTATAGAATTGCCCTCAATGTTGGAGTATAAAATTAATCCAAATACATAGGTCAATCACATTGTCTTGGGGAAAGGTTCACCGGGTGGATCATGGCATCGAATGGACCCAAACCTGCGTACATAGCTGCATAGGTGTCTTCTCCGGGCTACAGTTTTAGAAAATGGGAACGAGATCAGCAGGAAAAAGCGCAACACGAACAAATAATACAAGAATCGTTGAATCAAAGGATAAACGATACGAAAGTAGAATCAACGATACTACGGAAACAAGCCATCCTGAACAATACAAATAACACAACGCCATGCCAAAAATGTGAGTGATATTCTCGTGAACACCCAAAGCACTGATCCTCGTGGTGAAAAACTGCACAGCCGACCACAAGTTGTGGAATTTATAAGGTCCTCGACCTACAAAAATGAGCTGTTGGTTGGAAAACTAATAAAAGAGGGACGGAAGGATGTCCCGCTTTTCTTTTGATCAGTAAAAATCATCCAGTGAAGAGTGCTGGTTGGTTAACGGATGCACGTATTGAAGTATTGGCAGCTGAATTGGCCGCGGCCGAGAGCAGAGCGAAGAACGGCTTCAATAAATTGGCAGCAAAGTAAGCGACATCAAATTATTTGGGGAACCCCTCATCAGTGGCAGCAGAATCGTCGTTGTAAGTGTTGGCCAACCGTTTTCTTTTTTTTAATATTTGATTGTATATTTTATTGTGAATTTCGCATTAATATTTGGAAGTAAAGTGAAATTGAATTGGATTTTCCGGTTGTTTCGTTTCCTTCTTTGGTTTCAGTTCTACATGCTGTGATTTTTTTGCTCGTGGGCGGGAAGATTTTTTTTCCCAAGAAAGGACTCTACTGGTGTCGGTTTGAAGTCGTGGGACAGCTTAAGGTTTTCAGGGTTTTTCAAGTGTTTCTTTCAGGTGTTGTAGTGAATTTCAATTTGGCAGAGTAGAATCTCAGTTCGGTAGAGTTCCACTCATTGTTGTCCTGGGAGCCGTAATCTCGTTCTGCGGTTATAATCGGGCTCCAATGGTGGACGAATGGCGCCTGCGCCGTCTCCGATGGAGCTATCCGGGGCCGAAAAGAGGTCTACCGGAGCGCTCCTTTTAAAACGGTAATATGTACTTTACTTTCGTGACCGGTGCGAAGTTTAATGATCTTCGCAACAACAACAAACCAAACCCTGCAAATCATTTGATTACAAAACACCGTAGTTCGGCACCGGCGAATGTATAGCTTCTCTACGTTGTACGTAGTAAATGTAAAATCTGTAAATTTCATATCACACGCAAACGTAAATTAAGAAAGCGGAAGCTACAGGAACGCGATGAATAGCAGACCTTGAGCCAAAGTCCCGCTCGAAGTTTTCCACATGCGAGTACAGAAGTCAGATATACTCGGTTACAATTCACGAACGCAAGTCCCTAGCAGTTTGCACGCTTTCACTTCGCGACCCACCAGGCTAGACTCCCCGCAGCCGTCAACGGTTATTTCCTTCGCAAGCCCTCTCTTGCCATCAACCGTTATTTTCCATTGTGAGATAACGCAATTCATCCTTCTAAGTTGCGTTGCAAGGGGGTTGCGGTCCTCGAATTTAAAGCGTAAATTTAATTTTTTTTTCTTTAAATTAACTATTTAGATTGGATGATTTGTAATGGTGTTTTCCGGTCAGTTTGCATAGGCGACTGCTCGATTACTACAAACCTTCAACAACCTATTCCTTCGTTTGTTTTGAGTCTATAGACATCATAAACCCATCTTTCTTTTTTTTTTCGTAAGGTACATTTTTACTGGGAATATTTTTTTCGATTTAATACTTACATTTTGAGCTAATTGCGAAAAATCATCTGAAAACAAGGGTTTTTCGTTTGAAAAACTGACATTTTCACTTGCGAATAAGTCGAAAAGCATTGACCTTCAGAAAAATTTTGCTTGGGATTAGTCAATCTATTAATTCCTATTTTTATTTTCCCATTTTTATTTTCAATGAAACACGCCCTGTGTAAAAGTAACCCCGGTACAGGGTCACCTTTAAAGGGAGGGTAAGTTGAACCTGAATCCAAATTGTTATGAAAGTCGATGCTGTTTGACGAAACTATACGGGAAAGCGGACTACGCGACGCTTCCTTGATGTTGTTTTCTTCATTTTTGGGGCATTTAAAAGTGAGTTTTACTGTGCGACCGAAACCAGTTTTTATGGCCAAAACCGAATTTCGGCTGTGGCCTTAGTTGCGGCCGAAACCAAAACTTCCATATACGAGTAATGTAATATTTTGGTGAGAAAAATAAAGAAAGTATCATCATAATTAGTATTTATTCATAGTTTTGAATCCAATATTAATTCAATAATCCAATTCAGTGTCTGATCTTTTTAGCAACCACTATTTCAAAAAGAAAACTAAGAACTATTTGAATATTATGACATATTTAAAAAGCATGAAACAAAATTACTTTTTACCGAATATGCTTAGGTATACACAAAACAAAGCAATAAAAACAATCTCTAATCTTAAGAACAATGCTAGCAAACAACAATAAAATGAAAATTAAAAAGTACCTAAATACTAAGCACTCTATCTAAATTTTTTAGATGCAAACAATACTTTATTCGAATGTTTTAACATAAAAGGAGTTTTCTCTCAAACTAAAAAAAAATTGAGAAACATTAATTTATCAACATTTTCACCTCGTAAATTGCTTCTCCTGTCTGGATAAACTTGACCAGCAGCACTAAATAGTTGTTCACTGGAAACACTCGCCGGTGGAGCCGACAAGAATTTAAGTGCAACCTTGCTTAACGACAGAAATGGGCTAGAACTCCAGTAAGAATATATGTCTGCGTTTCTTTGTAACCTTGGGTCTGATAAGTAGGCTTGAATAGTTTGAATAATTTGTAATAAGCGATCACTATCATCCACACCAGAAGTTCCTATTAATTCGCAAGTAAATTTGTCATGGACGTCCCATAGCCCTTCTCTTTTTTCACAGGAAACGATTCTAGATAAACAAGATGGCTGTGGGTTCTCAAAATAATAGCTTTCGCTTACATCTTTAAATGGTTCCCTATTTCCATGGTGGCAGTATCAAATTCATCAGAGCTCAAATATGTCCAATAATGTTGAAGTAATTAGAGCACGATATCGTTTGACATTGTCAAATCGTCGATTCATGGATTTAGCAACTGTGCTTTCATGTTCCTTATTACTTCACTTTCGTTTTCATCTCTAGTTTGCAGCTCTTTATTTAAAAGTGATATCAAAGGAATAACAACAGATATGCATACATTATCAAATGACAGATTGAGTGTTGCTCCATAAAAAAAAATCAGTACATCAGTAATATTCTTCATTAACTCCCAGTCAGAAGGAGAAAGAGTGTTAATACGGCCATGTTTCAAACTGTATAAATTGACTGCGGTCTTTTGTTCCAACAATCTTTCTACGTTTTGTAGGTGCTGTTCCATGGAACTTCAATATCTTCAATCAAAGAATGTGTCGGTAACCCGCATTGTTTTTAACATCCAGTCAACTTTCTAGAGGCCGGCTCGCTTCGTTTAAAATGCCCTACGATTTGTCTGTAAGTTCTAATTACGGCTTGGTGGTTTTCTTCGAAAAATAATGCATCTTTTGTAATGTGTGCGACATGCAGCCTAAAGATTCGTATTCACCACGCATAGCACAAACCATATTTTTTGCATTGTCACCCAAGAGAAGAAATAGTTTACTACTAATGTTCCATTTATGTATCATTTCTCTTAGCTTTTCTTCAGTGTACGATCCGGTGTGGTCATTTTCATGTACTTGTGCACCTAGTATAACTTTAAGGCATTTCGTTCCAATAATGAAATGGCCAGTGAGACTAAGAAGTGAGCACGTTTAAGGAGGGATTGTCCATACATTACAGGTGCCACTGATCCATTCGCATTTAGCAATCAAATTGTAGACTTTTTTCGTAACCTTTTCATACGTTTGTTGCATTCAAGCAGTTCTAAAATATTTTTCTGACTTAAAATTGTATTTTTGAGGAGCATGTAGATCCGTGAAATTAAGTCGTCTGAATACCTCACTATCTATTAAAGAATATGGCAGCATATCAACAACTATTAAGTCCATGATACCTTTATCAATTCCGCGTGATATCTCATGATGATCTGGCCAATTTGATGTCTTTGAAGCCTGCGCCTGCATGATGGTAGGGATTGTGGTCTGCAGAATTTTACTACCACTACCACTATCAGTGTTGGCGACTGCAATTGGTTTTTGTGAATCGTATCGCTTTAACTTAGCTTCTAATTTATGTTCTTCGATTTCCGATTTAAATATTGCATATGTTCTGTTTCATGAAATTTCGACAAATGTAGCTTCAAACCATGAATTGTTCGCCTTTTAAGCTCAGAACTTCTTAAAGAATATAATTTAGTGCGCTGTTTGCATATAGCCTTGGACGAATCAAACGTGCATTTTTCGAAAAATCGCCAAATATAATTTTTATTCAACATTATTCCTTGATCGGCGATTTAATTCTAAAACAAAAAATACATCCTCTATCAGGTCCAATAAATGTTATCAAAGCTTTTTGTTTTGAGAATGAACATAAATTTATGCTTGTAAAATTGTTATTGATTTGATACGAAATGAATATTTAAGTAACCTGCCGCGAACATATATACATATTAAAATGAATTTCGAAACACTGCATTTATAATCTATATTTCTGTCATACAAAAAAATCACCAAAAATATACTAATTGCAATGTATATTACCAAGCAACAATGTTATATTCACCTGAAACATTCAAATGGATACCTAACGTAACGTACGAAAACCTAAGCGTTATTGAATCATTATTAAAGAAACAAAATTTTGTTATTCACTTACCATCATGAACTAATTACCATATAAATAGCGAAATGAAACTTACCTGATTCAAAATAATTTCATATGCACGCCAAATAAAGCAAACGGAACAAGTAAAGCAGCTGATTTACGATTGTAAGAGCACTTAAAGCTGATCCTGAATGTAGTTTTGTTTTCGGTCATAATTTCGGCCGGATGGGAGCCGGAACTGAGCCGAAACCTGTTTTTTGGCCGAAACCGAATGTTCAGTCGGACACTGATGAGTTTTTTTGTCACTCTTAAACATTTTTTTTAGCTTCAACTAATTCATCAAATAGTATTCACATAAAGAAGAAAAATAGGCTAGTAGGCAATTGTCTCAATTTTAAAAAAATCGCGAAAATCTAATTTTCCATAAATATCGGTTGCGAACGTTTTAACGATACTTTTGGGTAAACCCTAATGTCAACATGCCTATGCATATAAAATACTCGTAATAATGAAGCAACATCATTATAACTAACTAATCCAGTCCAGTCAGCAACTCCCGAATTTCAGTTACCGCGTCAACTCTTCTTGAGTTTATTTTTATTTTTGGAATTTCTTATATCTCTGCTATCTTCCCCGAAATGATCTCCAACTTTCTTGTACCTAAATATTTTGCATGACATTTATTGTTATTTACCCAACAAACTCGTTGAGCTCCGCGATTACACCTATGACCAACCAGCTCAACAACCTTGACTGACATTCAAAATTTTTATCATTTCCATTTTGTGGAATATTAAAATAATCGTCACAAAAAATGTTTGCAAGACAAAGCATATTTATTTGAAGATTCATTAAAATAAGTTACAAGAGAGAAAACTTAAAATAGTGAGCCTTGAATTTTTCGATCGTTGTCGTCGTTGCAGCAGTTCAGCCCCTGTCGGTTAATGGCTGCGTTGGAGTTCTATTAGATAACAATTGAAATCAGAAGCAAATAATACAATATGTCATTGCGTTGCCATCAATCCTGGTTCAATATTCTGAAGATTTGTATAAGTACCTGCCCAAAGCGGAAAAAATTGCATTAAGTAATCCGAGAAATGCGTAAAGCTGTGAAAACGATTCTCGTTCTCCTAGAAACAAGGGGTAGCAGATAAGGTTATCTGCACGCGTAATCATGCGAAACAATTTATTACAGCTGTTCATTAATTAAACTCTGTTCTATCTGTAAGGCATTAAATTTTCATTTGCCGGCAGTTCCAAAAGTGCATGTCCAGCCTAAACCGCTTCAGACTCAACGCGCTGCAAGCTACCCCTGATAAATATACTCGTGCTGCTGATAGGCTGATCAATACCGTGGCCCTGGCTCCAGTTCTCATATGATGCACACGCTAATTAATTTATGATGTAAGTAAAGCATTAGTAATCTTGCTGCAGGGACTTTGCTCCGAACCACTCAATTCGCCAATACGAGGTTAATCCGCCACTTTAGATGGATGTATCTTATCGAGTAGAGTGCATTCCAAAGACGAGGTAGTGAGATGGTGACGATGAAGATGACGATGGAAGGCTGGAGACAGTTTCATTAATTTGCTACAGATTATCTGGGGGCCGAGCGCTAGCTAGTTGTGGGACTCAACCTCGCTTACTTGGGCAGGCGCTCGGATGGGGCCTGATTTGCATGGATCTGTGACCTGGATAGGAGGAAGCAGTAAATCCGGAGCCAGGTTGAGGATGTTGTTTTGCATGTCGCGCACGGAATGAATAAATTGTTAATGCCATTCGACCGGTTAATGGCCGTTTACATGCCATCAGTAAATAAAACGGTAATAACAAGTTAGCGCGAAAAGTTAGTTGAAGAATTGTTTTGTTTAGAACTAGAATTGCCGATTTGAGTTTATGGCGGTACCACAGAAGGATATTGGGGCATGCTATGAGTACGGCTGTTTAAATTTCAAATAATTCAAGTTATGTAAATACTCTCATTTGGAGTATTCTTTTATCAAACAAGCATTCAGAGTATTTGAGCAAGATTCGCTAATTATCGAAAAATCATTAAAAAAAAATTTCTTGTGGAGTTTTGTAAAAATTTTCTTCAAGAACTTGAGAAAAATAAGCAAATATTTTTCCGGGTACTTCACAAACAACTGTCGTCACGATAAAACTTAAAAGGAAATAAAATAGGCAAGCAACGTCCTGTAGATAATTCACTTTGTTTACTCTTCAACAAGAACATTCATTTGGAAACGGCACCAGCTTTGTACTTTATGCGTTCATTTTATTCACATTAATGTTGAGTAAAACAAAAAATCAAAATGGATGGCACGAACAGTAATTTCACCCCTTTCGCTGTGCTTCGTTTAAGCTTGCATGCATTAGACCGGGAAGCTCTCTTTTTATTATTATCTCCAAGCATGTATCTATTTAGGTCAAACTCACATGATATCAAAATGATTTGATCTTTAATAACGTGATGACAAGGTGGTGGTGATGTGATATGCCAATCTCCATTACATTTTAATTATAACATGCACATGTGAACGTAAATCATGCAAAGGATTGTTATCTATGCAAATATTAATACTATCATAGCGGATTATTATACATTCATGAATGATTTATCCTTCATTGACTCAGCTTTGACTTGATGCCTTTGATTCTAAATAGTCGTTGGTAGGTGGGCAGATTAATAGTTCTGGTGTTTGCACATATGCACGAGTATGTAGGCTCCATATTTAATCAAAATATGTATTTCACTGCGTTTCTGTTAGCACAGTCAATTTAGCGTTTAAAGTGGACAGCAATTATTTAAATTTTTATTACATAATTGGACACATGGAAACCATAATTTTCAACATTTCTTTCTGTTGGACATGAAAAATAACTTTAATATGTGTCTTCATCAACAGCTTTGGGATTTGATTCATAATTGTGTTCAAAATCTCCAGTCAGTCTAGTCTATTTTATTTTTAGGGGTTTTGTAAAATAATTTTACAAAACCCTACTAAAATCGCGTCCTGTCTGTCCGTCCGTCCGTGTGTCACAGCAGTTTTTCTCGCAAAGTACTTAAGCTAGAAACACCAAATTTTACATGTAGGTGTAAAGTGGTGCTCTCTTGAAATCCCAACTACAAAAAAATTATCTGAGGCATTTAAGGGGGTCTCCCCATATAAGGGAGTGGCCCCCAAAAAAATAAATTTCATCAAAGGTAGTCAATATGGGTATCATATGAAAGGCCTTAATGAGAGTTTTTCAAAACAGGTCTTAGACTGAAAGTTTTTGCTTAAGGGGGCGCACATGAAGGGGAAATGCACGAAAAATGTGTGTCTCATCCATCGCAATTGGACACCTGTGACCCGAAAAATATGAAAAAATCATAGAGGTAGATGTTTATGAGTACTGTTACTAATATGGCAATATTTATTTGAAAATGTTTAAGTTGGCGACAATACAAATATTATATGTTGTTCAAATGTCTATGTTGGTATAAGTTTTTCTTTGTATCACTTCCGTTCTACTCTTCTGAAAATCAACACGTTGTATCAGTGAATTAAATAAAAGACTAGTGTGTTCATCACAAAACTGCTTTCTTTTTATTTCAAACATCAGGTTATGGGCCCAGGCACATATAACAGCTTGATGTAGATTGATGTTATTTACGGCGGCAGCATAATCGGCGAGAAGGAAAAAGTGAGATTAATTCACTACAGTTTGCGGCATCGTGATCAGGCTCGGACACTGTGTAAGATCGTCGATGATGGAGGGAAATAAAAATAACGTCAATAATCAAGTTAGAAGTTAGAAGGAGCCAGAAATTAGAATATACGGAGATTTCAAACAACAGTACAGTTGAGGGGCCATGGATGGTTAAACATTGTGGAGGGAAAACAAGTGAAGCCCGCAGTGGCCAGTGAGATATCTGCATGGGAATCTAAAGATGCCAAAGTGTAGTAATCGAGCATGCCAAAGTGTAGTAATCGAACGGTTAGTTGCGCAGGCAAAGGTTTAAAGGGAATTCCTGCATAGTAGAGGCCAAACCTGTTAAATCACTACACAACCAGCAAATCATTTCCATCTAGAAAATCCGGTTATGACTAGAAAGTATGTAAAACACACATTCTCTCGGTCAGCTCATCGGAAACCTAGACATACAAAAAAAAGAGAAAAAATACATTTACACTCACAGAACACCGCAACAATTCTTATGAGTGAACCATCTCCTTAACGCTACTTGCGATTTCCATGTAAATGGGAAAAAGATTGCTAATGGATTGGAATTGTGTGCAGCTGGTGAGGGGAGTCTGCTCGGGATTGTGCACCAGCGTGGGTGCGGTTGCAAGGCAGAACTTAATTTCGACTCGTATAATTTTTCTTGTTTTGGAGTCCGTCGCGAGGCTAGAAGCTTGAACTGCACAAATTCGTGAGTGTCGGATAGTGGAAGAGGATTGAACTTCAATCAAACCGAATGTACTCAGCGCAACGAAAATAAGCTTGAAAGTTTTGACGTGTGTGCCATTACGCGAAGAAAGTGCAATTTACAATCCCAATTTGCGCCATTTATCTCTCTCCAGTGTTGCCCGTGGTGAATCCCTGTTTGAATTCGGAAGTGTCTGTTCCGCTTCGCATCGCACTTTACCGGTTCTGCCGTGTTATCTTGCATACATGAAAACAAAACGCCTCTGCCGCATTTCAAGCTAACATTTGTGCTGTTTATCAACGTCGTCGCATCTTTCCCCGCGAAAACAAACAACTTCAAAGGACAGGATCAGTGCTTTGAGTTTGAGTGCGGCCAGAGGGGTTGGGCACGTCTTGCGGAGTAGCGCTAGCGCAGGACTCGCCATCGTGGTGTTCCTCGCGAACATCTCGTGAGAGCCGCACGCACTTTTCTTGTGTCGCGCTGTCCGAAAAAGTGGAATTTTTGGAATAGCGCACTCTTGCCGTCGCGGAGTGCTGTTGTAGCCAGAATACGGTTAGAAAAGCGATTTATCTACGAGCGAGCGCAGGGATGTGGAAGTGATGCACCGTGCCTTGTAGCATGTAGGGTGCGAGATAGGGAATAGCACCAACATAAAAAGTAAAATGAAGAAATCGTCGAGAAATGAAACCAGAAATCCCAACAGGATGAAAATAACTGCTTAGACGCTCTGACTGGAATTGTACGCGGTGCACCGAATGACAACAGAGCCGGGTCGTGGTGGCGCTGTTAAAGCTAAGATAGCGGGAACGGAGGCGGCAAGAAATTGTTCCACAGTGCGCGTTTTGTCTTATTTTTTCCGCTTTGAGGAAATAGCGGTGAATCATCTCGACGTCGTGGTGTTTTCATTTTGCGTACGCTTGTGTGCGGTTGTGTGCTCCTAGGGAAGATTGCACTCGTCAAGGGAAGAACGTAAACATTACAAAAGAATGCAAGAAAATGTTTGTACTCATGAATTGTGAACGCTCTTGTTGTCTTTGATCGCTACGCGGTTTGTTTGTACTCCCGCGGATTGTTTTCATTATTTATCTTGTTGGGTGTGTTGAATTGGTGTTCATTTTATTCGCGATTCGATTGATGATGTACAGCGAGCGCTTTCTTCTCAACTGCAAGAAAAATTTATCGGAGCATCACCATTTTAAATAAGAGGTATGTACTCTACGGGACACGACTATTGATCATTATGTTGTCAAGATGTAATTGGAGCATCAATCGCTTGAAATATTCTCCACGCTCAAAAGCCTAACATGAACTTGCGAAAAGTGCGGGAATCATCGCTCCGATACTTGATCTAATTTCATGTGCCGATGCCTTGACCTTGGTTCAACTTATGTGATGACTAAATGCAGTTCTCGTTTAGGATTCGATGGTAGAAAAATGGAGTGAAGAAGAGTGCGAAACTATAATATACACAAAAAAAACATAAAATATTTGAACAAATAATCGGATACAACTGCAGAGTATGTTAACAATTTGGGTAAATGCCATTTATAATTGTTTAGAAAGTCTAATTTCTTTTAAATTTTAATTTGGACTATTTTTGGAGGGGTAATCGCACCTTATTGTGGGAGCATATTCATTTAAGGTAAAAGGACATAGTATAATGTGAATCCTTTCATGGTCGAATACTTTTGACACATTTTTATGATTGCTTTTATATCGAAATAATTAGTTTAACACCATGCTTTTTTTTATGAGATATTTTTTTATGTAAGGAGGAAAGAAACGTATTATTGCATTCGAGAAGTGTTCGCTTGGGATAGAAATGCGAAAGTTTCATTTAAGTTTATTTTGTTGAAGTATATTCATTCGTTTGAAAGATGTTTATATTTCCTTTTTGTAAGCTTAAAGTACTTGCTGAATTTTCAAGTATTGATAAATGCGATTTAGTAAGAAAAACGTTTTTCTCATCGTTAACTATAGCGGTTACATTATATTTCAATTAATTAAATGTCAGATCTGGTCGGGTCGAATTTCGAAAAATTGTACTTTTTTCTTGTTAATTCAATATTCGTTTCAATGATAGTAAATAAAAAAACAATGTTGCATTAAAAGTACAACTTCGGTCTTTTCATTTCTTCTCTTTTGACCGGGTATAGGACCCGGTACGGTGGCAGGCTCACACCCTCAAACATGAGCCAGCCGCCGGGTACATATTAACTTCTTTGTTTCAGGTGACGGCGCGGGTTGAGTGGCCTGAGCAAGGTGCTTCTTTATGACATATGATTATGTAATCGAATTGCATAATTCTATGGCATAAACTGGCCACCGAGGTACTTCTCTTCTGATGGGAAGGCTCATGCAAGTTAAGTTGTATGAGTTTTCCACTCAGAAGAGGAATACCTGGCCACTGCAACAATTATGGATTTTAATCCGGTTGGGTGGGTGCGCAGGGGCTCCACCACCACCCGGTTGCCCCTCTCTCATTTGTGGGCCATGAGCCTCGTCGGGTAACGACGAAGTTACCCTAAGTCCGCCCCTTTTTACTTGTTTCACTTGTTCTCGGAACAAGTCCTTTTTCTCTCGGTATGGTTGCCTACAATTTTTGCCACTTCATCTTTGCTGTGGGTCCTTGTGCTGTGGGAATGAACCCGCCCCACGACACCGCAATGCTAGCCTGCCAGCGCATTCACGCATCTCCAGATAAGGGCATTCTCGGCAGATATTGACACCTTCTTCTGCTGAGGCAGCAGAACATCGCTGCAGTCCTTCACGGACATTTGATTGTAATTATTTCACTACAAAAAAGCAGACGTTATTGGTAACACGAATGTTGGAAGAGGCAATGTTACATATTATTACATGTACGAGATTTTTCCAATACAAGTTCGAAAGAGGTATCGACATGTCTATTTTCTTATCTAAGATACAAGAACTCAAAACCAATTGAAACAAATGAAAGAAGAAATCTCAGATAAATTCGTAATCACGGAAGTGCTAATGCCGTTACCAGAAGATTATAAACATTTTATTTCAACGTTTGATAATCTAGTGACAAGACTACTGATTGAAGAAGAGCGAGTAAAAGAGAAGAACGAAGGAGCACAGCAAGCAACACCTTCTGCATTCTTTGTGAAAAATAAAGGACCACCAGAAGTTATCAAATGTGGTAAAAGTGGACAGTATCAAACCGAGAGTAAAAGTAACAATAAAACTAACAGTGAAGGGAACGCGAGTAATAATAATAACTGTTTCTATTGTGGCAAGTTCGGACATTTTAAAGCACAGTGTTGTTTTCGAAAACAAAAAATGTTAAGAAGTGAAAATAAAACGAATAGTAACGCGTTCGTGGTATCTAATCTGTCGCATCAACTGCAAAAATCTAAGTGGCAAGTCGATCCTGGCGCTACTGAACATACGTCTCGAGACCGTGCATTGTTTATATCATTCTCAAATACTTCGCCAAACCCTGGAATCATCGGTAATGGAGCAGTGATAAACGCGATTGGCTATGGACAGATGGCAGTTCAAGTATCGAACGGAAAGGAGAGGACACAGTTATAGACTGAGTGTTGTATGTTCCTGAGCTAAAAACGAATCTGTTTTCGGTCAATCGCGCCACAGATAAAGGTTACGTGATAGCTCATGCAAATTGTTCAAGGCAAATATAATTTGCGAGGTTGTGGAAAGAATTGGAAATTCGTTTTATTTGAATTTACGCTATGATACGAGTAATAATTATGAAATTGCGAGTACTGCAGAAATAGCGTCGAAAGACTTAACGAGTGGCACAGAAGATTGGCGCATCAAAACTTCACCTACATCAAAGATACTTTGCGGAAAAACAACATTGAGGTTAAACAAACATCCAACCCGGTGTGTAAGAGTTGCTTGATTGGGAAAATACACAGATTGCCATTCAATAGAAGCGAATACAAGAGTACCAGGACATGTGAATTAATTCATGCTGATACAGAAAATAGACATTCAGAAGTGATAACTGCCTGGATTTTGTGAACAGGAATGTGAAGGAAATGTCTACAAGGCGTGGAATAACACACCAAACCACAGTCATATACACACCAGAACAGAATGGCAAGGCTGAGCGAGATAACAGGACATTGCTGGAAGCGGCCAGGACAATGATACATGAAAGAAATTCACCAAAGAAATTATGGGCTGAAGCCATAAATACTGCAATGTTCGTGTTGAACAGGACTGGGAAGAGCCATGAGGATGGGCGATCTCCATTTGAGGTATGGATTGGGAAAACATATAATATCCATGAGTTAAGAGGCTTTGGTACAGAAGTATATGTACACATTCCAAAAGAGAAGAGACTGAAGTGGGATCCGAAAGGAGAGAAGGGATTGATGGTCGGATATGAGGAAGATGTGAAAGGTTATCATTTTTACTATCCTGAAAAGAATGTGGTGGAAACAAAAAGAGACATTGTATTCTTACAGCAACAAGAAAAGGAAAAACATCAAGTGAAGAGAGGTGTAGAGCAAACTGTTGTCTCCTTAAATCTTCAAGTGGAGACAGTGCAAGAGAATAGTCCCGAGACACATATTGATGAAATAACAACCCTTGACCACGGTGAGATAGAGAAAACTCACATAAGTAATATCTTAGGAGATAACTCGGAAGATGACAGTGACTACCTGCCATGCAGCGAAGAAGAACATCTATTGGACGGAATTGATTCACCCATAGAAAGGGAAAGGTGTATGCGTGAGCGTAAACAAACTGACTTCTACAAGTGTAACAATGTGCAGTCGGACCAAAGTGAATGTGATCCCATCACTTATGATGATGCCATGAGCCGTAGTGATGCCGGTAAGTGGAGTTCAGCTATTACCAGGGAGCTTAAGACTCTGAGTGACGATAATACGTGGGAATTTTGTAAATTACCTGTAAGTGCAAAGCCCATAAGCAGCAAATAGGTTTTTAAAATAAAAATTATAAATAATTTCAAGGAGTACAAGGCTAGGCTAGTTGCTAGGGGGTTTGAACAATAAGATATAATCAACCTAAGCGACATTTATGCCCCAGTTGCTAAGCTAGCAACTTTCAGGTTGTTTGTAATAATTGCAACAAAATATAATTTACCTATATACCATATGAATGTCACTGAGGCTTTTCTATATGGTGATATTAAAGAAAATGTATATATAAGTTTACCAGAAGGGGCCTACAAAGGAAAAACTAATATTGTAATGTTAAACAAGTCATTGTACGGGTTGAAAAAATCACCTAAATCCTGGAATATTAAAGTTAATTCTGTATTAACTAGAGAAGGCTCTATAAGGTCTAAATGTGATCCATGTTTGTATAAAAAGTGTAGTGATAAAGATAAAGTATTTGTATTAATATATGTAGATGACTTGCTTACCTTTGGAAGTAATGAAAGTGAGGTCACTAGCCTTAAAACAATGTTCAAAAAAAATTCAAAATGAATGATTTAGGGCAAATTTTAGAATTTTTAGGAATACATGTAGAGCAAAACTTTGAAAATGGTATAACTACATTATCACAAAGAAATTACTTAGAAAATGTATTAAAAAGATTTAATATGGAAAATTGCAAATCCATGTTGACACCTTTGGATGGTAACTTTAATACTAAAATATCTGATTTGAACACTTATTGCGATATAGACATTGAAAGAATCTGTAGGCAAATTATTGGCTGTTTGATGTATGCTGTCTCAGGCACTAGGCCTAACCTGTGCTTTGCAGTTTCTTTACTAAGTAGATATCAGAAATGTGCCAATAGTACATTACTTAGTGCACTTAAGAGAGTATTGCGCTACGTGAAGCATACTTTAGATAGTTTAATGATAGTGTATTGCAAGGCTACTGTGATGCCGATTGGGGAGGTGATCAGAGGGACAGAAAGTTCACATCTGGCCATTTGTTCACTTTTGCAAATTGTTTGGTTATGTGGTGTTCAAAGAAGCAATCTTCTGTAAGCTTGTCTTCTACTGAAGCTGACTATGTTTCTATGAGTATGGCAGCAAGTGAAGCATGCTGGCTTGTTAGTTTATTACATGATTTGGATGTTCAAAATGATAGCCCAGTTAAGTTGTATTGTGACAATCAGTCAGCTATTTTGAATGCAAGTACAGACTCAGTCAAACGTCTTAAACATGTTGATGTTAATTTACATTAATTTGTTTAAAATGCATAAAAATTGAGAAGGGATGTTATTAATATGGCAATGTTTATTTGAAAATATTTAAATTGGCAACAATACAAATATTATATGTTGTTCAAATGTCTATGTTGGTATAAGTTTTTCTTTATATCATTTCCGTTGTACTCTTCTAAAAATCAACACGTTGTATCAATGAATTAAATGAAAGGCTAGTGTGTTCATCACAATAGCGCTTTCTTTTTATTTCAAACATCAAGTACAATAACAACAAATACCTTAAAAGTCGAAATTTGCTCAGCTTTGTTAAAAATAGTATTATCTTTGAATTTCACATTTTCCCCAATATTTAAGTAGTTACACATAAGCGCCTAGTACTTGTAAGTTTTATGAAAATCGAATCATATTCGCGGAAGTTATAGCCATTTGAAATTTCTGCAATTAAAACAACAATAACACACGGTTTTGGTATTTTATGGATTTCCCATCGGTTCAGACACTGCAATTTTGATTTGATCTTCTTAAAATTTCCAGGTAAGATTTATAACAATACATATTTTTTGGAATTCATGTTTTGTGTGATTTTCGTTGGTTTGTAACAAAATGGCGACCGTTGAAAATGGAGAAACAATGGATTTTCCTCCTTAATACTAGGTGCAGTATCGTATTTCGTACATATTCTAATTAGCTAAAGATAAATTTCTGCAAATACCTCTACTGAACTTATTATTAGCTTAACATAACTTAACTTTCTGCTTATAACTAATTAAAATCTATGAGACTAGGTTACGGCCAAAAAGATAGGTGGTAGTAACTGCTGGTTCTCAGTTCGCTAGGGCACGAATTAGTGGATTGGGCAAATCATTTGCTTTCGCGATTAATTCGTCACGGCGCGATGAAGCGAATTTATAAATTGGGCCAACGCCAGCAAGGCTTTGTAGTTTTCAGAAGGAAAGTAAAACGGTTTATTAACACTAGAAGCGCCGAAAGTTACTACATCCATTGAACTGCCGCCGTGACAATTTTGTCCCATAATATTTATTGCACCATTCATTAGCATAATGCATGAATATTTTGATTAAAACATATTATTATTTAATGTGAGTCATGAGTATTTATTTATTTAAATCAAATTATTAATTCCTTGATGATAAAAACGTAATAAACTATAGACACTAACTAGCTGTTTTAAATTAAGAAAAATCTATAAACTAGTTTTAATTATTTTAACAGCAAATATTGCATAAATAATATTCTTTAATAGTGCATTTATTTCTGACGGTTTTTTTACAGAGGTGGTACTTCACATATGACTTATGATTTGTGCATTCGGACTTGACCTGACACCTTGAACGTTTTTCTTGTCTTTCTGGTATGTTTTCCAGAATTTTTACAGGCATGGTTGTTCTTCTTGTATTCATACACTGTGTTCCCAATTCTTCTCCCATTTGCAGTAAAAAGTCTCTGCGTTTAATTTTGCAGTTGTTGATTATTTTATACAATATCGAGGCTTTTATACCTGCCAAATCTAACAGGTTATAAAATGTATGAACTGTCCAACGTCTAGAAGTAGCCTTTGCTGTATATTTGTGGCTCACCGAATCTACAACATCTACGCCATATTTCGTGCTGTTGTAGAATAACACTTTCTCAGGTTTTTTCTTTGAGTCACAGCTTATTGGTACGTCGGGATGCATAGTGCTGAGCATGAGAGCATTTTTATTTGATTAAGCCTGATAAACAGTCAATGTTGTATCACCGTTTTTGGGAATAAATATACTATATAGTTCGTCTTTTGCGGTTTTCACGCAAACTGGAATTTCTCTACGAATTCTATTGATTGTACCCACGATGCAAGTTAATTTTTGACTTCAAATAATCCGCTAGTAAAAGTGAAGTAAAAAAGTTGTCACAAGTGACATTTCGGCCTATATTGATGTAATGTTCCATCTTTTTTTCACCACCCAGTCCCCTAAACGCTCACCATTAGATCTTTTTTCATCTTTTCCAAGGTAAAGGAACGCATTTAGTGAATAACTTGCATCTTTGTCAACAGCCATCCAAAATTTTTGACCACATTTGTCTGGTTTAGAGCTCAAAAACTGGGTAAATCGGAAACGACACTTAGATGGAAAAATGTGTCCGTCAATCGTTAAATATGGTCCGGGTATTTAACAAGCTTGAACATTCGTGATAAATTCGTACCAAATTTCCGGAATCGTAGCAAGCTTATCTTCAGTCACTTTTGGCGTCTACTGCATTTCATTCAAACAAGAGAAAATTTTGTGTGGTTTCAACAATTAGCAAACAAAAATGAACACTCTCTATGCTAAACGACGTGCAACTGACTGATAGAAACGATGCCCAACTGTTTATTCACACACACACATCACCCTTTCATCCCGTAACTATCCAGAACAATAATCTAACATTGAATTATTCCATAGCATATGTACTGGGCAAAAATGACCCGTCGGCGGTTCTAGGTAAATCACTTATTTTTTCATTTGTTATTTTTTTATTATTAAAAACATATAAAATTTAATAACCACAATAAATTATTAAAAGTCAATAAGTTTCACGGACCTGAGAAAAAATATTAAAAAGTTACCTCCGATGAAACTTGCAGGTGGGACAAAAATGGAACGGTGGCCCGTCTAGTGTAAAGTACCATTTTCAAGTATCTATTTTGCGTCATCTGAAGCTTTGTTACTAGGTAGTTCCGAAGCTTTAGCCACCATCATTTCTGCTAGATTGTTACAGAACCTATAGGAAATATTATGGAACTGATTAAATTTATCTGCAAGTATATCTGCTTTTCCTTGATTGGAGTAGATATGCTTTTCATTGTTATTTGGTATCGAATATGTTAACATATGATGTTTTCACCTAAAAATTCTATTTAAAAACCAGACATTCCGCGAGTTATAGTCCAGATTTGTTAGCATATTGTTCCATCGGAGGTTCCGGAGCTCCTTAATTCTGTTCCCAATTGCTAGAGTGAGGCCATTAACACCAATCTTAAGAGACCTAGTGCGGATTTTTTGCCATTTACGCCGCAAGGAATTACGTTTTCTTATGAGATTTTAGGTTTCTTCTTCAAATTCTAAATTATAATAAGCTTTTGATATGTAATTTTGGGACACTACACTCAATAGCTTGTCAGATAGTGTTCGCGAATTCTTCAATTTGCTGAGGGAGTATTAAGCGATTCTATGGTTCTTGATGTTACGCAATAGATTTAACAATTGATTTTCTTTTAAACGTGCACATCTTTTTGATGTATTTCTTGACTTTATTCGTTGCTGATGACTGCATTTCTGAGAAGTTCAGTACAAAACTCTTCTAACATGAGCAAAGGTCTGGCTACCCAACTTGTTTTTATATATATAAGTTTCTTTATTAAAATGTATGCGGTACAGAGGTCTTATAATATGCTATCCTCACCCTAAAAAATTTATTGTTCGTTTGGGTACGCGAGCAGGCTTACACTTCTTGGTGCAGAATATTGGCCTATCCTCGAAAATGCAAGTCAAGTTTGGTCCCCACATATTATGTCGGATGTAGTCGAATCAGTACGATGTAAAATTTCCCGTTCGCTTTTCTTCAAAGTCAGGATACTGTACCTTCCGTCTGAAGAACGCTTAACTTTTTAGGATACACCTATACTAGCTGTGCGTAGACAGTTCCTAGATCAATGTTTCCCTTTTAAGTTTCGAGAGGAATGCTGTCAATGATTCTGATATAGTCGGTAAACATTCGTCCTCATACTCACACTAGATCATCCCATCTTTATGTAATACAATTTGCTAGGATAGAGCTGCATCGTTATTAGTCAATGGGTCCGCCTCTTAAGAGATCATGGCAATCTTGAACTTAGGCCTCCTTTGGAATCTTTTGCATGGTTAAAATTGAAGCTGTAAAGAGCACCCAATATTTAATACAGATACTTTGAGTCTTTTTCTTGCATTCTTATTTGAAGTAGGTAATGGATTGTTTGGTGTTACTGATTTACTTACCGTAACTAGTTTGTAATTGGACTCTATAATCTGAAGCTATTTCTTAAATAAAATAAAATATGTTTAACAATTTATATTGCCCGAATGAGGGCAAATTATCAAAGATATTTCCGATCTTCAAGAAGGGGAAAAGATCTTTAAACCGTAGAAGCAATTACCTAGTCAGCTTCCAGCACAAATATCACAAACGTTTTTGAAGTGATATTGAAACAAGCATTAAACTCCCACATTGATGACAAACTGCCAGTTTGCGTTCCGTGCTAGCCGTTCCACCATACATGCGATAAGGAAAGTAATCTTAGACATCTGTTGGCAGCTGAGCAATGAAGAATGTGTTGGAGCGTGTCTAATTGATTTGGAGAAAACCTTCGGTACGGTTTGGTTAGATGAAAGAATTTTTAAAATCCTTCAGGACAAATCCCACAGACTTTTTGTCATCATGATTACCAATATGTTATACGGGAGATCGTTTCTTGTTATTATTGAAAATCTGACGACAAGAGACGATTTTAAGGTCTTGAATAATACTGCGCCACAATTTTTTTCGATATTCATTCGCACCCTATTAAACATCTTTAATTTTAGAGTATCACCAACGCGATAATTAGTGGCGATTGCTGATAACTTCTGCGGCAAACCGAAAGGATTCAGTCGTTCAAAGAAACTTACAGGAAATAATTAAGGATGTGCATGCCTATACCGACAATTGGTAAATGAAAGTAAATGTGCCAAAATGCGAAACAATTTTGTTGCGGACGAAGCTGCGGTTGGCTAGTCAAGACCTATAACGTAACCGGAAAGATTTCTACATTATGGCTGGTGAGAGTATTTTGCAATAGGTTCCACATAAGTCCTGTGTTCGCTACCACAGTAATTATACTATATTGAACATGTCAAAACGAAGCTCAGGCAAGGGCATAAGTTTTCATGTCCATTCGAAGACTCTTGCATTCCAGATACATTGATCAAAAGGCAATGTTATCTGTGACAAAGCTATTATTGGACAAGATTTCTCTGTACTAATTACACTAGCATTTTCTTTGAGATATAGTTTCCGTAAAGATCGCAATAGTTTAACCAATTTATTATAAGTTAGTATAAAGCGTAAAATAATAAATGAAATGTCACGTTTTCCTTTTCTAAATTTATTTCTCCTTTTTCTATCAAACGTTAATCTAAATCAATTGAATTTATTTCAGAGCACGATGGCGTGAAAATCGGACAATATTCAATACACCGAATCCTCGTCTAATGAACGTTTCACTTTTGCGTGATAACAAACTAATGCATGGACAGGAGCGACGTGGTTCTAGGATGTCGATGAGGGCACCGTCACGCCAGCCTAGCATGGCGTCGTTGAGGCCACACTCTCCGAACCCGTCGTTAGGTAAGGCAGGTTTGTATGCTTTCCTTACACTTAAATTTTAAATAAAGTCTGAAAATAGGGCTGCTCCCTATACTGGCAAAAACCTCCCATTACTGAATGGGAATAACATTAAGTAATTTTGTTTTATTTCACAATCTATAAAGATTTTTTTTTTCAATTATTTCAATCACTTTTATCGTTCGCAATATTTGAATATGCTTTTATCTTTGATTTTTTTTTCATATTTTATAACCGCCTCTATATTTCACGTTTTAATTATTTATTGCTTCGTTTGTTGGTTCAAAGTTCGATTTATTCCTTCGTACCATTTCAACTCCTCTTTTGATCGTGTTCATTTTCATGACGTTCGTATGTTGGAATTATTTTTCCCTCTTTCATTATGCAGCAGAAAAGTGCTTTCGGCTGAATGCATTTTCAGAACAGCAATTTCGATTAGCTTCATTTTAAAGAAAATTTGAATAGTGATTTTTCGTTTTTAAGCTAAATTGAAATAAATATAACATACATGTACGAATATAAGCAATAAGAGATAAAACTTTTTAAGATAAGTATTTTGAGCTAAATTTCTCAGGTTTAATTAAGGCGTTAAGGGATGATGCTTGCTGCAAAATAATCGGTATTTATATTTTCTGTTTTTAATGTGATAGATTTTTCAAAAATCCGAAAATTTTATTTTGCAGCAATGTTTCTTCAAATGGCCTAGTATAAATAGAATCCTTATATTACGAGTATTTTAGATAGAACAAGTACTGCTGTATATGTGTGTTTTTGTGTTTGTTTGCATATTATGCTGGATTGGTGTCATTACATTGCATTAAATTTTTTCGCTTTACTCTTATAATTTAGTGTAGCCTTTCGATTTATTCAAAATTTGTTTCTCATTTTTGTAATTTCAACACGTAAAATACTTTTTGAAATCCACCGTTAAAAACGTGCTTTTCTAGTTTCTGATAAAAAACATAATCACGTTATAACCCAACAATTTACTCAATTAAGTGAAGCGATTCTACGTAAGATCTTTGATATCGTAATTTTACTCATAAAAATGTGCCTCATTTAACTTGTTACATACTTTTTGTATTTTTTATGAGAGTCTTGAACCTTTTTCACTTTTCGAAAGGTCTATTTCTAATGGTGAAATATTGCTCCCCAAAATATGTGAAAAACCTATTACTTGAATGAATTTTGAATTAACCGAAATAAGGAATCGATCAGAGATAATTTTGGCTCCAAAAGGCGTCCCAAGCTTTCTATATTGTCAGTTTCTCGTTTCTGTACCAACTATGAATGAGTCGATAAATCGAAATCGATTTTGAAATTCCCCATAAAATGAAATATTGTACATAGACTTTGCAATTAATTTTGCAAGCATTGCGAAGGATATAAGCAACATTTAAATAATAGTTTGCCAAATCTTAGTAAAATATTTTATTTTATTTGGAAGTTTTAAAATTATCTCTTTGAAATGAGTGATGTATGAGCTTTCGAATCATTTACATTTGGTACGGATTATTCCTTTGATACGTTGTATCAACCATGCTTCTTCTACTAACGTGTTTCGGTGAGCTCTGACAGCGGCCTTAGTTCAACTTGCTTACACCTTTTTATAAGCATAGTCCACTAATAATAATGTTGAGCACAAAACAATTAAAACAAACATAGAGTACTATTCTACTGACACAAATCTTTTGTGGCTCACGGCTTATGTATCATGCACCACACATCGCAGTGGCAGTAGTATTATTATTTTGGCATTCAATCTTGCTGACAGTATAGACCAGCGTCCCAGTGTATAGTACCAATTTTCACAGATGACGCACCCGGTGGGTCTAGGGAAGCCAAGAAAGAAGCTAGGTACGAGTGTTCCAATTCCTCCTGTAGTGTGATTCCACCCTAATCATTTGAGGAACTTATTATTTTTCCAGGGGGTTTCCCTCAATTTATTTTTCATGGTTCATAATAGAATTAATTGTACCCACGCATGCTGCACTCAGATCGGCTAAACCAGCTCTTGCTGAAGCTACATGGTTAGAGGTAAGCACCTACAGTGCTGACTTATTACCCGAGTGGATTGTGGTCTACCATTGTTATTGCTCTTATTATTTTTATTCCTGACTGAATTGGACATAATTCTGATTGGTAGTTCGTGGTATTAATTTCTAGTAGGTAGCTTAAGTTGAGTGGTGAATAGTCATGGAATTGTATTTTGGCTCTAGTTCCCTCATCTTCTTCAGATTCCTCGGAGAAAATTATATCGCACCGTTTTTCAGTCTTCGCAAGTCAATAAACTCTATAAGGGATGTTTGTAACCGCAATTGGTTCAATTCGATGCATTTTGTTCCTGCTACAGTGGTTCACCACTTCTTGAATGTCAATCTACTGCTCGCAAGTAATGCTGTTCTTAGGACATGTCTGTCAAGGAGCATCAGCTGGAGCATTATCACCATCCCAACTATCGGCGTAGTCCTCAGGGCACCAGTGATCGTTTCTACCTTTGTAGAGGCTATTTTTTGCTGCATCAACACTACAGCCTCGTGGGTAGTCATAGTACTCACTATTGTTGTATGGATCCAGTAAACAAGGTTATGTTTTAATGCCCATGTCCTCACAATCACAATCAGCCGCTTGCTTTTAAGAATGCCACCATCACTCTCTTCTTAACTGCGATGTGAGAAGTTCACGTTAGCTTGCTAAACTTATTTGCTTGTCTCCTATTTTGGGGTGTGAAAATATTGCCGATTTTTGTGCTTCACTTGTTGGCGTTAATATGTAGTCCATTTGTTTTCTCAAATTTATATAACACCAAGAGCGCGGTCTGTATCAGGCCAGATTGTCTCTGGAAACTCGCCACTAATCAGTATCATGATGTCGTTCACCTAACCAATCCTTCTGCTGAAATTTTAAACTGCCTGGTTAACTGTGAGTTCTCATGTTTGCAGTGACACTATGCCATCTTTTGTTGTTGTTGTAGCACTACAGCCCCTTTTGGGCCTTCGCTTAGAGATAGTTAGAGTATCTCATTATCATGATCGAGGCTCCACAAGGTGATATGGTGAGTATCAGGCTCCGGGCGTGTATCCGTCCACCCAGCTGCGATGCGTTATGATTTTAAACCAGCACGTATCATAACTGAACGGGCTTATAGTCCGTCTGCAGAATCACTCGAACTAAATCTCGTTGCCGCTAACAAGATTCAAACCAGGATCCTAGGGCTTACGAGAGGAGTGCTCTGACTGCTACACCATGCGGACTACCAGCTTTTATTACCCATATTTCTCCATTTGTTTTAAGATCAAATTCTAGATTTTGGGGGTATGATGTTTTTTTTGTCAACAGTTCCACCATCCAGTTGGTCAAATGTGAATCAATGATATATCTTTGGATGTATACTACTATACTCTACGTTTTAACATAATTGAAGACTTTTTTGATCTTGGTTGAGGCAACCAGGGTGTATTCTTTGATGGCAAGGTCTTCTTTCTTTCTTACAATCTCACGTAGCAAGGCCTCAGTGGAATATTCTTGTAAGTATGTGTGCTGATGAAGACACAGCTCCATTACATTCAAGGCGCATTTTATATAATGACCATTAACTCTCCAGAGCCGGTAAGTCAGTAGTCCCCAGCTTTGCAGTGGCTGGCCTTGGTTGGCTTTTGTAATTAAAACTGTCTTGGCTTCTCTTTAGTTCACTGGAATGTATTTTGAGGCTCCGAATACTTCTTTCGGACCTTTGCTAAGAGATAGTAATAGTATCTCGTTATTTTGATCGAATATATTGGCACTTGAGAAAGTGATATGGTTAGTACCATTCTTTGGCCAAATTTTCGTCCGCCCAGCTGCAATACTGTCGGATTTTAAACCATTACGTATCATACCTTAACGGGCTTATAGACCATCCGAAGAATCACTTGAAACAAATTTCGTTATCACTAACGGGGTTTTAGCCAGACACCATCGGCTTATACATTGAGTAATCTGACTACTACACTAGGCAAACTACGTAGAATATCATAGTTTCCGCATTCATTACCATGATTGAAAATATGTTTTCGGGTTTGAGGGATTTTCATGATCAATACTTTAATTGCTCATAAGACCCTTTCCTCATTTAGAGCTTACTTCAAATTAGATCACCAATTAGCAGTCACGTTGGTTTCCCCTTCAATCTCGTCTTCCGTATAGACCGAAAAGCGTTGATCCAGACATTCCTTGCCATTGTTTGCCAACGATCCATGGACCACCTTAAAGTATGTCTCCATATGTCTTTTGTTTTTCAGGGGCTTTTTATCTGGAATGTAACTCCTATGACATTTTTGGTGTAAAAGAGACACCATGACTTTCTTTTTCCCCTTCTCAAAGCTATCTTGTAGTCCTCCCAATCCATGACTCGCTTAGTAAGGCCAGCCAACCTGTGTGATGTTCATTGTTCCTCCAACTGACCCTCTTGTGCATACACTATATACTCGTATGTGTATACCCGGCCTCTGCCTATGCCAGATGCAAATATTTGAAGTCACAAAAATGACCCCAAATACGCGCATGTATTAAAAGTTTCAGAACCTTCTTCTTTACTACAAACTAATGAACAGGGTACCAGGAAAGCTGCATTCAACTGCAGTGAGCATAACTTTGAGCTCTCAAGAGTGGTTTGAATAGCAATCTGGCCAACATAAAGCAATCAAACAAAAAAACCTTTTGTGTTTAACGGCAATGGTACTCCCTTCATCGCCTTCCCATTATGTTGATAAGGTCCTTAAATCAATGCCATGTCAGTGCTACCATCTGCAGAATGTTTAAGCAAATTAGCATTGTCGTGCTCCGGTAAAGTGTGATCTAGGCCAGCGGATAAATTTAGTTTTCCTGGTTTCACGAAAATTTGATGGAACTTGGTGCAAAAAATCATTTGCTTTGAGTATTTGCGCAAAAAATTCATCTTTTTCAAGCTAATGGGGGCTAAAATTCTTCTGCTCTGAGAAATTGACTCCTGGGACATCCCGACATCGGGTGCTAAACAAGTTTTCATTAAATGTCAAATTGCATGAAAAAATGCTGACTTTCACCGTTTATAATTATAAAAATTAAGGACGCAGAGATACCTGCCCAAAACAAAAAAAAAAATTGCATCAAGCTTGATTTAATGCCGTCAAAATTTTTTGAGGCCATGTTAATAAAATTTCCGCCGTGTCACCTCTTGTTGGATATCGTTACGCGAACAGTTGCTTTAACTTAGGCTGTCACTTGAGTGAAGCCAAGGTTAAAATCTTCATTCTTTTTCTTCTTCTTCACTTGAGTGAAGCCAAGGTTAAAATCTTCGTTCTTTTTCTTCTTCTTCATAGCGCTGCAGCCCGCTCTTATGCCTTCGCTTCCTATAAATAGCGCCGCCAAATGTCCAGTCCATTGACAACTTCCTCCAATTTCGAAATTCGAGCAGCGATGAACTGTCTTCGTCGACTGAGTGAGAGCAGCGTTTCCTCGGCTTCCCCACTGGTCTCCGGCCTTCAGTTCTCCCAACGAATACCTTTTTGGGTATCGTTTGTTCGTCCATACGATTCACGTGGCCAGAAAATTGCAGCTTACACAGCTTTACAATCGTTGAGACCTCTAGTTCGTGAAAAATTTCATACAGTTCATGGTTGTATCGACTTCGCCATTAGTCCCCGTCAAGCTTCGCTCCGATTATTCGCCTCAGGACCAGTCGCTCAAAGGCGTTCAATATATTTGCGGGTGCTTGGGTCCGTAGCATAACACAGATCTTATCACAGATTTGTTTACTTGGAGCTTTGTTTTCCTGTGTGGCCTTCAAAGTCATCAAAAGTGAACAAAAATTTTTATTTGCGAGCTGTATTCTCCGACGTATTTCATCTCCTTTATTGCTGATTCTCGTTAATTTCGCGCCTAAATACACAAATTCGCTCATATTTTTGATACTGTATTCGCTAAGTGTGATATTTTCAGCATTTGAAATATTTTTAATATTTTTCTTTGCCTGCGTCATGAGTTTTGTTTAATTTTCATTGATTTATAGCCCTACTAGTTTTGCTTCACTGTGGAGTTTTAGGAAGATTTCCTTGGCAGTCGTTAATGACAGTGAGAAAATGTTGATATCGTTCACATAGGCTACGACTTGTATAGTAATGTGCCTCGTGTATCGATAAGAAGTCTTCTTATGACGTACTCTAGAGTCAAATTGAATAGCAATGGGGCCAGCCCATGTCCCTGCTTTAGCCCGATATTTGTGTAAAAGGCATCAGTGAGTTGGGTATTGATGCGGACTTGGAAGGTCGTCGACGGCATTGCCATCTCCGTTCGCCCTCAACATTTCAGCGTTATTCAGTCACTCATAGAGCCTGGCCTACTCGTTTATTCCCCCGAATTTTCGATGTTTTGTAGCTGGAAGGTCTTCTGTGGCATTGACTCCCTCCCAGGTGTAAATAATTTGGTGATACATATCCATGGTACCTCATTTAAGGATAAGGATGGCAATTCCTGGACCAGGATAGCAAGGCAACCTTCAAGTAGGCCCTGATCTCAGTCTCACCTCCTTGACTGAGTTATTCAAAAAGACACATGCAGCTCCGTAAGTTGCCCCCTTGAATCTTTCCTCTTTCTGATGCAGTAGATCACCCGACGTTGTACATCATTCAAATGAGTGCTTATACACCAACAGCAGTTTTTTCAGTTGTTGTCAAGTTTTGTTCAGAAAAACTCATCTTCGAGTCGAACAAAATGCTCAAGTACACGTACTTCACTGTTAGTTTCAACTGAACTAACAATTATCTGAGGTTATATACTAATTCCTGCCTAGTCTATTATTATTTTAAACTTGGATAAGCCACCTTTGCCCTATTTCTTTTGATGTTGAGGTTTTCCACGGTTTTCCTGGAGTATATTTATTTGATCACACAGTTTTAGTGCACGGTCACATATGTAGTTGCCTGTTGCCTCAAATTTGTAGTTCTTGTGTGTGTCCACGTTTCTAATATATCATGAAATTAAACTAATCTTCCTGAGAACGCTTTTCTGCAAGGTTTTAAGTGCTTTTCTGCAAGGTTTTGAGTGCTTTTATGTTGGTTTTCATCATTTGACAGGAAGTGACAACTAATTTATCATTCAAATTATCTGCTTGTAAACCAGTAGCTTCTTTATCAAATTATGGCAGACTGATTGAAGATTGGGCTGCGGAGATGTGTGGATACCTAGGTAGCCCAGTCGATTTTCTCTAGTCGTTTCATGTCACGCGGCGGCCAAGCGTTATTCCCAAGTATTTTGTTGTGCTGTTCTACGTTCTAACATATGTAACTATTTGTAGCGTCAGTGGGTGCTATAGTCTTTGTTAGGTAGTAAATACTTGTATTGTCTGGGTTTAATCTTCCTTTTGTAGACCAGTTGCTTGCCGTACTACTCCATGGAGCATAGAAACGCCGCAATCAGACTTGATGATGCTCATATTTGAGCTCAGTATGTCTTGAGCTACTACCCCTCCAGTCTCCTATGAATTTTTCAGCGACGGTGCACCTACCTTGAGCACCTCGATAAACCTTTCGACGTCCATCGTCCGATAATTCCAACCAAACATTGAAAGTCGAGAGTACGAGCATCAGGAGACAGTCTCAAGGATCTCAAGCAAAATATCCTGATAATCACTGGCTAAGGAGCCCTCTAATACCAGGCAAATGTCACGTCAAATGTAGTTCTCTCACAGTCCACACGGCAGCAAGTTGGCCGGCATATCGCCGGTGGCCAATACGGTGACTCCTGTCTTGGGCGCCATCTCTATGACTCGTTTTCCCCAAGGGTCAGTTTGAGGCATACCTTATTCAATTGCTTTTAGAAGTTTGTGGCCATCTGCGTTCGAGACAGTGTCCTCCAAAGCATTAAACCTGGTTTGGAAAAATGATATTGGTTCGTTTAGCATTAGATGCACACTAAAAAATGAAGTCACTGAACAACAAAACTACACAAAACCATCACTTCATCTACTCGTATTGCCCTCCACAAAGGAATTTGCACTGTTCCGAATTCAGATGGTGGCAGCACCAGTTTTGTGAGAGTACCATGGTGACGGACTCTTATTATGATGTTGATACCTCAACAGCAAAAAGTCTGCTTTCATGTCCCATCCAAACTGCTCAAGCGGGGGTAGCTATACTGCGGTCTAGGCTTACATGCAGGATACGGGTCATCGAAGGTCTGCTTACACCTCCTTGGCTAGGGCTTCTTGCAAGACCCGACGCTTTCCTGATCCTAAAATGTGCTTGAAATCTGGGTTAAAATCAGCATCCTGGCAAAATATACTGTCTGCTTACCTTGTATATACTTTTCTTTTATGTTCCATGTCACCAACATAGAAAATTCCTATTGGGTCGCTTGTATCCCTATGCGGTATCATCATAGCCAATGCATTTAAAGCAATGCAGAGGTACTGCATTTTGCCGCACAATGCAGATGATTTTTCCTATTCTTACTTTTCTCTTACTTAGTTTTGTTCAGTATCTTTCTTAGTCAAGTTGATGATGGACATTCGTTTTCCCCAATAGTTTTCCCATGTCAGCATAGTTTTAACCCTGTGTACGCTAGGAAGCTCCCTTTTGATGATGGCCTCCTTTACCTTGGCTAAGTCCGGGATGCAATCCATGTCCCTAATTTTGCTCGTTACCATTAGTTCGAGTGAGACTACAGTGGATCTTTTGCCGAGAACATTCTTGATTGTATCGCAAAATGCTTCTTTTCATTGACCTCTGCTCCAAATTTGATCGGTATGCGGCCCGACCGGGTCGGCCGCACTGCTTGAATAAAACTTTTGGTGTCTTTGGGATTTATACCTCCCCTGATCTCCCACAACACATCTGTGTGGGATCAGCCATCCTTGATTTTCCCGAATAAAGCTGTAGTCTTTTTCGTGGCTTTTCCTCTTCTGGCTCGCATCTTTTCATTGAGTATCTATGCGGACTTTATGTTCTGGTACATTTGCGAGGCATTTTTAGCGGTCTTTTTGGCTGCTTTAGTTAACACTGTCTGAAACTCCTGATCTGACGTTTTATACCCATTAAGTGGATCCTCTTTCTTCCTTATATCCTGGTCTCTTTCGATTTGTGGTTGGTGGTTGGTCGCTTCTGATGATGTTTGGTAGTGTAAACTTCTGCGCTTCCTCAGTGGACTTAGCACTCAGCTCTTTTTAAGCCTTCTGCTCTACTACGCCTAGTGCTCTTCTTCGCCCTTCAATCAGCTCCACCGGGAATGCCCAATGCGGTCTATGATCTCCTCTAGTTCCAGGAGCCCGATACTTACACTTTTGCTAAAATGTTTTTGTGAGCCACATTCAGATTTGTTTCTCTTCAGAACGCTTTGAGTCTTCTTCTTTATAGTATTCAACTGCTATTACGTTTTCAAGCATTCTCTCTGGAGAGGTACTCTGCTTCAGTTTCTAAATACAATGCTTCAGTTACATTTGCGGGAATGTCAGCAACTTCACGCAACGGCACTTCGTTGGTCTCCACACTCTTTTCTTTTTCTGTCGGGCAGTTATTCACTGCGTCCGAATGCCGCGATAATTTCCAACTGATATGTACTCTCGGAGCCTTTTCGTTCAGTCTTCTGTTTGTTTTCATTCTTTGAATCTTTACAAGTATCTTACTCGTCGCTGTTGTTTTTGATGAGTTCAGAGATGCCATATCTATTGGGTTCCTCTTGAAGTCATTATCTCCATTCGTATGTGTAGTCGAAGGCCATACGAGGGTTAACACCAGCCCTTATAGGGACAAATTCTCAAAGCCAGACCAGTGCTAATTGGGAGTTCATCTCATCTAAACGTACACCAATAGCTCACAGTGCGAATTGCGAACGTGCTCCTAGACCTACTAAAGTTTTACCAGGACGGAGATGATATGATACTTAAAGTGGAGCCATTCATGCACGAGTGCTATCTCAGCGGTACCGTGCTATGCAACTAGGTCCAAAATATCATATCCGCCAACCTAAAACATCAATTTTAATTCAATATGCTATCCGTAATCAAGAGATCGTTGCCAGGTCGTAACCCGCTGAGGAATCTTACGGAAACCTCCGCTACTCCTTAAAGAGTGCTAGCTACCAAGAATCCTCTTGTTAACCAACGCTTCCTTTGTGGGAAAGGATACTTAACTTGGGTGGAAGCTTTACACTTCATGGCCTACTTTCATTTCTTCACTAGTAAGGAAAAGAAGTCCTCGTAAAATATCATTAAGGATTTTCTCCTCACTTAGGAAGTTGATTTGATACTGGATATTTTGTCCGAGCAGTAATTTTTTGATTTTGTTATGGCCTTGTGTTGTTTCGATTAATTGTATATCTAGGTATAACTGTTTTACCAAAAGAAAGCCTACGTTTCAGCACCTTAGATAATCTGCTCCATTTATCTGGTTCTTATACCATAACTGGTACTCTCCGTGCCTTTTAAGTAAGTCTCGTCCTGCCTTCGTTGCTTTTGGAAGGGTTTTGAAGGGTTAACAGTTATGATTGGTTTGGGAGATTTCCATAAATTTTTGTTTTTTTTTGAGCCAATAACTGATTTTCTAAATGGGAAAGCTGCGAGCTGATCTGATCTTGCCTAGCATTCTCTCGACAGAAATTTCCTTCCATTTCTTCGAAAGAGAGTTCATCATCTATTGTTTTTTGTTACTCTTGGTGACGTTTTTCAGTTGGTGCAGTTTTGCTGAAAGTCCATCGACTTTATTTTGCGTTTCTCTTTGATTGCCCCCTAAGCTTGAGCTTTACAAGTGGAACCAGGAGCTCCACTGTAAGCTGTAGTTTTGAGAACTTGATCTAATTGATTCCGCTTATGTTGCAGATAATTTGCCTGATCTGTTCGTAGCGTGAAATTTTTGTCCTCATCTGGGTTGTATCCTTATCTTTTTATTCTCTCCATATAATGGAATCAGGCTCAGAAATATAAATCTATAAAGTAATTGCCTTAACAGTGTTCAACACCTTAACATTCTACATACTTCTGAATTTTTTTAACTTAACACTCACACCATAGAATATTCTTCTTTGTAATTGTCGTCTTGATTTGTAGAGTAGAAATCAAATAGTTTCTATTATTAAACAAATTGAAAGACTAAAATTAATTAAATTTTCTTATAGATGAAGTGACGTTCTTGATTTAAAACTTCCATCTATGTATGTACAAAATATCCGAAACATAAACCTGTAATCTGTAAAGTTCCGTGGAAAATTCAGTAACATTCTCATGAGAAATGGATATGTAAGCATCCAATGGAAACAATCCTTACAAATTTTGCATGTTTCTGCAAGAATGTACTTTTAATATTGATTTAAAGGAAACCAAAAGAAAAAAGAAAGTGAAGTTGTATGTATGATCGTGTCCACATGAGATTTTATTTAACTAGAATAGGAAGTGAAAACTTTACTGCTGCAAAACTAATACGTGTCTGTTTTATGTTATTTGATTTTTTAAATATAGTTTTTACAATTCTTCCCAGATTTTACAACGCCTCTATTAAGTTTTTTATTTTTTGAGATTGTTTCATTTCATTTTGAGTTGCTTATTTGATTGTGAAGCTCGCATCGGTGTGCTTTTTTCGGCTAACCATGCATAATTGAGTGATGGAATTCGATAGATAGAGGGAGTTGTATCTTATATACCTTTATGCAAATGCAAATTATTAACGAGTCAATTGCAATCATAATTTAACTATTGACTTCCACCACTCAATTTTCCACATACATTGAAAATGCCACTCAAAAATGATGTGCCACTAACATCATCTTACCTGTAACGCTGAAAGTTTACATGGTTGAAAACAAAGAACATATTCTAGGTGAACGACGCATTCCGCGCTCCAAAGGTACTATCAAATCAAATGATTCACGATTCAGTGAGTTCCCCGCCAACCATGTCCGATCTAATGATAGTACCGCCAGTAATTTACCTCCTACTTCGGTGGCCACAACATCGATTGAAACGCATCACAATAATAGTGTTAAAACGAATAAATTCTAACAGTTACAGGTGCGCTTCATGTGTAATTAAGCAATTGTTGCAAACCGAGATTGTCGTTACTTAACCGTAAGGGCTAAAGCGTTATTTTCCTAGAGGGGAAATCAACATTAAGAGTATACAGTCCAAAATGATTAATTGTAAAAAATGTCTTTAAAATTTTACGTTAGGCAGTAGTTTGTCAGTTTCAGTAATAACGCATTAGCCCTTCATAGAAAAACTTGCGGTAGAATGTGTGGAAAAGGATTGTCTTTAGCGCGAGTGTTCATTACTTCGTAGCCACTTAGTGGGATTGTAGCAACTAACTTATCTTCTAACTGTCCATTACAATGTGTGCGTCTTAACGTTTTTCACATAGTGATTGTGAATATTTATGATTATTTTTCTAACTTGGCAGTGCGCCAAACCGATTTCTATATGTTCTGATGGCGATTGAATCTATCATTGTTTGGATTATACATTTCGAATGGAATATGATTTACTTTTTCAGTAAAGTAGATATTACAGAGTCCTTCAAGGAATTGTAGTTTGCATCACAAAAAAAAGTCGGGTAGACAGGAGTATGTACCTATCAGAAGCGTTTAGTACTTAACCATTTGATTTGATAGAAAGCCCATATATTCTAGTAGGAAAACTCTGAAATGTTGTTGCTGTAATTTGTGGGAATTCACATGGCTATAACTTCACTGAATACTGTTGAAGTTCGATAAAATATGTAATATAAAATTTTATTCAATTTTTAGTCATTTTCAGCCGTGCTGTACTTAATCATTCGCGCCACCCTGGTGTTTCCGTACCAAACTTGCTCAACGTATGACAGTGTCCTAAAGAACTTCATTCTTTTTATATATAATGTAAATAGTAACCGCGAAAATCATCGCAGTTGCAGACATGAAGTTGTAGCAGAGGGGTGCGTCGCCCGGGATGGCATACTGAGGCCGGCTAGCACTCAGTCGTGTTGCGGGTCTTCTACGACACCCTCTGCCCGTAATGAACCAGTATACATAAAAAACTTGTCACAAATAGCAAAGAAGGGAGGGGAGGGGGTCATTCCGAGAAATCAAAAATATGGTTTTCCCAATACTTCATAGCCAATTTATTTATGTAAATAAGACAAATAGCAGTTCAATTAAAAATTTAAAATAAACCAACCAATCTTATCAGTCACTAGTTTGGTTTACAGTTTCAATATTTCGAGTTCAAGGATCCTGCTTCTCTCACTTAGGGTATCAATTTATTTCGCACCAAACAACCTTAATTACTCAATAATGACACGGTCCTGAACAAATCTTTGGCGCAGTTCAAGCCAGTGCTCAACTTTTAACTTCAGAGAGATCACCAGAAATTGTCACCAAGTACAAGAATCAGTCACACGATTGAGTCGCAAAGATCGTCAACGCTGTATAAATAAAGCCACAGGATTATCATCTATAATCATGACACCCGGCTTGTGTGTTTATATTTTGTTTTACGCGAATAGATAAGAAGACACGACATTCACTTTCTTTCGAGTTTAACATTCGTTCCCGTCTTTTATTCACTAATACCACAAGCAAAACTTTATTTCATTCTCAAATTCGCAGATCTTCTTCCTTTTTTCAAAACTTGTCATCACCAAATCAAAACCAAAAACTCTTTTTTCCTCTAATAATTCCCAATCAAAAACCTTTTATTGGAACTATCAATCCCGATACCGCGAAATCTCCTTCTTTTCAAAACCAAATACGGAATGAATCTCCCAAAAAACCCTTCCCGCTATCCATTCTTTCCCACTTATCGCTGCCGCATCGAGGTAACGTAATCGAAGTTCAATACACTTCAATCCCGTTACCCACACATCTTTTCCCAATCGAAAAGTGCAACAATTTCCATTTTGCATACATGGCGATTTGCGTAACCATGATCGCGTTAGATTATATGCAAATCGTCATACACACGGAAATAAAATAATTGCTTTGCCGATCCAAAAAGAGTGTTCCTGCGCTCGGGGGAACTTGAACCCAGGTTCCTAGTGGACCCCCAGTTGAGAGTCTACGACACTACCAGTGGAGCCACCTTCTCTTGATCTCCCATTCATCTATTTGCAACTTCACCTGTGCGCCTTTTCTTAATGAGCATTGAAATGAAAATTGTTAGTAAGGAAAAGGGAATGAATTTGTGTTAGTATAGCAAAAAAAATTTTGTTAGTGGGAGATAACGAATAAAATTAGTTATGAAGGAAGGAATAAGGTTTTGTTAGTGAAAAGAAATTGAATGAAATTTGGTTAATGGGAAGTAATAAATGAAATGTTGTTAGTGCAAAAGATGAGATTATTATAATTTAAAATTTTTTATAGCTAAAAATAGAGTTAGAAGGTAAAATTAATAGGACGGGCAAATAAAAATGAAAGGTAAGGGGTTAAATGTTCAAAAAAACTAAATACACAAAAAAGCGTATGTGTACCCAAAAAAGTTGGAAATGATACGGAGGCAATTCGAAGTTGCGAATGGGAGGATGCCGGTACGGCTGGAACTCACAACAAAATTTTTGTATCGTGTTGCAGAAGACCTATTGAACTCAGAAGTGGGATTCTAATAGAATTTATAATAGCTGCGGCAAAAGAAATTTTACCAAAGAGTGAAAATTGTTCGGGAAACGAGGAGGCAAACGTAGAAATGCCATCAACTGCTTCAATAGCAGCTATTCATAGACTGTACATGAAACTATTCCCGAAAGAGTGTAAAAAGATCATTGAACCTTAGCTTTATCGGATGAGTAGACTGATGATCATATTGAAGTCCGCTGCTAACAGTGAGAATTATGAGACACCAACGTCTGCTGCCATAGCTACTTGAAATGCACAATCGGCCAATGATACCTCAAATAATGACAAGTCACCGTGGCTTGATGACATAACCGATAAACAGTTGGAACTGGAGTTGATTTTTTTGCGGTGGCATAGCTGGAAATCGGAAGATGTGTCATGCAATTATCTCTGAAACTGCTACTCTACAACAGTACCTGCTGAGAACAATTATGTTGCTGCTGTCTTGGCAAACTTGTCTGCCGACAAATATGATAAAAATGGTTGAATCAATGGTGCCTCGTTTCGCTGACGGCAACTATTATGATGTTGATAAATGGATAAAGCATTTTGCAATTCAACGAACAATCAAAATTTGTTGGCTGTCGTTGGTTACTCGAGTGAACTGTAAAAGTTATTTTGCAGACAAATTCAACAAATGATTATAACGATTTAAAGCAGCTGTAGCTAGACGAGCTCGGGCTTCAGTATACCCCACCACCTGAAGCCTTCAAAAAGCCTTAAATGCAACGTTTTGGAAATGCAGGAAATTGCTGTACATGCTATGATGCCGGAGGTTAGCAATTATTAGAGGGCTTAGTAACTTGAAAAAATATGTGGCCCTGCTTTATAGTCCATCAAACTTGAGTAAACTCAAAATACTACTTGAGCGGTGTGAAAGAAAATTGGCACACTCTCCAACTATTTTATGTGGCTCGCAAAATATGATTTGCGATATCAGCACGGGCATCTAGACAAAGCCAGGCTGCTCCTGCTATGTATTTCTGTTGAGAAGTCTGGTAGCATTATTGACTAACTCGATAGTTTTTAACTAGTAAATGTTATTTTTAATCCGCAAAGCAACAAGTGTACTCATGCTTTCAACTTATTCTCTCTTTTCTGTTTGGGTAGCCCTAAAGCTTTGTGAAAGTTAGCTGGGTGCTTGATGCGGTTGAACAAATCCTGCAGCCTTTTAACTTCTTTGGCTTAGGTAGTGATAAACTCCGGTCATACGGGGGAATATTGTATTCGATTAATTTCAGAGACATGACAACTCGACATAACTTTCTTATTTTATCAGACAAAACTATGTATATGCTGTGATTTATTGCCAAAAATAAATATATGTGTGTAGCGTTTAACATACAAAAAAGGAAATTTTAAATACAACCTCATTTGATTAACTGGAAAATTTAAAATTCACAACACTATATTCACAACCCTACAATCGGATAGATAAAATCATTCCCGTCATACGAGAGAGAGATTCTGACAGTTCTCGATTGAACACGACGCGCTGCAGTATGCGCGGTTGGATTGTTATACAAATTCACCCGCACTTGTTAATTTTACTTGCCGTGTAGCATTCGCCTAAATGCACAAATTGGTGACAACAACGTGATCTGAACACGCAGCCAGCAAAAACAAGGAATATTAAACAACATTGAGGGTAAAAACAACAGTTAAGTGCCACTAGCAACGGCGAAAGAAAACGAAGCTCAGGATGCTAATGTAAACGGAACCGCAGCCGAGATCTGTGCCACACCAAAAAAAAGTGACAGTGAAATTACCGGAGTCCCCCCCCCGGAAATCCCGCGCTAATTAATTGTTATTTCGAAACGGTAAGAATCATGACCTAGGAAGTGAAATTCAGTCACGCAGTGTTAGTCTCGGTGTGCGTTATACAATCAAAGTGGGAGACGTAATACTTAACCCACACCTGACGAATCCATTTGCAACTCTAAAGAATACATTATTAAAACGACTCAGTGCCTTGTAAGCAAAAAAATTCGCAAACGACTCGAGAAAGTCGTAATGGGCAACCGGAAATTTTCGATTTTCACGCGAGTTAGATGGCCTCGGCGACATAGTGTTCAGTGACGAAGTGATACGTACGCTTTGGACCAGCTGGTTGCTGACAAATGTGCAAGCCATGCTGATGAGAAACGTTTGATCAAGTAGCCAATCTCACGGATACAATTGCGTCAACGCTGAGGAGCAACGGAAAAATCCACGAAATCTTGCACGAAGCAACCACTCGATTTGAAAATGGCGCAAAGCTCAGTTTTTGTAAAGAGATAACGAAGATCATTGAGCGTGAGATTAACACCTTGTAAGTCGCATACCATTCACGTAGTCGCAGACGACCACGTTCGAACTTCCGCAGCCGCTTGAACTCCGGATCGCTGAATAGCAAGCACTGTTCGTACCATCAATGTTTCTATGCTATCGCAAAAAAAAAATGCAAAGATCTGTGCTCGTTCTTGGGAAATGCCAAGGACAGTTGCTGATGGTGGTCAGCGATAACAACTAAAAACCTTGCTGCCTATTTGTCTCCAATTGATGCTGTTTTTCGTCAATACTGGAGCGGATTTTTATGTGACTTTGCTTTCGTTCGTGCGCAGCCCGCACAAATTTGCGGAAGCAAATGGAACACCCGTCACCACATATGGATTCACAACACTTACGCTCAACCTCAGGCTGCGGCACAGTTTCGCGTGGGATCTTGTGATTGCCGACGTGCCAAATCAGATCAATAGAGCCGATTTTTTAACACATTTTGGATTATTAGTCAACTTCCAAGATAGCTAACTCATCGACAAATTGACAAAACTCACATCCCGCGGACGGGTTTTTGAAGGCAACACACACAGCATCAAGGTGATCTCCGGGAACTCAGCGTATCATCAGCTTCTCGCATAGTGACCTGGCGGAAGAGCACCAGTGGCACCACACACGACCGGACACCACATTCCAACAACTACAGTAGTTCCCGTGGCGGCCAAACTTCAGTGCCTCCTGACCGACAAGTACAACGTTGCCCATAAGGAATTCGATACAATGATCCAGCAGCTGGTCATCACCACTAAAAATGACCTCAAAGAAGGATAGAGCACTCAACGTGCGCACCATCTCCGACCGCTATGCCGTACACTGCATTCATGACTTCACTCAATCGCAGTATGGTAAAAGGACTTTCTCAAAATCGATTTAGTACGAGCGTACAACCAGATTCCGGCTCCCAAGCAGGATGTTAAGAAAACGGCAATAGCAACACCGTTGTCGCGGAGGTTATATTTTGCCGAAGCATATTCACGATATCCTCGTAGCCTCCTAAAACAAAGAGCGACATCGAGAACATATCTGGCAGATTTTCGAATGATTCAACGAATACGGCGTCGTCATCAACGGCTAAAAATGCGAGTTTGGAGGCAAGGAGCTGACATTTCTTGGTTACACCGTCACCGATGTAGGCATCAAACAATCAGTGGAAAAGGTTATGACATTGGTTCCAATCTGTGTCAGGCTTTCTGTACAAACCAGTGCATGCACGAAGACATTTTCTTTCGCAAAGTCTTAATCGTTCCATAGTACTAGCACTCTGATTGTACCAGATCTGGCATCCATATGTCAAAACTGGTCTAACCAGGTTCTTGTAGCAGATAGCTTTGACCTTTTGATCAATGTATCTGGGATAAAAGGGTCGTCAACGGGCCATGACTACTTTTTCTGCTTTACTGCGCATGATTTTGACATCTTCAGTATAGTACAGATACAGATCGAGATGAACACTGAGGTATCGGACACAGGATCTATGAGGAACCCGTTCTGAACTACCTTCATCTTTCAGGTCTTGACTGGCCCCTGCAGCGCTGTCCGAAACATTTTTTTTTTTTGCACTTCTGCGCATTAATTTTCATTCGCCAATTGTCGGTGTAGGCATGCACATGGTTAAACATTTTTTGAAGATTGTTCTGAGCTATGTAGCTTTTCGGTATGCCGTAACACCAAACACTACCAATTATCGAATTGATGAGACGTTAAAGTCAAGGCCGTTCAATAGCTTGCGACTAAAGATTAAGAAAAGTGGAGGCGCAGTAACTGTTCCCAGCTGTAGACCATTCAATACCTTGAAGTCGCGCATTGCCGTCAGATTTCTATCAATTACAACAAATAATTTCCCTTCTAATATATTGCACATCATGGCGATATGGTGTTTGGGGAACCTGTCCTCAAAGAGTTTGAAAATGAGTGCGTCTAACGACCCCGTATCGAAGGCTTTCTTCATATAAATGAGAAACGCTCCAATACATTCTCTGCCATTTAGTTTCCAACAGATGTCTGAGATTACTTTTCTTTATCGCATCTATGGTAAAATACCTAGCACGAAAACCAAATCAGGAATTCGGCATCAATTCATATTTCCCGATGTGGGCATTTAATGCGTTGTTTAGTATCGCTTCAAACACCTTGCTGATGAACTTTTACGTACATCTCAACATAAAACTATTCGGCTGGTTGCCTATATTGCAATATTACACCCAAATTATTTTCTCGCATCATGATATTGCCAGCATAAACATCCATGCACGTTACTTTCTTATTGAGTAAGGGCAAGCCTGTTACAGGATTACAGGAACAAAATTTACCCGCTGTCAAAATCAACCTGCGCATCAAAATTAAAAAATTAACGAAATCTGACGACTGCTAGATAAAGTAAAGTGAAAGTAGAAACCCCGGAAGAGACGGTACCGAAAACAATGAAATTAAAGTCGACACCGAAATTGCTTATTCAATCCTATTTATTAAGTACGAGGCATCCGCATTGTGCTCGCGTCTCACGCTATAGTATGGTCAGGTGGCATTTTGGCCACTCCTGTTTCGGAATAGTCCTCGATTTTGCCGTATTCATCTACGTTGTCACTTGAGTCGCTGGTTAGGCGTTGTTGATGTCATCTTGCTCCGGTTCCGATTCACACCAGGGTTTCATTTTCTCCGACGAAAACACTGAACTAAAATGTCGTCGACTATTGCTCTTCAATCCAAATATCAGTCGTTACCGAGACATTTTTGAACAACAATAAGGGCCTTTGTACACTGGCTCTAATTTTCGTGAATGTCCCATTGCAGGCGGCTCGTGTTCCAACAGAACCAAGTTATCAACGGCGTAGACAGTGGGGACAGCGTGTCGTTGATTCCTTGAGATGTTAGCCATAGCAGTGTCTCTTTTTTCCCTCATATTTCCAACGTTTTGTTGTAGTGCAGATAACAGACGATTCGGGAGAATTTCATTAAGCGAATCGAAAACAATCTCGTTAGGGCTATACGCAGTCGTATTATTTTTCTGGGTGTTAATAACCCACTGAAGTTCGCGCATTTCTCCCTTCCAACGATTATTGTTTCCAATCTGAGGGCGCAAATAATTGAGTATCGACTGATACGCTCGCTCCACTTGCCTGTTTTGTCGAGGGGTACGAACTGCGTTTTTGATGTGTTTAGTATTGTTTTCAGCAAAATATGGAGCAAATAACTTCGCTGTAAACGCAGAGCCCCGGTTGGTGATGATGCAGGTGGGAAGTCAAAAATACATCGTCATTTCGTTCAAACATCGTAATACTGGAACGGTTTTCGTATTTTTAACGGCTTTTATGACGATGTATTTGATGAAAGCGTCGGAGATTACCAAAAGGTGTGAATTACCAGAGCTGCTTGCAGAAATGGTCCTAGATGATACAAGTGAAGTCATTCAAATTGAACGGGCTCCAATTTTGCAAAATGTAGGCACATTCGGTCTTTCCGCCACGGGCGTTATTGTGCATTTGAGTCACACTGCAATGTAATCATTTTGATATTTTCGCATACGCGAAAACCAGAAATTTTCTTTTATTCGGCTTATCGTTTTTTTCCAACGTAAAATAACCTACGTCATCGTGGCATGACTGCACAACCTTCCAACGTACTCCTTTTGAAACGACAAAACATAGTTCCTTATCGACGACACGATAAAGACGGTGATCCTTGATTAGATACTCTAACTTCAATTATTTTTCTTGAGCTGACGTGCTGTCTCCCTTTAGGACGGCAACTATGTTCTTCAGGTTGTTCTGAAGTTGCATCGTTAGAAGCCAGTCTTGTTGACCGATCGAGACAGTGAGTATGAAACCGGCTGTTTCCATATACTTCTCTGGTCCTACTGGAGCTCGGCTGAGTGCTTTGACCTGAGCCATCTTAGATCCACAACGATGAACGAGAAGTCGCATCCACCATCGGGAAATTCGGGGTTTCATCTCGTGGCAATTTTTAAGTTTGGCGATAACGCTGTAGTTCGTCACCAGTTCAAAGTGTTTTTCTAGGAGGTAAATCTTGAAATACTCCAGCCCATTGACGACTGCAAGGAATTCCCGCTCGTTACTATGATACAGGCTCTCGGGCTCAGTACAATGTCGACCGTAGTGCATTGCGGGCTTCCAGTTTCTACCATTTTCGGATTGGAGTAACACAGCAGTAACACCATGGCTGCTGGCATCAGTGTGCACTTGATGTTCCGCAGTTATATTATAAAGTGCAAGTCATAAAGGCTTCTTCATATTCCAGATCCTAAGAGAATGGTGTATCTTTCTTCAGTAGCTTTGTAAGTGGACGAGTAATGATCGCGTGTTTTCCACAGACTTCCAAAAGAAATCGGTCAACCTCAAAAATTGACGGGTTTCTGTGATATTCGATGGATGCATAAATATTCTTATTGCTTCGGTCTTCTCGCAGCCAAGAACGATTCCATTTTCGTTCAGACGGTGACCCAAGAATTTTATTTTGCTTTGCAAAAATCGGCATTTGTCTATCCGTAGCGTAAGTCCAACTTGTCCAGTAGGTTAAAAAATTTCTTGAGTTTTTCGATGGCTTCGGGTATAGTTTTGCGGGGATAATCACGTCATCCATATATGCGATAATCTCCAAAGAAGGCTCCATTTTCATGATTTCATTCATGACTTTTTGAAATTCTCCTAGAGCATTTACCAGACAGGAAGACATACGGTTAAATTCCATATTGGTGTCATTAGTTACAAAGGCGGTAAATTGTTTTGATGACTCATCCACTTCAATCTGATGATACCCGGTACAGAAATCCAAACACGAAAATAATTTAATTACCGCAATGGACGCAAATATCTCATCGATTAGCGGCATTGGGAAAGATTGTGTTACGGTAATTTCGTTTAATCGACGGTAGTCAATACAAAGTCGATGCTCGCCGTTTTTTTTTCGACCAAAACTATTGGTGACGCGTATGGAGAATTTGACGGGTGGATTATTTTATGTTCGAGCAGATCTTCAACGATACTATTAACGATCGATCTTTTTGCGAATGGAACACGGTAAGGTTTTAGGTCGATTGGTTTATTTATTGTCAAATTTTCTCTCTAAACGTTCGGTTTCACAAAGCTCAAGAATGCTTTGAGCGAGTTTATTATTGGGACATGATGTCGCACGCGTACATAAATCGCACCTCTTGCCACGTTGAGGTTTCGAGCGATTTATGGACAAGTGTCCTGGAAGAGAACAATTGAAACATGTACGTGGCTGTCTTTGGTCATTTGTCTTTACACTGTTTGAGTCGGCACTTGTTTTTGGGGTTGCCTCTGGCACGGTTTGCTAAACTTAAACTTTCACGCGGTTCATAGACTTGCTTTGGGTGGTTTGCGAAAAATTGGCGGATGGCTTCAAATGATTCTGCTGTCGTTATAAACTCGAAACACGCTAGCGGATTTTGCAGAGTGCTATGACTGAGGATGGTTCGAATGTATCGAGTCATTGCCTTTTCATTAACGCCACCTCTTCGAGCAATCGCGCATATGCGATTGAAAAAACGACTCGATAGATTCCCCCGATTTATGGTCGTTGTTATCAGCTTTTAATGGATGGCACTCTCGTTTAGATCGTTTGGGACATTTTGTTCCAAATCGCGTGCAAGCGTTTCCCATAAAACGTGCGACTGCGGATGGCTGTCAAACGATAATTTTGCTGCTCCTTTAAACTTTGATGGTGCGGTGAGAAGCAATATCTGGTCGTCCCAGTCGAATGTGTCTCGCGGCATGTCAGTAACGGTGAGTGAGCGGCTACTAATACATGTTGCGGTCAATCTCGGTGTTCGTTCTTGCGTATGGCGATGCGTTGTCGACGCAGCACCTTACGGAAAGGCAATGAACGGTTACGACACGTATGATACGCTGGACGATTTCGGCGGCAACATTGAGACGTTTAATGTTGCTGACGACAGCATCGCGGGGCATGTTGATGGCGGTTACATGATTGGCTGTATGTCGGCTTGTATTGCTGCCATCGTATTAGTCGGCATTGGTAGTGACTTCTGTACGTATGTACTGGTCGGTGCTTGTGAAAACAATTGTACATTGTTTTCGTTGGCGATGTGGGCAGCTGTTGCATTGGTCGAATTAATACTGTGTGTTTGTATAGCCTCCCGGCAAGTTCCCTCAACAATGACGTAATGAACGCCATGTCGTTTTTCATTTTCTCGAACTCCTCACGTGTTATTGAATTCAATGATTCGGACGGAGAACCCTTTTTCTCCGTTTCCTCACATTTGTCGTCCACTTCGTGGGTGTCTAATTTTCTTCTGAGGCGCGCTATTAAACTCGCATTAGTGCCTGACATACAACAATTTGAGGACTTCAGCTTAGCACGTAGATGTTTAATAGACAGGTCTTTAAGCTTCACTACCGGCATTTTACGATTTTAAATTGAATACACAGTCTTGCATAAACGTCGTGCACTTTAGGGTGATATCCCACTTCTGTATATTGTCAAAGATGGTACCGAAAACAATAAAATTAAAGTCAACACCGAAATCGCTTATTCAATCTTATTTATTGCGTACGAGGCGTCCCCATTAAACGATCAACTCACTTTCTCTCGCATCTTGTTGCTCGCGTCTCACGCTATAGTGCTGCCAGATGACATTCTAACTTTGCCCTTATTCAGAAATTGTTCAGGGTCCTTTTCGGTCAAGTCAATGATGGCCATACGTTGTTCCCTGTGGTGAGCTTTTTTGATGGCAGTCATAATATCTTATTTCGATCGTTGCCAGCGGCTCGAGCGAGGCTGTAGTTGCGCTTTCGCCGAGAACTTTCTTTACTGCGTCGCAAAATGCCTCTTTATTGTCGGCCTCTGCTCCAGATTCGGCCAGTATGTGGCCCATCCGTGTTAGTCGTACTGCTTCAATGGCAGTGTTGTTGTCTTCGAGCCTTACATTTGCCCTGATATCCCGCGCACTTCTGCGTAGAATCGGCCATCTTGGGGTTTTGCGAGCAGTGTCTGTTGCCGAGGTCTTCGTTAGGGCTTCTTTCTCCCCTGTTTTGTCTCAGGTCTTTTTTCTAATCGGCCGTCCGGGCAAATTTTATTTTCTGGAACTTTTTTTTTCTTCGTTCCCTTTGTCAGAACTATCTGGAACCCCTGATCTGGCATTCCACGCCCATCATGTGCCTGATCCTTCCTTTTTCTATCCTGATCTCCTTCACTTGGACTAGATGCTTTTCTTTTATTGATGCTTGACGGTGGAGCTATCTGCGCGTGGCCCTTTAGGATTAGCCCTCAGCGCTTCTTTAGCCATCTGCTCTTTTTCGGCCTTCTGGTCCTCCTTGGCCTTAAACCAGCTCCTCCGATAAAGCCCTTTGCAGTCTAGGAGCTCCTCTAGTTCAAGAAGCCCAATTTTTACTCGTTTGCTGATTTTTGGCGAGTCGCAAGAAGATTTTATTCTTTTTAGAATATCTCCGGCTTTTTGGATTATCCTTTTTTCTTCATTTAGCTGGGTGGCAACTGTACTTTGCGTTTCCGAGACAGTACTTCAGCCTTCCGTTTCCGAGACAGTACTTCAGCCATATTTTCGACGGTGGCGATGAAATCACACAATGGTGCTTTATTTGTCTGGTTACACTTTTCTGTTCCTGACACAATCTCTTGTGGACTTCATGGAGGGTTAAGGAGTTATTTAAAGAAAGGTGCCTACTTTTCCGAAACCTTATTTTCATTACACATACACACATCGATATGCCTGCCCTTTTCTTCTCCGTTCCTGAAATTTCCATTTCCCCAGGTAAAACTAGCAGTTTTGGGTTAAATTCGATATTATTTTTCTTTGAGTGACAAAAATTGTTTGAATCAGTTGTCAAATTATACAGTCTGGATCGAACATTGTCTCGCGTTCCACGACACATATGTTTGTACGCCACAATATCCCTAAAATTTGTTTTATCTACTACTAAAAGAGTACTTAATTTAAACGACTTTTCTAACATTTTTTGTTTATCGTAAAATTAATATAAGCAATATTTTATGTAAAACTAAATCAAAACAAGTTGGGTAAACAGACCTACGCTCATGTCAGAAGGGTTTTGTATTCAATTTACAAAAAAAAGTCATCAGATCGAATCAAATCAAGAAACATGTCAAAGACGATTTTATTGGAGAAAATATGAAATACGAAGATCACACTATTATTAACAAAGTTGAACGAATTTCGACTTCTGAAGTTTTTGGTATTGTTATACTCTTTAATATCTCCCTTGATAATTATTTCAGATGGCCATTCGCGACGGAGGAAACACATTTTTCATGCATTTCCCCCCTGTGCCCCCACTGAAGATAACACTGACAGTTTAACAACAGTTTTGAAAAGCTCCCATGTCAACTTTCATTTCATACTCATATCGGCTACGTTTGATGAATTTTATTTCAGGGGCCACTCTCCTGTACTGTAATCATCGATTAATGGCCAATTTTTTCGAATCGTAGAATGGTTACAAAACCCTTTTGCTAGGAGCTCTCTCCCGCCTCTTTGACTTGTTTCACTTATGAGCATTAATTGTAGGTATTCATTTTCAGTCATTCATTAAATTGAATCAAGTGTTCAAAGCATGCACCTTAAACGTTGAAGTTGGGAAAAAATAACTCAAAATTATTTATTCTTCGCATTTAAAACAGCCACTATTTTGTTTTACGATTACTGACACCACCAGCTGAACCGATTCTCAAAGATATACATGACACCTATCATTCCTGAAATTTTCATGCAAATCCTAGCAAAACTGTTGTTTCTGTGTCGGTAAAAAGCGCATGTTGTTCCATAGCCATATGTTGCCATAGTAATAAATGCAGCGCATATTGTTCCATAGTAATACAGGAAAATTCAAACCGCTATAACTTCGCTAAATATGATTCAATCTTTATGAAACTTTCAGGATAGATCAACCTTATAAATAGACACCTATTTACTGAATTTCATTGAATTTAAGGGTACCGTTAAGATTTTTTTCAAGAAAACATAAAATCGATAAATCATACTATTACTAACAAAGTTGAGTGAATTGCGACTTCTCACGTACTTGCTGTTGTTGTACTCACCAAGGCCTACATTCCTGATTTTTTTCAGATTTTTCGGATCACAGGTGTCCAATCGCGAGGGGGGGGACACAAATTTTTCGTGTATTTCCCCTCCCTGTGCACCCCTCGAAGCAAACTTTGCCAAACTAAGACCTGTTTTGAAAAGTGCTCATCAAGACCTTTCATTTGATACCCATATCGGCTACCTTCAATGAAATTTTTTTTTCGGGGGGTCACTCTCCTATATGGGGAGACCCCCCTTAAATACCTTATAAAATTTTTTTGTAGTTGAACTTTGAAGAAATCACCACTTTACATCTACACACAAAATTTGATGTTTCTAGCTTATGTAGTTTCCGAGAAAAACTGCTGTGACACACGGACGGACGGACGGATGGACAGACTGGTCGCGAAACTAGTAGGGTTTTGTAAAATTATTTTACAAAACCCCTAAAAAGGATTCTTCTCTAAAAAATTTGTCCACTCTTTCAGTTTAGCTCAGAGAGAAAAGCTACCGCCTCCAGAATAAAGTAGGGACGGTAGATGTATTCCAATAGCCAGTTATATGTGTAAATGAATGTTAGTCTAGTCGATTTCTAGCCGTTAAGTGCTACCCGCTTCACTCATCTATTGTTCATGCATACGCTTTTCCTGTTTTGTATCGTCTATTGAGTTAGTAGTAGTTTATGTTCAAATGAAGTAATATTGTATTTGTTACTTAGTCTATTCGTTTAGTTACTTCGGTTTACCTTAGAATTTCGTGTAGTATTAGATAATGTAAATCTTCCAGGAAAATAGATTTCTAATAATTTTCTATTTTTCTCTTCAATGCTAAGCAGGATCAAGGCCCGGCTCCCGTGGCAGTAGTAATGCATCAGCAATATCAACTCGTTCCGCACTAGCAGCTGCATCGGAGACTAAGCCAACCTCTAACAGTAATTGCGCTGATTCTAATTCAACATTAGTAATAACCAATATAATTGAAAATCCTGCAGCCGAAAGTGTGACTATCGAAATTAGCGAGCCTAAGACCGGGTGGAAGTAAGCCTGTGATGACAAGCTGTAAAGCAGCGCAAAGTAAGAGTAGCAGACCACGCAGGGTCAAGCTTTTTAAAAGGATACTAAAACAGTATCCCTTTTCGCCGCGTAGAATCTAGTTTCGCAGAAATTATTGAATAGTTCAAACAAATATTTCTCTACTCAATTGCGTGTGCGTTATAGAACAAAAAAATATAGAAAAACGCTTCATTGTTTAAAGTGTAGAAAGAAGCTTATTCTTAGAAATAATTTTTTTGGTAAAGTACTCAAACCGGCTCTTGGTGATAGATTCGTCTATTTTGAATTCTTTATTTCAATTTTCAGTAAAATTCATTCGCGTGTTTTGCGCGTGGAAATTTTCAGAAGGTTGTATACTCAAAGAAGCGCGAATTGTAAGCATTAGTCTTCAGTGTACCATAGTTATAGTGTTTACTGCAATAAGCAAAGATTCTATTTACTTCTCTTTACAAACTATTATGGCTTTTCTGTAGCGATATTTACATTAAATATTCTAGCAACAATGGCAATTATGGTACTTGCATGCAAAACTTTTAGGGACCATATTTTTTACGTTATAAAAAATATGTGTTTCGTATATACAAAGCATTTTGAAAAACTCTCCAAATTAAGTGAATACCTTGTAGTGCCGTAGAAATTTTTGAAAGGTAAAAGCTAAAGGAGAACTTATCTTGTTAAGATAAAAGCTTTTCTTTCATTCTCTTTTCTATTTAATATTAAGATCAAATTTAAACTCATCCACAGTTTCCTTTTGTGAGTTTCCTTTTATCGTAGCCATCACAAAAATAAAAATAAAGCATATGTAATTTATCGTTTGAATGTCAAAAGCAAACGTGATATTTTACAAAATATTAAGAAAAGAATTTAAATGAGGATAGTTACATACAGTCCTTTTAGCAAGGGCTAAGGGAATCTTTCAATTGCCTGTTCAATGAAATGCTTTCTTAAGGTAGAAATGTCTGGTTAAATGTCGATGACCGACACTATCGTGATATTATAACTCTTTGCAATACATAAAGACGAAGCGCACTTGAATATAAATAGAAAATAAAGAAAGTAAATTAATTTTCATAGAGCAAACCACAATTTACCACCCTAAGATACTCAATCACTAGCATCAATTTTTCCTTTATTCGTGAATTAAGTACATTGTTTCTACACATTTAAAATCTTTTCTCGAAAATTCTGCAATATTTATTATTTCCAAAGATGTAACACTCTTCACCTTAAAACCCAAAATAAGTCAAAGCAATTTTTTAAGCCATGTAAATGTAAATAAAATTTACGAAATCAAGAGAAAGTATAGAAAACCCTTACGGTAGAGCTTAAATTAACTTAATAGACTTTTCCCGACTTCGAAACTACTTATGCCAATCGATTTTAGAAACCTCACCCTATGATAATTCCTTCAGAGAGCTTAGGAAGAATATTTTTCTATTTCCAATGCCATCTATCGAAAAATGCTTTTAATACAAACTAAGTTAAATTTAAGTAAAAATCATTCAAAATGAACAAAAAGTTTACAAAAAAATTCAATTTAAGCTAATATTATTTATATCGAATACGAAAAAACAAATATACTTAGGCATACGTACTAAATCAATTTGAATATTATTCTTCTATTTTTTAATAGTTTTCTTTGAATTGGGGAAGCATTTCGGAAGAATATTTTAAAATAAAAGAATAAATATTCATAATGATGATCCCAGCAACTAATTTCAATTGCTTTGTATTTATTAATCATACTTGACATGATCTGTATGTGTAAGTTACAATTAAATATATTTAAATAATTAAAATTTATTCTTTCCAATTGATGAAACTGCAATTAATAAATATATTCAATATTGCTTTGTTTGTGCTCAATCAATAAAGCTAAACTGTGAACTAAATAATATGCATATGCAATATTCATATAGTAATCAACGAACACACACAAACACACAAAACAAACAACACACAAAATAACAAATATTTATTAAATACAAACCGATATTCAATCCTAAACAAAACGGACAATTTAATTAAGCACAAAATTAGAATCAACAATTCAAACAAAAAAAATAGTTTAAAACCTTAAGTGATAGAAATATATTCTGTACATTCAATTTCAATGAAATCAAATCTAATTACTAAAATAAATTTAAAACATAAAAATATTCTAGCTCTAAGCAAAAGCAAATCTTACGAAGCATCAACGATTTTAGCGGCTCTTTCATTTAAGCGAAGAATTCTTAGAAGGTAACGTGAAGCACTTAAATAAGAGATCACAAAGATAAGCGAGCAAAGAGTAAAGATAAAGAGAAAACGAACTAAATTGGAAATTTGGGGAAGAATTTCGAATTTATTACGTTTTGCGTTGAATTTCTCTACTGAATTATTATTAATAAATAACTTTACAAATACGTACTCTTAACTATAGCGAAAACATCTTCAAGGAAATTATAATCGACTCCTTTCTACACAAAACCAAGAAAGCAACGAACAATTTTACTTTCATTCTCATGAAATCACGAAGAAAGTTAAGTACGATGCAAAAAGTAACGGAAATACTATGAAAAACTTTTTCTTAAATATATACCACACATTCATACGTCTATCTTTAAATGTACATGCAAATGAACAATTCTATTTTCACGAAATCTACAATTTATTAACGACATGACATACGTCCGTGTAATTATAACGCGCAAACAGCAATGGCGACACGACCATTTATTATATGCATAATTAAAAATAAGAACAAATGAACAGATCTCTAGTATTGTACGAAACACAACTTAAAATCAAATGAACGCTACAAACAATGAAAATCTAAGAAACAGTCTCTTATACCACTATTTTATAAAAATGCTGCAATCATTTAAACAAAAAGAAAATTAAAAAAAAAAACAAAAAAAAATCTTTTCTTTGATTTCTAACGTAGTTTGTTTTTCGAATTGAAGTAGATGAGAAATATCTCTAGAAAATATATATACATACAATTAAAATGAAATAGCGAAATACATAACGCGAAGAGGAATAAAAATAAAATATAAAATTAACCACAAGAAACTGAAAATTATTTGACAATTATTTACATACATAGTATGGAATTAAGGTCTATGATAGTCAAAACTCATCACTTTACGAAAGAAGAGAAATGGAAGTACTAAAGTTAATAAGTTATTATACTATATATTTGACAAATTTTACTAAATATACATCATCATCAACTTAACTATCATTTGTTTTAATGTTGGACCCTCGAACCATCACCAGCATAATGCTTGAAGATTGCAGTACAAGGGGCATCTGTCCGGAACGGATGAACTCGTATTAGGTGTGTGGAAAAGTTTTGGAATTTGGTGGAAGTGGGCAAGTGAAGGCACCGTCACTAAACGAGGAGGCAAATGGGGAGTTTTTGTCTCTTTTCAATAACGCATTGGGGCGATGCAATAAAATGAAGGCATCACTCATGTTAAATGAAGATGCCAAACCAGTTTTTTGAAATAAGTGGCCAGTCGCATGTGCTGCGCTGCTGCAGCACCGAAAGCTGACGAATAGCGGTTGAAGCTGTTGGGGGTGATTAGTCCTGTTGATTACTCAGAGTATGCATCACCAATCGTTGCCGTTAAAAAGAAGGATGGCAAGGATGACTCACTTGAACTGAACCAGCACCCACTGCGAACACCCGAAGATATCTTTTCGAAACTGTCCCAATGTTGGGTGTTCAGTAAGATTGACCTTTCGGATGCGTCTCTGTAGGTGGAGCTCGAAGATGAAGCGAAGAAAAGGATGATGATCAACACACACGGTGGCCTCTTTCGAGTAAACCGTCTTCAATCTGGCATTAAAACCACTTCAGGCATTTTCCAGCAACTAGTCGGCACAATGATGCGCGGAGCAAAAGGTGCATTCCTTTTCATTGACGACTTTATCGTGGGAGGGGCGAATGAGGCCGGTCATTGTGAAAATCTATTTGAAGCATTGAGATGTATTCAAAGGTACGCGTTTCACCTCAAGATCGAGAAGTGCTCATTTGGCCAAAAGAAATTGGAATTCCTGGGGCACATAATCGACGAAAACCGGTTGAAACCGAGTCCAGAGAAGATCGAAGTTCTGAAAAAAATGCCGGCACCGAAAGACGTTCAACAATTGCAAGCTTTCCTTGGGTCGATTACATGGTACGGTAAATTCATTCATCAGCTGAAGGAGCATCGTGAACCGCTGGATGAGTTGCTGCATAAAGATGCAAGTTCGAGTGGAAACAATTGCACCAAGAGATGTTCGAGAAGCTCAAGATTATACTTACTATGCTATGACGCAAGGAAGAAAATTATCGTGGCTGCAGACGCATCGAGTTACGATATGGATGCAGTTCTTATGCATGAGATGCCGGATACCCACAAGTTCATCGAGAACCTTGGCGTTGACATTTGCATTATTCAAGTTTCTTTGTTATATCTACGGTCGATTCAGACCGTTCATCAGTCATTGTTGGCGATATACCTATCTACACAGCCAGCCGTCTACAAACATAAGCACTGATGATGCTTGCTTACAATTTCCAAATCAAGTACATTAAAACGGATTGTTTTGAATATGCAAACTTCATCTCGCGGCTCATAGCAAAACAAGAGAAGTCTAATGAAGAATTTGCTATCGGTAGAATGGAGAATTGCTCTATAGCTTGGTTTTCGATTGACATAGCACGAATGCTGCCCACAACATTTGAAGCTCTCAAAGAAGAAACCAGTAGATGCCAAATAATAAGAGAAATTGCAGATTATTTCGAAAATGGGTGGCCACCAACTTCAAAGCAGATCGATAACGCGGACGTTGCGAAATTTTTTGCCCAATTAGAATCACTCACTAGCATTCAAGGGTGCATTTTTTATGAACATCGGGGGATAATATTGAAAGAGCTGCATCAAGGTTGTCCAGGCGTCACTCGGATGAAACTGTTGGCACGAAGCAAAGTTTACTAGCCAACTATTGACGGCGATAACGAGATGCTGGTCAAAAGGTGTGGATGCTGTGCAATATAGTCTAAGTCGCCGATCAAGTGTTCGCTTCAATCATGGCCCATACTGGACGGACCATGGTCTTGTAATTCATATCGATTTTGCGGGACCCATAAATGAATTTTGGTAGTTAATCATTATAGATGCGTTCAGCTACTGGCCAGAGGTATATAAAATGCAATCCACAATGACAACATAGACAATCGAACTATTGGAGGAAGCCTTTTTGCGGCAAGAACTTTGCGAAACATTGGTTTCTGACAACGGCCTGCAGCTGATTTCAGGGGAGTTTGAGAGTTTCTGCAGAGAAAACGGAATCAATCACATCGGAACGGCACCTTTTCATCCCCAATCAAACGGTCAAGCTGAGAAATTTGTCCACTCGCTGATAACTGGATTAAAGAAGCTGGAGGGAGAAGGGAATGCCGATTAGATTTTGCGCAAGTTCTTACTAAGCTATCGATTTACACCATCGGCAGCCCTTTGAAAGAAGTCATCTTTCCAGGTCATGACCGGTCGTACTATGAAGACTAAGTGGGGTTTATTGAAACCAGAGTATGACCGTTCTTGCAAGCGTAACAGGAATATGGAGCAGTAGTTTAATCAGCTTTACGGACTCAAATGGAGAGAATTCGACCTCAGTGAAGATGTCCTAATCAAAACGGACACCGCCAACAAATCGGAATGGTCTTCACCAACTATTGTGAAAAGCCGCGGTGTAGTCGATTACTTGGCACTTACGGAGGTTCTTTTGGGTGATCGCGAAGTCAACGTTCATGCAAACTAAATCAAAAAGTGGTTTACTTTTCTCGATAACGGAAAAAACATTCTACTTGATGGTCTTAATATTCCTGTGCCTCAAACCCTTAGATAAGTGGTGACTAGGTTTCAACCGAGCTCAGAACCTAAAGAGCCGGCTAACAAACAAGCAGCGGTGCCGGGAGATGAATGTGCTGAAGATCCGCAACCGCGTCGAGTTCAATGAACCGATGCAGGTGTACTACCACAACGCTGTAACGATTATGACATGAAGCGACTTGTACATCGGACCATATAATTCATCTTAATGGGGAGAGATATGTGAATGGTTACACCGATCATGGGAGAAGAAGACTTGTCACTTGTCATCGAGGAGTCAATTCTAAGCTCGCGGAGCTTATGTTGCAATAGCAAAGGATGATAAACTATTTTATCATCATTATCTTCTAAAGAGACATGACTACAATACCCTAAAAGACCACAAGCGGTCAAATAATATATTATCAAAAAGTTTTTAGTGAATTGGAATAACATACTAGAAGAATAAACAATTCTAATATTTACTACAAAAACCACTTTTGATTATTTATTTTTAGTATTAAGCAGCAACATTTTAAGCACAATGTTGACATTTGAATATTTTATTGACATTGCAAACCGCATAAAGGTTTTCTACACGTGTCGCAGTGTTTAATTGTTTTGTTTCTACACTTTTGCACAAAACACTGTCATCTCTGTCTGCTTTGTTCTATCTCAAGCTGTGAAGGTATATCGTTAGCTTGTTGTCAGATCAAAGCTGTCACCCGCCCATGAGTACTTACGTCTTGGCCAATTAATATTCTTGCCAAGTCAGTTGCCGGTCAGTTTTTTGTACGAAACCCAGGAATGGATAGCTACCAAATCTAAAATGTTATAAAAAGCTTGCACAGGCCATCGACGGGAAGGTGCTTTGACACTATATTTTTTAGCCATTTGATCGATGATGTCGAAACCAAATTTTGCAGGATTGTAAAATTTGACAGTATTTGGACTTTTTTTACTTTTTCCAGGTTGACAACTCCATTTGCACGAATTTAACTTAGAATCATAACTGATTTTGAAGATTTACCTTGATAGACGGTAAGTGCGTAGGGTTCAAAGTTATAAAGAGTGATTCATTCTGAGGTTTGATTTTCAATAGGCTTTATTTGCCAGATCGCGCGTGACTTCTGTCAAACTGTAATGTAATTTTTATTCAGTATTATTTGACAAATCATCATGGAAAGACTTACATCGCAACAACGTATCAGCAACGAAAATCAACGTTCTGTGAGAATTGTTTTTGTGCTCTTGAAGCAACTTATGGTGTGCATCGTTGACCTACCGAAACCACTATAGCCAATACAAATTTGAAACTCAGCATACATCACTGGATGGATACTCGACTGATTAGACTACATCCAGGACCTAGTGAAGAGAATATAGCGGCTGTAGCTGAGAGTGTGGCTGAAAGCCGTGACGAATCGATCCAGCGTCATTCTCAACATCTTAGTTTGTTGTACGATACAACTTGGCGTATTTTACAAGGATATCAAATCTTAAAGCAACAAGTTTTGCTTTGAGAGTTGCAGTGGAAGAGGACATGTACGAAAATGTTGTGCGATTGGACACCTTTAACCCGAAAAATATGAAAAAAATCACAAAGGTGTGGCTTTAAGAGCACAAGGGCAACAAATACCTTAGAAGATGAAATTTGATCAACTCTGTTGATAATAGTACATTTTATAAATTTTACATTTTTGCCTATAAAATTAAGGTGGAACCCTTAAATTTCTCAAAACCTACAATTTAAGTTTCTTAAAAGTAATTGTATGTGTCCCGAAAATTTCACAATAATTGAACCATAAACAGCTAAGTTACAGCCGATTGAATATTTAACAACTACAACAACATTAACACGTGATACTAGGGAGATACACGTTTGCAACGGACCTCGACACTACAAATACGCATGAATTTTTATAAAAATTTTAGAAATAGTTTCTAATATTGAGGTGTTATCATGACCAATCAAACAACGGGGTCAAAACACTTGAAACAAAATGGTGGCGAGTTTAAAATCATAATAACCATAATAATTTTTCGAACTCAATTTATGGAATCTGTATATTAGTCAAGTTTTGATATGCAGAATATATTGTTTGATTTACTCATTGTTTTACAATACCCTTCTGGCAGGAGCGCTCTCCTGCTACCTCAACTTGTTTCATTCTTGTCCAGGTGTTGTCGGTCGACCTCAGTGTCTGATGACAACAAGACTTCTTTCGAATCCGTTGCCTTTTCCGTGGCTTGGGAGACTAATGGTCCAAGCAAACTGTTAAATACTATCAAAATCAAATACAACATCAATAAGTTTGTTATATCATTTGCTTGTAATTGGCCTGGCTTTAGAACTCTATACTGGCGAATGAATAAAGCTCTTATTAAAACAAGATTTTCACCCACTGCTCGGGCTATTTTCATAATACTATCCTTCGATTTCTGTTCCGATAAATTGCATGAGTTTGGGGATGAATGATTGCTAAGCGAAGGTGTTGTTATTGGTCGTTGGTAGGCTACTATTTTACCTTTTAGGAATGTGCTATTGATTATTGTTGTTGTTGATTGCTGACAATGTTACTGCTTCCATTTCCATTGACCGATTAACGGCATGTCCCTAAAATGCTTCTAGTCGGTTGGTTGGTAAATGAGGACGAGACTGCCGCGGTGGAAGGTGAGTCAAGCGATTCATCTTCGCTACCAGAGATCATGATAACTACTGTTGGTGAAGGCGTGTATTTTATTATGGTTCTTTGCTCTGATTATTTGTAGTGCTTTTACCGTTGGTTTGGTCTGCAGCTTCCCAGTCGGTGACAAAGAACCCAATGTGCGTGGGGTTTAGCTAGTCGAAAGTTGCTAAATCGTGGATGTTGCGGAGCAGCAGTCCACATACAGGCGTGCTATCGAGATCTTTGTCAAGCCTAACTATCTTACTGTGGATTGCATTCACATTCATTATGTTAAGTTTCATAAATTTGCTCTACAGTGGTGGTTACCATTATGGTTTTATCTGGTATTTAACTTTGCAAAGAATGAATATAAAAAACTGAAAATTTTCCAAAGCCAAGTTGGCTTAGAATGCACCATTCAAGCCACGTTACCCTGATGAAGCACGTTGGTGGTGTTTAGATCGGCTGAGCTAAGCTTTTCCTGAATTTCCCGTTACAAGATCCTAAGTTAACTCTTTCCTAGTTTTATACATCTTCTTTTTTCATAATAGCTCTTAAGGAACTATTTTGATGCTTTGAGCCGTCACTAACTTCGACAGAGTTTATCGCGTTCCTTTGCTTCTAAATTCTTCAGATATCTCCAAACAAAGAGCTTTTTGACCGCATTGAAGGGATTAGTACTGACAAACTCCTCTCTTGATCGTTTCCGCACTAAGAAGCCTGCTTCTTTGTTACTCATCACTTTTGCTTGCCCTAGTCCCAATACTGTAACGTTGTAGTTCTCACCCAGTTGATTGAATTTTTCGAAGTGAAACTTCTAATGCGACTTACAACAAGGTTGCGTTAAACGCTTAACGCTACCATGGAGGGGGTATGAAAGCAAACTTCTAATGCGCCTTCCAACAAGGTGTTTTAAACGTTTAACGCTACCATGGAGGGGGTATAAAACCACTGTTGCGTTAAACGCTTCTGGGGAGGGTGAATAGAAAGATACAGAGCGAGATTGAATGCGTGGCACTCGAATGTATGCGCGTAGTATACCTATTACAGACCAGTGCGAGCGTTAGCAACGAGAAGCGCCCAATATTCCAACGTCAGAGGGAGAGAAAAAGAAAGATACACAAAGGTAGAAAGTAGGAGAGAATGAGTCGGTAGATCAGCACATGCGCATGGTATTCTTGCTATGCAGCGAAGTAAACAGTGTGAGCGTCGTGAAATTAGCTGAAATACGTAGTTGTTGTTTTATTTTAATTTATAATATTCATGATTGAAGTGAAATTTCTAATGCGACTTCCAAATAGGTTGCGTTAAACGTTCAACGCTCCTGGGGAGGGGGATAGAAAGAGACAGAGCGAGAGTGAATGCGTGGCACTCGAACGCATGCGCGTAGTATACCTGTTACAGGCCAATGCGAGCGTAAGCAACGAGTAGCGTTCAATATTCCAACGCAAGAGGGAGAGAGAAAAATACCATTGTAAATGTTATAGATTTGGATTTCTCCACTCAAAAATGATAATTAAAAGATGCGATCAATTGTGAAATGTGAGTAATGTTAATATAGTTTGTCTTATAAAAACAATATGAGTTCCCTAAAAATCAATTTTTACCCCTTCCTATTTTCATTTCCACATTACGAAATTTCACTTCTTCCGCGCGGAGGGACTCCACGCACTATTTTTTTTCAGCATTCTTGAACCTTCTATTGTTGATGATTCTAGGGCTTTAAACGCTGCTAGGCTATCAGATAACATGGCGACTGTTTTGTTTTTGTCCCCCCTTGTCTACGCGCCTTGCGCACTTACTACAATTACATAGATATCGACCAAGAAGATACTTGACATCATTTTCAAGCGGTTGATATTGTTGATTTGAAGGTCCAAACACTCCAGTTAAAGTTACCTCTGTGGTTTTAGATCCATACCACCTAGTTGTATGTGGCTTTATGAGGTGTATACTAGATTCAGCGCATCAATCCCTCTTTTTACCTAGCTTTTTGTCAAAGCTGGTCTGTGTCATCATACCATCATTCGTTGAGCCAAGAGAAGAGCATGGCTAATTTGGCTCGGTCCTTATGCTCAATCCTAGAGTCACTGGTAGAATATCCTTCTAGAATATCCTTATCACTTGTAGAATATCCTTATCACTGGTAGAATATGCTTGTCATTGTAGATTGTTGGCCACAAGCGTCCACAAAAAAAAGATAATAAAACACCACCTTGTGGCCAACCTCGTGTCATACGCATATACTATATATAGTTCTACTTCCTCACTTATATGCGGCAGTTCTTGTGGCGAGGGATTGTGATATTCAGTATATTATGATATGATTTATATGTCTTTTTACAAGTGTATCACTGCCACATGGCTTGCATTATCGAAAACCGCGTCATTATCAAGGAATACCCCTATTGCGATTTTGTTGTGCCTCAAGAACTCTTTGATCTTCTCTGTTTAGGCATAGAATTCGGTTTCTTTAGATTTGTCTATCTGCATGTTGACTGTGGTATCGTCAATAGCCCATAAGTATTTTTGGCCTTATGTCATTATCCACTACTTTTTCCATCATTTTAAATACAAACGATGTTAGCTTCACTGGCCTACATGCCTTTTGGTTGGTTGACATTTCTACCCGTCTATGAAATGAATACTTTTGGGTCTCTCCACCACTTTGGTATGCTTGCAAAAGCTAGACTGCCCTTGTTTATCTGTATTAAATAGGGTATGAATAAATTTTGTCCTTATTGAATGAGGACAGTATAGCCTCCATCTTCACCGGGTACTTAACAAGAGTGAAGAGAGTTGAATGACTCTTGCATATACTTCCTTCCTTTTTATGCGATCTGGCATTTTTTCCATTAGAAGAAGAACTCTGTCTTCTATAGCCTCCATGAAGCTGCTGTAAGCCCTCATTAGTAGAATATTTTGACTGTTTCCCTGTTTTGCCATAGCTTTATGAAGTCTTGCTGTATTAGATGTTTCTTTTTCACTATCACAATAAGTTTTTAAGCTGCGGTGTTTTACTTTGCGGATTTCCTTATAGTTTATCAGAGCCCTATGGTAAACTTCACAGTCGTTTGGTAAGTTTTGCAGCATTGACCAGTTTCCGCACATCTAATCTGTATGAATGGGACATCTTTGTCCCTAAGCGTTAATTATTTCCTCGTTAAGTTTTAGCACGTTTGGCAACAAGAACATATGCGGAGCGAGTAAAGCCAATCAATTATATTCCCTGTCCACAAAAAAGGCGACAAGCTGCAGTGCAAAAACTAAAGAGACACATCACTACTTTGTACCGACAATGATCTTAGAAAATAAAATCAGATCATACGCCAACAGTATTATTGGGGAGTATCAATGTGGCTTTAGAACAGGTAGATCGATGATAGACCAATTTTTTACTGTCAAGCATTTACTGGGAAAATGCTGAGAGCTCAACATAGACACACACTAAATTGTCATTAACTTTAAGCAAGCATACGACAGTATTGATCGTAACGTATTTTACGAATGATACTTTGTTTTGGCATCCCAGCCAAATTAGTCCGTCTTACCAAATTGACAATGACTTCACTTCGGGAAATCCGCATACCGAGCTGGGTGCAGGCACACTTGAAACATGCGCTGACAGCGTAGCTTCCCTTTGGACAAGCTCTTTAAAAGCGTCCAAATTGCTCGCAGTTAAAGAAACGGATAATTTTTCCATTTGCTGACTTAACTTCAGTTTTGGAAACAATTATCCTCGAGTCAATTGGTTGATTTACTGGCATGTATATTGCTTGTAAAATTCTATCTTCAGAACTCCTTCTAATTCCTCGAAACTACTTGCCTTAGTCTGATGTAGCCACAGTTTATCTGTACCGTCCAATTTACGTTGTAACAGTAGGTATTTCATGTCAGATTCGCATTGATGCGCATCGAGTAGTTAATTGAAATTCGTCATTACCCGTAAAGTTGACTGTAGATTTCACAATGTCATTACAATCAATTTGTTGGTATGAATGGATTTGCTGGTAGTGGTTCCCGCAGGCTTTTCACTTCAGTGTATTAAGAATAACGGTGCCAGTCTCCTAAGTAAAAGAACCACTTATCCTTTCACCCGGGCCATCATTGGCTATCAACATCACCTACAACGAAACCGCTTTTCACTTCAGGTTACACAAGCAGTAAATTACGTTCTCGTCATAACTTAATATTTTGTCGCTGCAAAATATCCATTCGGCTTACCTCAGCTCTATTAACACACATTTCAGTGTTATTTCTTTTCACCTCAGCGTCAATTTGACTTGTTTCAACTACATTAGCATGAGCCTAGGTATTGTTTTCATCTGCCTTAGTTGTATTACTTCGATCATCATTCACTCAAAATTGACCTTAGTTAATGACACACGCAATCGAGCAATCGGTACACTCGATGAAAACTCTATCCTCTAATGTGACTGCCAACTCTTGCTTGTTCAAGCGGCTCAACATTTTCACTCAGATTTTAGGAAAAGTCGTAAGCCTTTGGTAAAAATTTCAGCTTACCTCATTTCTGAAGATGTAAGCAGACTCAGAGTATAATAATTTAAATACTTAGTTTTGAGATTAGAATGATTCCGCCGGCTTATATTGAAAACGATCTCACTTTTTAGGGTTTTGTAAAATAATTTTACAAAACCCTACTAAAACCGCACCTGTCGGTCCGTCTGTCCATTCCATCCGTCCGTTCGTGTGTCACAGCACTTTTTCTCGAAAAGCGTATAAGCCAACATAAAACATTCTATGTGGGTGTAAAGTGATGCCCTCTTCAAAGCTTCACCACAAAACTTTTTTTTACATTGTGCTTAAGGGGGCTTTCTAAACACGGCTTAAGCTGGTATTTTTTGCTTCAGGGGGCGCACAGGAAGGGGAAATGGGGAAATACACGAAAAACTTATGTACCCGCCCCCCCCCCCCCCCCTTGCGATTGGACACTTGTGATCCGAAAAATCTGAATATAATTATGGAGAAAGGACTTTATAAGTACAGCAACAACAAATACCTTAGAAGTCAAAATTCACTCAACTTTGTTAATAATAGTATGAACACCGAATTTCACATTTTCCCCAAGATAATCATATGGTTATCCTTAAATTCAAAGAAAACCGATATTTATGGAGTTTTAAATAAGGTCCTAATACTCTGCACTCTGCTGTGTGATTTTGGTATTTTAAGGACTTTCCATTGAATCAGACCCTGCATGATTTGAGTGATTTTTATTAGTTTGCAACAAAGTGACGACCGTTGAAAGTACAGAAGCAAGGGATTTTCTTATAAACGTGCATATCTCTTTGACATGCTCCTCGCCTTTATTCGTTGCTGGTGACTGCATTTCGCACGTTGGGTACAAAAACCTTCTGACATGACCGTAGGTCTGTTTACCCAACTTATTTGTCTTCGCCCTATGATGGTTAGTTTTGAATCGTCACGATTACTTTTCTCAGCTGACGGTGACTGTCAGCTCGGAAAAACCAGCAGAGGGCAGTATACAAACAGCATTCCAAAATTTTCGTTAGATTCTCGCAATGCAAATTTTATCGTTAGATTTCTACACGCTTTTACCTGAAGGATTTAGTTAGTGCGTTTCATATTGCTCAAGGATCAAACACAGTCGACTAAGGTAACATCATTAATATCAGACGATATTATTTATCAGTTTTCATATCTTTCGAATGTTTATTTTGTATGATTTATAAATATTATAAAATAATACACCCATTCAGGATACACATACAGAACATCACAATTATCATATTCTATTAAATAAGGCACGAATAGTTAAGAATCACTTCGTTGTCACCAAGCTAACTGGCGATTAAGTGTAAATACAAACTACTGTATCCTACCTATCTTAAAGCAAAAATTTTAATTTATGTAGATAGTACTTAGTTAATAACTTATATAATTTAACTAAGGAGGAATATTTTTCTATCATGAATTTGTATTTTTTTGGTTTTTGGCTTTCGTTCTTAGTTCTGTGAGTAAATCAGAAATATTTGTACCAGCTTTTTCTACAAGCTTCCTAAAATATCCGTTATTATATTCTAAAAGCTCGACAGGATGCCCCACTTCAACTATTCTGCCTGCATCCATCGCTATGATTTTATCACTGTCCATTACTGTATGCAGTCGGTGAGCAATCGTTATAACAGTACAGTCGCTGAAATTGATTCGGATTGTTTTTTGAATGAGTTGGTCGGTTCTGAAAACAGGAAAACATATTTTAAATAAAAATTGACAGAACTTCATGAAAATATATTGAACTTACTCAGGATCTACATTGGCGGTTGCTTCATCCAAAATCAGAATCTTGTTGTTCCTTAGAATGGCTCGTGCCAAGCACACCAATTGTCTCTGTCCCATACTGAAATTCGATCCTCCATCAGACATTCGACTGTCTAAGCCCGCAGCTAAGGACATTACATGATTTTTCAGTTCCACCGCTTGCAGCGCTTCCCAAATCTCACTGTCACCTTTTTCTTCAAAAGGATCCAAATTGTAGCGAAGGGTCCCAGAGAATAAGATCGGGTCTTGAGGAATAATTGAGATCTTACTGCGCAAGTCATGCAGTCCTAATGTGCTTATATTCACATCGTCGATTTCGATCGCTCCTTCAAGGATGGCTAGCCTAAATATTGATTGGATTATTGACGATTTCCCAGCGCCAGTGCGTCCAACAATTCCAACCTTTTCCTTTGGCTCAATGGTAAAGTTTATATTTTTCAGCACGTAGGATCCCTTTTCTGAGTATTTCAGGCCAACGTTAATGAATCGCATTTTCCCTTCTTTTGGCCAATCATTGGGCGGTTTCTCTCCATTTGCAGTGTGCAAGCTTGGCTCGGAGGGGAGATCGGTATATTCAAGCACCCTCTCAACACTCGTCATTTGATTTTCCAGCTCGGCAGTTTGACGAACACCAAACTGACAAAGACCAGTTAATCTTAGACATTGCATTACGACTAAACCAACGTTGCCACTATCAAAGTGACCTCCGAATGTCAGAAAACTGAAAGTCACAATCACAATGTACAGGACACAAATGACGTCGAGCCATAGACCAAAAGCTCTGGTCGAATTTACAAATAGAAACCATGCTGATGAATTGAAGTTTTGAAAGTGGTGATACTCTTTCTCTACTATTGATTCAGCATTAAACGCGCGGATGGTGGTGAGTCCTTGGAATGTTTGATTGGTGTGCGAGAACACTGGGCTTCGTGCTAAAATGCAAGCAAGTTTCATAGAATGATTAGATTGAACGTCAATGAAAAAGTGTGGTCTTACCCATGGACTCGATGCGCTTAAGACTACGACTTGCGCTCACATATAAGTGGCGGAGCATGTAAAATAGGCCAGAAATGACCACGGCAGGGATCAGCAAAATATAGTTGTTCATTGCGACTATTATTAGCACAGACACCATGTCAAATATGAACTAAAATAGAGAAAGTTTATGATGTTCGACACTATAATAATTCGTTATCCTTGTGAAATAGCATTTCAAAAGGATTATGCGTGTAGACCATAATAATAATTGCTTACCATTGCGCAAATAAACAAGGACGTAGGCAGCGTTGTATCGATAATGTTGATATCTCTGGAGAACCTATTCAATATCCTTCCAGAGGGATTTGTATTAAAAAAGTACATTGTAGCTCGTGTCACTCCCTTGAACAAGTAGTTATGCAAATTTGATGAGATCCGCAAGCATGACGTGAAATAAGTGAATATCCTTGTCAAAAACAGCACAAAAGTACATCCCAAGAGAACTGCATAAGTTAGAATATAGACACCTCGCTCATGATCTACAACAGTTTGGTAGTCGCTGAATAAGCTCGTTCCATTTTGTCTCCACATTGATATCACAAATGAAATGTTTTCTTCCCAAGTAGCCCTGAAAAGTTCCAGATTGAGTATAACGGGATAAGTATTCAGTAAACATTTCGTACCATCCTGATAAGAAGACATCTAACGAAGAAAGCAGGCACCGAACTATCACAAATAATATTAAATTTATTAATATAAGCCAAACTGCTTCCAGAGCTTTGAAAAATCCTTTGTACACTCTCCATTCAACGGAGCCCGTGGCCACCCTCTCTCTTCGGTCTTCTGAATCTGCTACGGACAATCTTTGCATTTTGCTTTTGGCAGAAATAACCTTCATCTCACGATCGTCATCGACAGACTCCCCGTTTGTATCCCGCAAATATTCTAGACCAGGCATATTTTGCAGACTTTGAAAGCTTCCTTGAGCCTCAATCCGCCCAGAGTTGATCACCACTACATGTTCCATATCGCGTAGTAATTGCGTTTGATGTGTTACCAGCAAACAGATCTTTCCTTTCAGGTACTCTCGAATGCACTTATCAAAGATATGACGACAAACTGCCGCGTCTACTGCTGATAGTGGATCATCTAACAAATAAATGTCAGCTTTCTTGTAAACAGCGCGAGCTAAATTTATCCGGGCCTTTTGACCACCGCTCAAGCTTATGCCTCTTTCTCCAACAATTGTTTGGTCTCCTTGTGGGAGCAGCTCAAGATCTCGCTCCAACGCACAAATCCTGATTACCTCGCGATACCGTATAGCGTCAAACGGTTCGACAAAAACAATGTTTTGACGAACCGATCCTTCGAAAAGCCAAACCGCTTGGCTTGCATAACTTATTCTACCATTGATGATGGCATATCCTTCATCCAGCTGCAGTTCACCGGTTATTATATTCAAAAGCGAAGTTTTACCGGAGCCTACAGGACCAATAATCGCAACAGTCTCCTCGGAGCGAATTGTCATGTCTAACCCTTTGACAATATAATTTTCATCACTCCTCACAGAGGCAGACGCGTTTTGGAGGACTATTCCTCTCTTCTCCGAATCAGGATTGTAAAGCCTCCTCACCTTGTTCGGCTGAATTATTGAAATGTTGCTTTCAATCGATTTTCGGCTTTGCATCATGTTATTCGCAAGATTTTTCATCATCATACTCTCTTCGTCCTTACTGGCCTCGCTGTCCAACAAAAATGCCTCAACACGATTCGCCGAGACTAACGCCTCTGCTGTACAAATTAATCCCCGCGACCAAAGCCTTACCATCGACTCATTCAGAGAATTGAAGTAAGAAGACACCACGAACACTTTACTGGCAGTCAGGATCTCCCCGAAGTACACGTATGAGACCAAAGCCATAAACAATGCCATCTTCGAAACCATCGATATTGATTGCAGACACGCCTGCACGTAGTTCGTTCCTCGGACAGCATTAATTTCTCGGCGCCTAGCATCGGAAATCACCGCAGCGAAGGAGTTCTCCCAAGCATACATTTTAATCACCTGGATTCCTTGTATCACTTCATTCATCAGCTTCACCCTGTAATCAGTTCGCTTGGCTGTTTGTTGTCGGTAATGCGACGCCTTCTTCCCTGCCCACGACTGCAGCGGCAAGAAGCTGAGCAGGAACACGACTCCTATAACGGCTGAAATTCCAATTTCCCGGTACATGAGATACCCGAACACAACGGCCTCGATGGGGCCTTTGTACAAATCATGAAAAAACTGCAAAGCTGAATCGAACTTTTCCACATCATTGGCGAGGATATTGATTGCACGACCACTCATCCCCTCGTTCGCTTCGGTCGTGGACATTTTCAGAATCTTCCTGTAGACCAGACCGGATGCTGATAGGTGAACTTTCATCCCGACCATGTATCCGTACAGGACGAACGAATGGAACAAGATGGTCGAGAGGAAAGCGGAAACGACAATTCCACTCGCATAAAACCATGCCTCACTTCGACTAACAGTCGTTTGTCCTTTGACAAAGTATGAAACCAGTCCACCCAAGCACAGTGGCTGGACGACTCTGTGGAAGGATTCATTAGATTAATTAGACGTGTGCATGAAATGAGCAAAAATAATTAAGTCATTCTTTTGTTTCTATGGAGGAAAATAGTGGGGGAAAAAGGAGTACGTGAGATTGGCTTTCTTCAACTTACCTCAAGCACACCACGGCCACTGTGTAGAAGGCTCCTATGATGAATGCTGTTATCATATAGGCTCGACATATTGTTCGAATAAAACTAGGATGTTTCCGTTTCTTTTCCTCCTCCCAGTAGCCTTCCAATTTATTAGTCAGATTTTCACTGTCCAGGCTGGGCACATTTTGGTACATATCATCGTTTGTTAAAGGTCGTTTTAAACCTGTTTTGAAAATATCCTTTAACCACCTGGAAAAATAAAAGGGAGCCTTAGTATTTTCTATTTTCGGGGAAAGTTTTCTGAAGTGCATCAGTAATCAGGTAACATGTTATTGATATGGACTTTACGTGAATTTTAAAAGGATTATTAGAAAGGACAAGTTGAAGTAACAGGAGAGTGTTCCTTCCTGAAGGGTATTGTGAAAACATTCATAACCCAAACAAGGTCTTTTGAATATCAAAACTTGAGTCATACATACATATATTCTATAAAATGAGCTCAAAAACCTAATAGACGGCTATTACGTATTTTAACTCACCGCCATTTTATTTTCTATTAGTTGACCTCATTGTTTAAGGAATCTTGATAACATATTGATGTTATAAAACATTTTTACAATTTTCATCGAAATTCCTCCATACATGTGGTGTCTGCGTCCTTTGCAAACGTGAATCTCTACAATATCACGTGTAATCGTTGTTCGACTGTAAGCTGGCTTTTTATGAAATTTTCGAGAAACAGCATTTAATTTTAAATAATGAGATACGAGTTTTTGGCAGTTTGAAGGGTCACCTTCCAATTTTATAGACGAAAATGTAAAATTCATAAAATGTACTGTTATTAACAAAGTTGATGGAACTTTTACTTCTGAGGTATTTGTTAGCCTTGTACTCATAAAGATTTTTTGAATTAAAACTGTCCAATCGTGAGGGAGCAACATAAATTTTTTGCACATTTCCTCTGCCTCTGCATCCCCTGAAGCAGAAAGTGTCAGTTTGAGACTTGTTTTGAAAAATCAGGACTTTTCATTTGATACCTACATACTCGTTTATTGACTACCTTTGGTATAAAATTCCCTAACATATGTGGAGATCCCCCTTAAAAGCCTTATAAAAATTAATTTATTCTGAACTCTCAATAGGGCACCACCAAATTCTATGTTTCTAGCTTATGTGTTTTGCGAGAAAAGTTGCTGTGACACACGGACCGAGGGACAGACAGGTTGCGATTAGTAGGGTATCCAAAAGTTATTTAACAATACCCTTAAAAAGAAGTTTATGCCAGATAATTCAGTAGTAGAAAGTATCGAAGGCAATTTCTACAAAAAAAAACTTCTGTGACATTGCACGAAAAACGGAATACATGTAAAGGTTGAACAATAAAGCAATCTTTATTTGTTGAAAAGGTTTGTTTCAAAAGTCAGTATTAAGGAAGAACGAATTCAATAATTAAAAAGAACGAAACGAATTCACGTCTGCTCGCAACACGCTCTCTAACTCGACTCCTTCGATCATGTTGCAGGCGACGATCTCTCCACCGTCAGTGTTGCCACCAGACACGGCTCTTCATGATTGTCATCCCAACCGCATGAAGTGCCTGGCCATGCCTTCATTTTGTCCACTACTGAATATGTCTGGGTTGGTCGTTCACAATCCCCCTGCTTGCTGAGTCGATAGCAATCATGAGCAAGGACTTCTTTGACTCAATACGGTCCCAAATACTTCGATCTCATCTTTTGCCCAATTCCAAACTGGGTCCTACGCAATTTGTATCGCCCTAAATTTTTCACTTACCGCCGCGCTATTTTATTCCTCGCTCATTCACGCATTTCTCTTGGCTTATTGGTAAAGTTTCTTCGCAATCCTTCTTTTACAATCTCCGTCAATTTGACATCTTCAGGATGCTTCATCTTTACGCCAGTCAGCAACTCGAAATGTGTTGTATTGATACTGCGATGAAATGTACTATTCAAATATCTTTGAGTTTTCTCGACATGTTTGAACCACTAATCAGATCTTTCTCTCGACAGCTTCGCTAAGACAGGAATAATAACGCCGTCGACCCTTTCATATTGCCCATTTCCCCGAGAGATGCCGGTTCATATCAAATGAAGCTCTATGTTTGTTGTCCGCGCAATATTTCTTGAACAAATTGGATGTGAAAGCGGGTCCTCTATCCGCAATAAATCTTCTAGCATTTCTGAATACGGCTGATAATATTTCTAACTTCTTGATCATCTCCTCCAATGATGTTGACTTCACGAAAAAAAGGTGAACTTCGTAAATGCGCCCACAACCGTTAAAATGTATTTGTAGCACTTTTGCGTTGATGGCATTGGTCCAAAGAGATCCAGGTGAAGCGAGAGGTACTTCCTCCTTAGGAATAGGATGAAGAACGCCTTTGATACACCGTTGAATTTTTCCTTCAATCTGTGGTATGAGGAACTCGCTGTCTATCAATTCTCTGACTCCTTTGATTCCAAAATGCCCTCGCGCATGGAAATGTTTTAATACGTCTGCTTGAATATTTTCAGGTACTACGATTCTTCTCTTTCCATCGTCCTCCATGAACAATATTTCGCCGTGATATATGTAATTCGTGTACCGCCCCGCTTCAAGTGCCTGTTTAATCGCATTGATACCTTCATCGCCATGTTGAGCCACACGTACTTTACTCGCGACATTATTAGCTATCATCATTACTGTTGCTCGAGATAAGGCGTCCACGTGTACCATTAGTTTCGCTGGATGAATTTCCTTCTTTGCGACTGTTAGCTTAACCGCCGAACAATCCGTAATGATTTTGAATTTGAATCCCAGCAGATACACCCTAAAATTTTTGACCGCTTCAACTACCACTGGAAACTCCAGTTCGTACGGATGATATCTTTTTTCAGCGTCATTGGTAGTACGGCTATAATAATAACATGGGTGCATCTCCTGATCGCTTGGCTGTCTCTGTTGTAGGATTGCAGCTAGATATTCTTTACTCCCATCTGTGTGAAGTTCTTTTCCAGCGCAGAGGTCATACAGATTCAGCACCGGGCCACTGGACAGAGCAACCTTAATGCCGTCGAACGCCACTATCTGCTCCTCTCCAAACTCGAATACAGCTCCATTTTTCAGCATCGAACTCAATGGGCACATTCGTCTTGCGAATTTAGGTACAAATTTTCTAAAGTAGCTTTCCAGTCCGTAGAACCTCTGCAGCTGCAATATTGTTCTCGGCTGTGGAAACTTCATAACTTTGGTGAGCTTCGATGGTGAAGGCTCGATTTTTTCACCACAGATTACATAAGCCAAATAATCGACACGTTCTTTTAAGAAGACGCATTACCTCCAATTAAATTGAATACCGCTTTCTTCAACTACCTCTAATACCCGTTTCAGTTTCAAGATTCCTTCATTCGCGTCTGTGGATGGTATTATCAGGTCATCTACAAACGTTAATACTGTTCCGCCCTTTATCAAATCTCGGAAAACTTCGTTAATAATCGCCCAAACGTATTGCCACTTATACATAGACCAAATAGCGTTTTACAGAACTCGTTTTGGCCATCTTGCGTAACGGACGTGGTATATTTTCGACTGGGTTCGGTCACAGAATCGATCAAGCTGGTCCTTAATGATCGATCAATCGAATCGATCTCTTACAGCTTTACTATTCAGGCTACGGTAATCTATACAAAGCCTATTGCGACCTATCTTTCATCTTGACGACAACCACTTGACTTGCAAAGTCGCTCAATGATGGCCGTATTACACCTTCATTCAACCATTCCTTTACTTTACCTTCAACTACGGGCTATTCTAGTGCCAATCATCTTGGGCGTGGTATATGGGCTTTTCATCCGTCAGCGCTATAACCGTCTCAATACGTGACTTCTGTTTCTCCTTCGGAGTGTAGCTTTCCACCAATTTTCACACAACGTCTTTGAATTTGCTCTAAACGTTGAAATCATTTTCCCCACGTTTACATGAAATTCTCATCATCCAGCTGTCATCGTTGGCTGGATCGTTGATCGCGATCGAAGCCGATTCTTCAACTGTTTGCATGAGTGGCTTAATCTTCACATACTTGGGCGTAAGAATGTAGCTTACCGCCTTCCAAAATTGTGTACCGATTATCATATTAACACTCATGGCGTTTGTCGGAATGATGTAAAGTTCAATAGAAAACACTATTTCTTCGATTTTGATGTCCATATTTACTCTGCCAATCGCGTGAGTAATTGCGTTACCCAATCCGCGAATTTTTTCGTTACTTGAAACCGTACTCGGAACTATTTCTTCTAATTCCTACCACAACGCATGTCCCATCAAATTCAAGTCACTATAAGTATCTACTACCGCCGTAATTTTTCGGTCAACAACTTTCACATTAACAATGGAACATCTCCCGTGAAACGTTCAATGAAATTCACTGTAGGGATCGCATTGTTTACACCTTTCCTTTGCGGGCATTGTCGCGATAAATTTCCATACGTTCCGCATTTAAAACACTTATTTCCCCTATCTTTATTCGGGCAATCACTCGCTTTATGCCCCGTCCTGCCACATGAAAAACTTTCGTTCGAAGAACGTCCATGTTGTTTATTGTCGCTGCCATCCTTTTTTTATGGGTTTTGCCCTGGATTTTTCTTTCACCTTCGCATAGACATCCAATTTCGATTTCAGCTCAGTGATCGCTGTCGCCTCGTACAGGATCGACTTGTTCGCTGTGTCGTCGGCTATACCATCGGTTATATACTCGCATATGGTGGCTTTATCTATCTTCCCCGCCCTTGCTATGCGCTGCATTTCGTATACGCATTCTAACAAGCTTTCCTCTGGCTTCTTCGCACGTTTGAGTAATTTTCTATGTACTTTGGTGACGCTGAAATTTTTGTCCCATCTATCCAAATTGTTCTCGGCGAACATAAATTTCTGCATGATTCCTGTTAATAACTTCTTCGCGTAAAGGAGTTTTTGCAGTTCAGTCCTACCGACGCTCTTACTAGTACATTCGAACTCTTCGATCCATGTGGAGATACTTTGTACATTCTCCGCACCGAATTTTTCAATGCTCTCTTCGACTTCGCGGAACGCGTATACCCCACTCGGTTCCTGGCCCATCCTCGCTGCCGCTGTAAGATTTTGAATCAGTGATGATGTTCCTGCTACAATATTCTCAACGCTTGTCTTTTCACTCACGACTCTTCTCATATTGTTCGTCGATTTTGTTCGTCAAATTCCACAATTCGAGCAGCTAATTCTTCTTTCGTCCCACTTTCTTTGAGACCCCGCATCGAGCACTCTCGCACGAGTTCATTTTTGATACACCAGTCAAGCCAATCTCTCACTTCCAATCTTGCGCGCGACATCCTCTTTCCGCGTATCTCTCTTTTTTCGGCAATCAGAAAAGTTCGCGCACCAATATTGCTGTGTCTCTCTGGAAAAGTAGCAGCTCGCACACACGCGCAATATCACTTCGAAATGGTGCCACCGATCAATACCGGATTCGGAACACAAGCGAATTACATTATTAATCAATGCTCATCCCGGTTGAGCCCCCATGTAAAGGTTGAACAATAAAACAATCTTTATTCGTTGAAAAGGTTTGTTACAAAATTTAGTTTTTAGGAAGAACGGATTCAATAATTAAGAAGAACGAAACGAAGTCTCGTCTGCTCGCGGCACGCTCTCAAAGTCGACTTTTTCGATCATGTTGCATTTGACAATCTCTGCCACTCGACATACATACATGTTTTTAGGCATTTTTGGTTGATAAGTTAAATAAAATTTATTTTATACTTCACGCTTAAGTGAATCACTCGAAATCATATATAACCCTCCATTTGTAAAGGCAAACTAAAATTAATTATAGGGCGGTCTGCTAAAACTTAGTTTTTCCTCACCTTGCTGCATATTTAATTGAAAACTACTATTTCACATTATATTTCATGTTGGATGAACATTAATTCGATCAAATTTGTGCGAATCCATTCAAACATTTGTTCATTTAAATTTGTACCCACTGAACGAATATGGCTGAATTTTAACCCAACTATCACGGACCACAGAGCAAAAACGTTCGCATTGAGTCACGAGATAACAAAAAAATCCCCATAATATCCATTGAAATTTTGGGTTGTCGAGGCGGGTATAATTGATATACAATGGTAACAATGGTGCTTGCCTTGCTTAGTATAATTACTTATGTTTCTAGTACATTAGGCCTAGTGTGGTCTACTATCATGTGTTTTACCTAAAGTTTTCGATGATGTTGCCTAATGGCACGTAGGATTTTCATCATTCAAATAAAAAAAATACACCCGAGTAAACTCAGGTGAATTTTTTCTTTTTTGGAGTGTATGAACAGGTGATGGTTAAACAGGAAAGATAAACCAATCGGGAATTCTAAATGGATAAACTTTATTGGCTAGAATTTCGAACACGTCTGTCGTTGGAGAAATCATCTGTACCAAATGATCGCTATCGAGTGAGTCGATGTCATCCACAAGCCTGTTACGAATATCTTCTTTCATTTTTCTTTTAAGCACGTTCAATACTGAAAGTATGTTACATCACTCCCTCACGATTGACACTGTCAGCTAAAAGAAATAAAATGTGATCAATAGTCATTTTTCGTTGTAGGTTCTCTAATTTTGTAGAGCATTATTAAACGGTGCATTCCATCTTGCGAAAATTTGACTGAGACTAGATTAATTTCTACAGTTTGGCCAAGCTACAGCTTTTGGTAAAAGCGGCAGTCGCTGTTTGCTGGGTGGAAACCTCCTCAACCCTGCTCGCGGGGTGCTTATTTTCGGAAGAATTCCACGTTGGGCTGCTACCGAACCTGGCTCCGGTTGATGTGACTCATTCGTCGCCATCTGAATTGAAGGTGTGCACAGCTGCTGTTGGTTGTCATGCTGACACGGATGAAGTGCCAATGGCTATTGTGCTCTGCGGTGCCCCCTTGGTTGGAACACCCTCAACCTGTTCAACAGTGTGACAGTTTACCTTTTCGAGAAAGAAAGGCTTGAGACACTCGGTGGAAATATTGGATGTGGGTCCATTGATGTCGATGACGTAAAGGATGTCTGAAATTTTCCTAAGAGCTTTGTGCGGCCCCGAATACGGCTGAGTCAATGGTTTTTTGATTGTGTCAACCCTCATAAATGCGTACAAGTAAGTCCTGAGACTTTTATTTACAAATGGTGGCCTCGAGTTTCATTGAGCTGTGGACGAAGGACGGAATTGGTTCATAGTTTCTCGTAACTTAATTAGGAACTCATGTGATTCGGTGGCTGTGCGTTGCAAAACTATTAATTCTCCGGGAAAATTAAGCATCGTTCCATATAGAATGTCTGCACAAGACGCTCTCAGGTCCTGCTTGACGGTTCCGCATAATCCTAATTAAATGATGGGCACTATCGCCAGCCAAGACGAATTGTACTCGTGGCACATGATTGCTGGTTTGAACGTGAGGTGTCAGCGCTCACCTGGCCTGTTAGAAGCGAGGTGATGAGGGAACATCCTGGTTCAACCGCATCCGATAAAGCCTTGATCCGTTGTGATTGTGCGTGGCACGCCGAATCGTGCTACCCACTAATTGAAAATTGCTTGAGCAACGATTTCAGCTGTTTGGTTAGTCAATGGTATGCCTCAAATTACCTTCAAAATCAATCGATTACCGTGAGGCAATACTTGTAATCTTGGCATGGTATCAAAGGGCCAATGATGTCCAGGTGTACATGCTGAAACCTTTCATCGGGCATCAGAAAGATTTGTGTCGGATTTTTTCGGTGGCGGCCAATTTTCTATCACTGGTACGGAAGGCAATTTAGTGCCCATACTCGAAAGTCTCTTTCCATATTTGTCCATATGAATCAATAACACTTGAAAATTGTTAGGCCGCTTGGATGTGATGGATGATGAAAAACGACAAATAATTTTCTTCGCCATATTAACGGAACGAAAGGGCGCACTTTCAAAAGTGACATGTCAGCCACGTTATCACCAACGATAATGTGTTGTAAGATAAGTAACATGGTATATTATTGCAAAGGAGTTCTTGCAGCTTTGCATCCTTTTGCTCCTCAAGCGGCAATTCGTTCATATCAACAACAGATGGTACTGAGATTACTTCAATCCATAACAGAGCGTACGCGACGCTGTTGGTAGTTCTAGGAATGTATCTTACGTCCGTAGAAAACAGGGAAATGAATCTCAGATTGCGAAGTTACCATAATGATGCTTTGTTGGATTATTGCACTAGTGCGTGGGTAAGAGGCTTATGGTCCATGACCATAAGCCTCTCACCCTTCCAGAAGAGAGAAAATTTACTCTCCTTCTAAAAAGCGTGCACAGCTCATACGACGAGAATGATGTCATAGCTGAGCTGAACGAACATCTCGGAGAAGATATCCTTTCAGCAAACAGGTTTTCCGCTATAACCTCTAGGAGGGAAAAAAGGACGCTTTCATCCTCCTTAGTCCAGTTCAAACCAGACTTTGAAGTGAAGAAAGCAATGGACATAAAGTTCCTATTGTACCAGAAGATACAATGGGAGTGTCTGCAGAAAAATTGCACTTCCCAGTGCTTCAACTTCAAAAGATTTGGCCTCGTCGCTTCTAACTGCGGACTCGAAGTTAGATGCGTAAAATGTGACAAGCAGCATAAGTCCATGGAATGTCCAATCTCGAAGGACGAGAAGGCGAGGTTGTCCTAAAGCAAAAGATGTTGAAGAGAGGAGGAAGAACCTCCAAAAGAAAAAGGAGGAAAGGAAGAATTTCATCACCACCTCTATAAAAAAATACTGTACGTGAAGGGGTCTTGTACTCTAGCCTTTTGCAAGGTGTAAAGAAGCAGCCTGCACCGCAGGCTGAAATACGGTTTTGAGCACTGACTGCCAACAATTTTTCGGGTGTGACTTGTTCACACTAATTCGAAAAGTGGACTCTTTTATCCCCCACTATAAAAAAACCCACTAACCCTAGTGAGAAAAAGCTGCGTACTTAGAGTTCGCCTTCAAAATATGTTGTCTTGATGAGTTCCATTAAACTCTCCATCCTCAACATATGTTCACTAGCCCCACGCTATAAAAAGAATTTCGTTCAAGAATACTTGAACGTCCATAAACCAGACTTCTTGTTTATATCGGAAACAAGACTCAAAGAAAGACACAGAGTGCATCTGGGGAAATACAAGTTCATCAGGCGTGATGATCCAGACGGAAGTCTTGGAGTTGCCATGGCTCACAAAGATAACCTGAAAGTCCAAAGGCACTGCCTTCCAACTCTGAAATGTATTGAAGCAGAAATAATAAGCTCCGTGCTGGGAGGGTGCACCTTTACGTTCGTGGGGATCTATGTTCGACACGAATACTCGGTGAAGGAACTCATTGACGACTTGGAAACAGTGATTACTCTGGGCAAAAAATTCGATTTCTATGCCATGGGAGGTGATTTTAACGTGAAGCATCCCTCGTGGGGAAATATAGCGTTTAAAGGCTATGGAACAGCTATCTCTAACTGGGTTCAATCAAACATGATCTCATATTGATTGCCCTGAAAGAGCCTACCTTCCGCTGAAGCTCGTCCATTTTTGACTTCTTCATTGTGTCTGCCAATCTGGTAAATCTCTCCCACAGTTGGAGGAATTTCGAGTGTGGAGTTTTTGACGCCCAGCCTGACCATCTTTTGGTTGAGCTGACCTTAAGAGTGAAAGAGGGCAGATCATCAACTTTTCATTGCATACAAGTGAATCGATTGAGCAGCAGTAAGTGCTGACCTTGATAGAAAATTGAAGGGGATTTCGATCAATAGATCGAAAAATCTTTCTATTCCTGAAATCGATGAGGGAATTGCTTGTATAAATTCAACCCTGGATAGGGTCATCTCAAAGATCTCCATAAAGAAATCCTCAACAAATTATTTTTATCGAGATTAACCGGAAGACATCTTGGAGCTTCATCGTAGACGTAGTCGGCTTAGAAAGCTACTCGCAAGAATCTACCACCGCAATTTAAATACGGTCAACTGGGAGTATGAACGTATTCACCTAGTGATTACTTCTCTAAACCGAATGATCTCGAGGAGAACCACGGCTTTTGCGAACGAGCAGTTTGAGCAGGCCCTGGAAAGTATCAAACCAGGTCCTTGTATGTTTCCTCACACCAATAGGATAACCAGCAGAAAAAGGCTGCCCGGGGTCCTTATTTATGATGGACCCATGCTCATGGATGACAAAGGCATCGCTGACTCTATCGCGAAACATTTTGCGAAAGTTATTCAAGGGGAGAAAGCAAGTGAGGACTCTTCCATTACTTCGTTAGTGAGCAGCACCACAACGAATTTCGACAGGGATAATGATCAACTGGGCTTGACTAGGTTCTCTAATTCAAATCCCTCTGACGCACCTACTGGCCATGGTCTGTTTCTCAGCCCTTAGAGGCTCACTTTGTTGGCACTGTAGCGAAATTCCAAAAAATCAGCAGGGGCTGATGGAATCTCCAATTATATGCTTAAAAGGCTTCCCCATGTTTTCTTTGTTCTGCTCGCGATCATTCTAAATAACTGCATTAACATTTGCTACTTCCCTCAGCAATGGAAATGTGCAAAAATATTCGCAATGCCCAAGAAGTCGGGCAGTACTGACGTAGTCGATACTCGTCCGATTTCGTTGCTTTCAAATATTGGTAAGCTTCTTGAAAGGGTAATACTTGAAGGCATCAAACAATTCTCTGCCGGGGCAAAAATCGTGCTGGAAAGACAATTTGGCTTCAAAAAAGCTCACTCCACGGTGGATGCCTTGACCGTGTTCCAAGCCGATATAACGAGAAGCTGGCGCAACAATAAACTTGTTGTACCTTGCCTGATCGATGTGGAGAAACCCTTTGATCCTGTATGGATCAATGGGCTTCTCTAAAAAATAATAAATCTTGGCTTTCCGGTCCATATTGTGAAAATTATAGGCAGCTGCATGAGGGGACGAACTGCCTTTGCGGCGGCGGTGGAGCTAGTTCAGACCCATTTAGTATTGGCTCGGCGGTCCCACAGGGGTCTATATATATCAATTATCAGTCTATTTTTCAAATAACAATTTGCTAAGTGTTACTTTCCGAAATTTCCTATAAAAATATGTTGCATTTGTTTTTAGAATGAATGGCGTTCACCTATTTTTGATTTGTTGCAATGTCTCAATAGGAAAGAGGTAATCATAAAAAAGAGATAATCAAAAGAAATAAAAAACTATGCTTGAAAAGGTTTATTTGTTAGAATTAGAATTAAATCATTAAATGAATTTTATTGAACACAAATTTTTCTGAGAAATTATTTAGTAAGGTTCGAAAAGACTATGCAATCCATCTTAGTTTGACCACGAATTGATTTTTTTTCTTTTGAAACAGCAGCAGCTCTTAAAAACTGCAATGCGAAGAAAATAACCCACGGTTTGCCATTCTTAAATTTCACAGTAATTAACACTCATGACGTCAACAATTAGAAACATTTCGTTGACCATTTTCCGGCAACAGATTGCAATGAATAAGATGTTAGGCTGTACTCCGAAGAACATGTATTTTGTAAACTAGACAATTGTTCAGTTCAATATGTAATTATCAAAAAACATTCAGCAAATAATTATCAGTTCATTAAAAGTCTCACCAAAATGTTACTCTTGAATAAATATTCGAGTCCAAGGCAGGACACACTTCATTTTTTACATTTAACTTATCACGCACATTCATCATCTAAAAAACAATCGAATAAATTTATACTGTGCACTTTATTTACCAACCACTTTGTTATAAACTTTAAATTTAATTGCTCGAGAAAGGATATAACATTCAACACATTATTAGCACTGTCAATGCAAAAGTCAAGTCCATTTAAATAAAGTAGTACTTATTCAACGCTTTTCCGTAAACTGAGAAATTATTTGTTTGAAAACATATTTTAAAGCATATACTCGTACGTACAATACAATTCACATGCATTCTTACACCGCACGTATATCAGTAGGACTGATACTTACTATTCACACCCAATAGTTATTTACTATACTGGAAATTTGTGGGAGCTTGGACTATTCAAAGACTTATAGACAAAACTGCGTCTTCCCCCTTAAAATTCAAGTAATTAACAGACTTGAATTTCATTTAGTGATTACACATTTTACAGTTATATAATCATATGTATTTACACACCAACTCATATATACATTTTATGAATGAAATTTCAAAAATTTTTACTCGTATTTATCCTAATCGCTGTGCTTAATATTGAGAAATATTAAATATTGGTTTATAATTCGAAATCTCATTAGCTATTAGTTTAAATAAAATGAGGTTTTATGCTTTTTGTAATGCATATCAACACCATCATTGATTGTAATGTTGGACAGATTTCAAAATATAAACTGTTAGATTTAATTGATTATTTCCGTACAATATATACATATGTGCTTGACATGAGTTCAATGACTATTTACATTTCTCCATTAAATAATTATAATATTTCAGTACTACTAGATTATGTACGCAATGTTCATAAAATTACGCAAAGAATTTCATAATCTATAGTAATGATCAAATGTATTAGTTAATCGTATTTGTATGCAGTTATTAAATGCAATATTCTGAATACAATGCATTGGCCGTTAATTTATGTAATTGAGGCCCATAAGTGCTTCAAATTGGAGTATTCCCCGCACTTCATAGATTACAACTTAGGGTTGGTATTTGAAATATTCACTAACCAATGACACTGTTAAGAAACTGTGGTAATTGACGCTTGTAACAGGTTGTTAAATCATTTTTCGAATTTCCCAAACATTACGAAGAATTAGAGGAAATCTTGCAAAATAACGGAAATATTCATTGAAGACTGATGAACGCTAGAGATAATATTGTAACGATGGATAGTGTAGCAGTAGCGACATTCTATACAAAATCATCAAAAATCATGAAATGAGTAACGCAACACTATTTTTTAACAAGTACTTACTTTTGATAAAACTTTGTGATTACCTTTGTTTTAATCCAAAATTTTGACATGAATCAATGACACGATCGAGGGTTTACTTCATAAATACAAAACTGCCGCCATTTTGTCCCATCGAAGTAAATTTTCTGAATACTAGACTAATCAAATATATTCAAATAAAACACTATTCTTCAAATTTACATGAAAATCCGAAGAAAATTCTAGTGTTTGCGTCGATTTGAAATAAACGAGTACTCGTATGTAGGAACGATCATTGAACGAACTTTTCCTATTTTTGTCCGTTTAAAAGATAACGACATAGAGAGTTGAGAGTTGAGTTTTTTATATGTATGAGAGAGAGTTTGTCTTCTTGGCCCGAAAAAATGATTTTTATTTAAAAGCATGATTTTCAAATTTTCACTTAATCCGATCCCTACAAATGGGGGCTCAACCCGAATCGTCGCGAAAATTGAATATATCGAACGAGAAGATTAAGAATTTATGTTGAAACGAATTACATTAACGGTCGTGCATTTCAAGGATGGACAGGTTTGAGTGTCCGCATAATTTTTTGTATTGAATCGTGTTCGGCAGACAGCCATACATTTCAAAGACTGTTGCTATTTGGTGTATGAATACCTTTTTGGGTGTTTAATCGTATTCGTCAGGCGGCCATACGTTCCAAGGAACAGGTGGACTTGATGCTTTTTGCGTTTGAAGTTTTATTCGAGACCCCGTAATTTTCGCCGCGGCACTTGTTCCGCGAACGACTAGCATTATGTGAATTGTTGTTACAGTCTACGGCAAGGAAGCTTTTCATATTTGTTTATGGACGAGATTGTGTTGAAGTGCATTTGAAGGCCATTTGTCTCCACTAGCTCGAGAAATCGCTAAACCATTTTTGGTTATGGCTAAGGTAAACGTTGACTGGCCAGAAACTGATATAAAGTCCGCGCTAGACGAGCGAAACTTACCGATCAATGGTAGTGAAGCAGCTGTGCGTGAGCGGTGTAGAAGCGCAATGCAGCCCACAACAGATGATTTAAATTCATTGACGGTCATGGAGCTGCGAAAACGCTTGAAGGATTTTGAGTTACCAACTAGTGGCAAAAAGCGATTTTACGCGAGCAATGGAGATCAGCCACAACGATAGAATCGGAGGATGATGACGATGACTTAGAAGGTGACGAAGAATTGGACATAGAAATAAATTCTGTACGTAGTTTGATATCACATGATCGTACGATGTAAACCTTATGTGATGTGGAAGAGTCGCTCGAGACATTTAGCAGCGACACTTATCAAAATGCCAAACCGCGAACACGGAATTTTGAGGAGACATATGCAAAAAAATTATTGCTTGGTTCTACTATATTATTCGTCAGTTCTGAGTGTCACGCGAAATCTTGGAATGAACTTCGTAGATCAGTGGTTCCCAACCGTTAGCGAGCTATCCGGCGGTCGCTACTGGACCCACGGATGCTGGCCAAAGCTCTAGAAATAATATTAAAAAAGTGCTAAATTAGTACGGTATTAATAAATCGGTGGTCGTGATGAAATATTAATTTAGTCATTCTCTTTGATAGTGTTAGTTTAGTGTTTCAATTAACTTGGCGGAAGAGCAAGTGTGCCAATTGTTTGTTGTTCGTCAAGGTTGTTGCCAAGGTCATCGCTTTCTCCCCTCTCCCACTCCATCCCCCGCCATCCACCCCGGCGACTGTCAAAACCGGTACTCTGCTGTTTGTCATTGTAAGTGGCGAGTTGCATTGTGGCAGGATACTTGTGTTTATGTGTCGAATTACGTTGTGCCTGCTGTAAGTTACTATTGCTTCAAGTCAATATGGATGCTTAGTTTTGGACAGGATCTTGTTGTAAATGGAATGTGTCAAATGATGGACCTTCCACACACAGTTCTACAACTCGTGAGACTGTAAGTAAGCCAAGTTCGAGTAGTAGCGTAATGGTCAAGAAAACGAAAACATACTTTCGTAAATATAATCCTGATTTTTTGAAATTCAGTTTTGTGTATTCTGGTTCTCAAGAAGAGCCTTTGCCTCACTGTGTAATTTGTTTTGAAATGCTATCCAATGAATGTATGAAACTGTCAAAACTTGAAAGGCATCTGTCAACTAAACATCCAGAATGTGTAGGCAAGTCTCTCAATTGCTTTAAAATCAAGGAGAGAAATTTATCAATAACTAAATCTACCAGGGAAAAATCTTCCAAACTAAAGAAAATAATTACGAAAGTTTCATATAAACTATCTTTGTTAATTGCAAAGAAGGGATCACTGTGGGAGAAGACTTAATTATACCTGCAGCAAAAATATTAAGTGATGCTTTTTTTGATGAAAAAAGTACCAAAAAAAATAAGTGAAATTCCACTATCAACTACTACAATAAAAAGAAGAATTGATGAAATGTCAGAATGTGTAAAGGAATCTATCATTAACGTTTTCAAACAAAGTGAATATTTTTCGCCGAAACTTGACGAAAGTACAGGCGTAGCTAGCCAGGCAAATGTATTAGCTTTTGTTCGTTTTGAACTTAATGGAAATATTGAAGAAGAAATGTTGCTTTGCCATTACTTGCCAAAAATAACCACTGCCGAGGAAATTTACAAGTCGCTTGACAATTTTATAAGAGGAAATGAATTAGATTGGTAAAAGTGTCTAGGTTTGACAACTGATGGAGCAAGAGCTATGTCTGGTATCTGGACTCGTACTTTCAATTTCGATACCAGCCCTATCGAGAAGATTTATCTCATCACTAGCGGCTTTAAAATTCGATACGTTCACTTGAAACGACTTGCGAAATAAACTATTCACTTTCGCGAAAACGCCATTTGGGTCCTGTGGGCTAATACCCCTCAGTTTTCCTGCCCATTGATTGCTGACCTCACTCCTGAAGTATGAACGGATTAAGTTCCGGACATTCAGGTGTAATTTCAACAAAGTCAACGAGGGATGGTTGTAGTCCAAAAATCGTCGATAAATATTGTTGACGCGTGTGAGAACAAGGCTTTTCAATCTTTTCAACCTTGCGATGGTTGGTGTTTCATATCTTTCCATTTTATTTCGATGTTTAATCTTGGGAACTAAATTCTCAATAGTTTCCAACGTCAGCTTCTCTAACTTCGACAAATAGAGATATATTTCATCGTTAGTTAGATTTCTGTCATTAGGAACCATTGAGCAAGCATTGTCATTATCAGAAGGAGGATTTTGCTTCTGGTACTCTCGATGAAACTTCTTTTGAGGCTTTCACCAATCCGTTGTTTTGAAATTCAATCGATGATTTTCATGTTGAGCTGGAATGAGGAAGACATCATCCCTTTGATGATTGATTTCTAATATGATTGCGTTATGGTCGCTTTCGTAAGGAAGCACGTGCAGTTTCCGTTGAGGACTATTAAAGCTAAATTAATTCTTGCGTCAGCAATGCAGAGGTCCAAATATGAATTTGTCCTGGCATATGTTGGGAACTCTGACCTGTGTTCAATTTGGTTTTTCGATTATTGTTGGCGTTCAGCCATGATGTATGCTTGCCATTCAGATCAACGGAAAGTATATAATAATTATACGGCCTGTTCAATGTCAAACAAGGAATTCAGCTCCTCCTTGAACTTGAGAACATTTCGACCAGTTGCATAGGCAGAGATAACGAAGAGGTTATCTTCACCTGCCAGAGAGATTTTGATCACGGACACTTCAAGTGATTCAAAGCTTTTGAATTCAACTTTTCCAATATTTTAGAAACAATAGAGTCTTCTAACCAATATCCCGGTGCCGCCTTCCCCATCAATTTCTTGAAGTGTCTGTTATCAAAATGTCACTGCCAGGTGGGAATCACCTCTTCACCATATTTGCCTATGTACAGGGGCAATCTATATGGGGTGGAGTTCCCAGCATACCCTAGGAGAAATTCATATTGGAACCTCTGCAGGTGATTCCTTACGATAGCGACCATAACCCAATCGTAAAGGAAAACAATCAACAAAGGGATGATATCTTCCTCATCCCAGTTCAACATGAAAATCATCGGTTGAATTAAAAAAAAACACGGAAAGTTTCAGAAGAAGTTTAATCTGGATTACTAGAAGCAATGTCCTCCTTCTGATGATGGCGACGCTTGCTCAATGGTTCCAAATGACAGGAATCTTACTAACGATGAAATATATCTCCATTTGTCAAAATTAGACAAGCTGACGTTCGAAACTATTGAGAAACTAGTTCCTTAGATTTAACATGGTAACAATATGGAAAGATATGAAACACTGACCATCGCAAGGTTACAATGATTAAAAAACCTTCTTCTCACACGCGTCAACAATATTTATCGGCGATTTTTGGACTACAACCGTCCCTCGTTGGCTTTGTTGAAATTACACCTGAAAAATGTCTGGAACTTAATCCGTTCATACTTCAAGAGTGAGGTAAGCAATCAATGGGCAGGAAAACTGAGGGATATCAACCCAAAGGGCCCAGTGTTTAATAACATTTTGAGCAATTTGGATTTACCAAAGGAGTGGAAAGAAGCTACGGTATTCCCGACCGTGAAGAAAGGAAAAGAATCTTTAACCTCCCCCAAACGCGAAAGTTGGTAGCGTTTGCTGATGACCTGATCATTTATACGACAGACTGAAATGTGCAGCTCCACACTGACAGTTGGCCAATGAAAATCAAAGCGCAGAAGTGCGAAACAATTTGTTTCGGACAATGTTGTAGTTGGCCAGTTAAGACCTGAAACGTAATTGGAAGGATTTCCACATTATGGCTAGTGATGGTAGTTAAAACGGGTTCCACATAAATTCTGTGTTCGATACCTCGATGTTCATCTCAATCAATATCTGTTCTATGCCAAACATGTGAAAATCATGCTCAGTAAGGTATAAAAAGCAGTCACGGCCCTTCGACGATTCTTTAATTCCAGATACATTGATCAAAAGGTCAAAGTTATCCGTTACAAGACCCTGGTTGGACCAGTTTTGATCCATGGATGTCAAATCTGATACAACCAGAGTGTTAGTACGATAGAAAGATTAAGAGTTTTCAAAAGAAAATGTCTCCGTACATGTACTGGTTTGTGCAGAAAGTCTGAGGTGGCCTAGAAACACCATATATCGACTAGAAGGGTTTATAAAACTGCTAAGGTGACGAGAGGCGATAATTCATATTAAAATTTCTTCGGAATCATATCGCAACAACTGTAACGGTGAGCGACAACCACTGGATTCCACAGCCGTTCTACTCTATAGATGGGTATATTGAGACTTGTCTCACTACTGGATTCACACCTCCAGAGGCATTCGTTTATTTGGACATGAATCGATTTGTTTTTGATTCTAACGGTATCCCAACTATATATCACATATATATACTCGGGTCACGGATGATAAGATAGAATATTTTCCGAATTTGAGTTTACGAGACCAAAGATTCCAATTAAGGTAATCGTTTGCTGGATTTGTTGAAGGTGGCCGAGCTGGTACGGAGCAACTAATCATTGGTGGCTGAATGACAATGTCTAAATTATTCGTAGTTATTCTTTTTGTGTTGGATTTTTCGTTACTGAGTTTTGAGTTTCAACTCAAGATTGCTACATTTAGTTTGGTGATGTTGTTAATTTTTTGTTAAAAATGAAGGATATGTTTCAATATTTAGGTTGAAAATAGGCTACTTTTACGATATTAGGTTCAGAGATAAGGCCTGACATTTAGGTGAGGAATATGTTGATAGCATTTTATTAGTATAGGATAAAGTTGTTGATTGGATTTTATTAGAATTTATTTAAAACATGTGTTTTTTGTGGCTGGGTGGTGACCGTCGATTTAGCCACGGTGTCACATCCGGAATGAGGCACGCAGTCCACCTTCCCTTCGTGAAGTTCACTGTTTCTCTTTGCAGAGAATTGTTCTCGTTTTGACGCAGGTAAATAGCACGGCGCTATCAAGCAAGGAGGGCAAGATGTATCACGCTTGCAATAACTCTCATCGCTGAATCATAGACTATCGGGTATGAAGATGCAACCCCAGTGCTCTTCTTCTCGGTACCTGTGCCAAGCGTTTTCTGTATACCTCCTTACTGAGAGCGTCGCCCCATAGTTCTGCTCCGTACAGCAGAACTGAGCCTACAGCACTCATCAAGAGGCGTCTTAGATCCCCCTTGGTTCGCTTTAAGTCGACTCAGAGCCGATAATCCTGAAGCAGCCTTCTCAGCCGTTGCCCTGATTTGCTCAGAGGAACTCATCTTTGAGTCGATCAATAGCCGCAGGTAGTTCACCGGTCGCTTTAATTCAATTATTATGTCTTCAATACTGATCATCTTTACTCAGAGTTAGAGCAGTAGCTCCCTTTGTCAAATGGACACATTCCAGCATACATAGAGAAGCTCTTGCTGTTAAAGGTTTCGGCGAGTGTCTGAAAAAAAACCCTTGACGATGCAGTAAAAATCGTCAAGTTTATCAAAGCAAGGCCAAAAAACTCATGACTGTTTGGTGTTTTGTATGATGAAATGGGCAGTGAACACAAACAGCTTCTACTTCAATGTGAAGTTCGGTGGCTATCTAGAGGTAGGGTGTTATCAAGATTGTTTGAACTTCGTAATGAACTCGGGGTTTTCCTCATGCAGGACGATTGTGATGGCAAACGTGCAAGTTTTTTCTTAGACTGTGTGACGGATGAAAACTGGTCGAAGCGGTTGGCGTATTTGGCAGGTATTTTTGGTGCCCTTAATATTCTTAATCTAACTTTTCAGGTCAAGGTTATTCATAAGTTTCTTGTACAAGAAAAAATAGAGGCGATGATAATAAAATTTCAACGATGGGCTCAAAAAGTGGAAAAAAATTCTTTCGACGTATTTCCTATCCTACATGATATCCATGATTTTTTTTTAAATATTAGTGGGCTAAAAAGATTGGGAACCGCTATCGAAGATCATTATATACGGGGTTAGGAAATGTCGTCAGTAGTAAGAACATTTACCGACAGTTGAATGATATTAAAAAAATATCGGCTGAAGGTCATCATGAATACATTTATCGCGTATTGGAGATCGCCATTCATGCAAACATTGAACTCGAAGCCGAAATCCAATACATAATTAACGGTGCACAAGATGATGAACGTAATAAAACCATATTGTACGGTGCGAATCCCATCAAGGAGCTAAGGCAGAAATTTATACAGTATGAAACTCAGAAGAAGCACTTGAATTCAAAGTATTCCACAAATGAAATGAAGTTTACGGGCGACAAATCGAATAGAAACAGGACAAGATGCTTTAATTGCGGCAACCGCGAACATTTCTTGTAACTGATGGAAATCTGATGACGATGGGCAATTGAAAGGTCTAGAGTAAGGAACAGTTACTGCGCCTCTACTATTCTCCATATTCATTCGCAACGTATTGAACGGCTATGATTTTAACATGTTTGTGACACGAGAATTAGTGGCGTTTGCTGATAACCTGATAATTTATACGGCACACCAAAAGTCATCAGATGTTCAATGGAACCTTCAGGAAACGTTTAACGATGTGGAAGCCTACATGCACAATGGGTGAATGAAAGTGAATGCACAAAAATGCGTAACAATTTTGTTCCAGACACGCTACGATTGCTCAATGAAGACCTGAAACGGTATTGGAAAGATTTCCACAATGTTGCTGGTGAAAGTAGGTCAAAAAGGGCTCCACATAAATCCTATGTTCGATACTTCGGTGTTTATCTCGATCAGTATCTGATGTCAAAATCATGCTCAGTAAAGCGCGTAGAATGTTTATGACCCTTTGATGACTCTTTAATTCTAAATAAATTGATCAACAGGTCAAAGTTATCTATTGCAGAGGTCTGATTAGACACAGTTTTGACATATTGATGTCCAATATGGTATAATCAGAGTACTCCTCCTCCTTACTCGTAGCATAGACCCTCTCGGGCCTTCGCTTCCTGTTCACATTTGGTCACATTTTCAATACTGGTATTTGGAATATTTGAGGTATTTTTCATCAACTGCGTCATGAGCTTTGCCTTGTTCTCATTGATTTGTAGCCCTACTAGTTTTGCTTCGCTGTCAAGTTTCAAGAAAAGTTCTTCGGCGGTTGTTAACAACTGTGACAAAAAGTTGATGTCATCCGTATAGGCTACCACTTGGCTCGACTTGTATAGTAACATACCTCTGATGTCAACAGGTAACTTTCGTAAGATATATTCTAGAGTCACCGCTAATAGTACAGGTGATTGGCCGATTGGAACCCATGCAGCTTAGTCAAGTATTGAAAACAATGCATATTATCGTAGTTATAAGGATTGAAGAAAGGGAAAATTATTGTCCACTTCCTCTGCAATCATGTGTCATTAGATGCAGCAATGTAACGAACACCAGAATGTAACTTCTCTGAAGTTTTGGAGGATTTTAGATTGTGAAATTTTTATGCTTTCTGAATGAATCGGCATTGATTTGAGCCTCTAGAAATGACTACTGGGTGGATCAAGGTGGGGTTTGAAAACACCATCAATCTTTACTGATTGAAGCTCTATGATGAAGCAAGATATTTTAACCGAGCATTCGACAAACTGAAACACAATATCGGCTATTTTTGTTTATGAGGAATAAGAATGATATCATAGTTGTGAAATGGGTCCATGGCATTAATCATTAATGTATGTCATCAGGAAAATTCTTTCGAACCCTAGGCTAGTGATACAGCCCTTCTACCAGACGCGCCCTTCTACCTTCCCAGCATAGTTTCTGCTTCTTCTTCTCCGTTGCACTACAGCCTCTCTCGGGCCTTTGCTTCCTGCAAATAGCATCTCGAACGGCCTCTGTCCATTGATCACGTCCTCCAATTTCGAAGCCAGCGTTTCCTCGGTTTCCTTACTAGTCTCCAGCCTTCAGTTCTCCCAACGAATACCTTTTTGGGTGTCCGTTGTTCGTCCATATGATTCAAACGGCCAGACCATTGCAGCATCTGCAGTCTTACAATCTTTGAGATTTCTAGCTCGTCAAAAAATTCCATATAGTTCATGGTTGTATCTAATTCGCCATTGGTCCCTGTCTTGCTTCGCCCCTATTTCTCATCTCAGGACCCGTTGCTCAAAGGCGTTCAATATATTTGCGGATGCTTGGGATAGGGTCAATGTTTCGTGCCCATAGCATAACACAAATCTTAGCACAGATTTGTATACTTGGAGCTTTGCTTTTCTGTATATGCAGCTGGCCTCCAAGATCGTTAAAACTGAATAAAAGTTCCCAGCATAGTTTTCAATCAGTATCAAATTAAGAATCATGATTATTAAATAGTTAAGTATTGTGTTTTTATTCTTAAATGTTATGATCTTGGTGCTACGATTTATGTTCACTCCTAACTCAATTAGCTCTGCTCACTGAACCGATGGATTTGTACCACCGGAGTGTGCTAATTAGAGAACTCATTTGATTGAGTTCAACATAATTTATTTAGTCACAACTTGAGAACAACATCTCAGCAATTTGAACAATTTGCCGACAATATCAAAGCTAAGCTAAACTTATCCCACAAATGAATCACCTTTAACGTTCTTCTTGAACCTTCTATTTGCCCAAGTAAAATTCGTAGTCTCTGAACGAATTCGGAAATATTCATCCTTTTTTCCCTCTTCACTGTTTGTTAATAGGAACCTTAGTTGTTCACTAAGGGATATTTGATATGGCCTCGTAGGCACTTAACCAGCGTTTTACGATCTAGCCCTCTTTTGGGACCAGTGAGACTTTTGTGAGTCTTTTTAGGGTTTTGTAAAATAATTTTACAAAACCCTACTAGTTTCGCGACCAATCTGTCCGTCTGTCCGTCCGTCCGTGTGTCACAGCAGTTTTCCTCAGAAACTACTTAAGCTAGAAACATCAAATTTTGTGTGTAGGTGTAAAGTGGTAATCTCTTCAAAGTTCAACTACAAAAAAATTTTATAAGGTATTTAAGGGGGGTCTCCAAATAGGAGAGTGACCCCCCGAAAAAAAAATTCATTGAAGGTAGCCGATATGGGTATCAAATGAAAGGTATTGATGAGAACTTTTCAAAACAGGTCTTAGTTTGGCAATGTTTGCTTCGAGGGGCGCACAGGGAGGGGAAATACATGAAAAATCAGGAATGTAGGCCTTGGTGAGTACAACAACAAAAAATACGTGAGAAGTCGCAATTCACTCAACTTTGTTACTAATAGTATGATTTATCGATTTTATGTTTTCTTGAATAAAATCTCCACGGTGCCCTTGAATTTATTAAAATTCAGTACACAGATGACTTTCAATAAGATTAATCTGTCCTGAAAGTTTCATAAAGATCGAATGGTATTTAATGAAGTTATAGCGATTTGAATTTCCCTGTATTACTATGGAACAATATGCGCTGCATTTATTACTATGGCAACATATGGCTATGGAACAACATGCGCTTTTTACCGACTCAGGTAATGCTAGGATTTGCATGAAAATTTCAGGAATGATAGGTGTCATGAATATCTTTGAGAATCAGTTCAGCTAGTGGTATCAGTAATCGTAAAACAAAATCGTGCCTGTTTTAAATGCGAAGATTGAATAATTTTGAGTTATTTTTTCCCAACTTCAACGTTTAAGGTGCATGCTTTGAACACTTGATTCAATTTAATGAATGACTGAAGATGAGTACCTAGAATTAATGCTCATAAGTGAAACAAGTCAAGGAGGTGGGAGAGAGCTCCTAGCAAAAGGGTTTTGTAACCATTTTAGGATTCGAAAAAAATTGGCCATGAATCGATGATAACAGTACAGGAGAGTGGCCCCTGAAAAAAAAATTCATCAAACGTAGCCGATATGAGTATGAAATAAAAGTTTTCATGGGAACTTTTCAAAACAGTTGTCACTTTTGCTTCAGTGGGGGCACAGGGGGGAAATACATGAAAAATGTGTTTCCTCCGTCGCGGATGGACATCTGAAATAATTATCAAGGGAGATATTTATGAGTATAACAATACTAAAAACCTCAGAAGCCGAAATTCGTTCAACTTTGTTAATAATAGTATGATCTTCGTATTTCATATTTTCTCCAATAAAATCGTCTTTGACATGTTTCTTGATTTGATTCGATCTGGTGACTGCATTTTGAAAATTGAATACAAAACCCTTCTGACATGAGCGTAGGTCTGTTTACCCAACTTGTTATATGCTCATTTCCGTTTGCTTAGTTCGTTGTTTGTTTATGATGTGTCAGTTTACTCGCAAATTTATGCGACTCGACGGTATGTTGGTGGTTAGTAGCAATGGAAGGTGTTATTTGATACTCGTAAGTGGTAAGGGTGGTTGTTAGAATGATGTAGGGATGAGATGCGTGGCTTTATCAGTGGTGCTATAAATTTATTTTGGTATCTTCAAGAAACTTGCCTAGTTGCCGGAGGTGACACCTGAATGCACTATTCTTGTTCGTACTGCATTTCAATAAGAATGTGCTGTCATCTAGGAGTAAATATTATTCTCTTTGCTAATCAAATTTGGTGCAGTTTAATACCTGGTGTTCGAGATAGTCTGTGGCTATCACACAATACAATACAAGCGTTGACACTGTATATAACTTTATTTAACTGATTACAAAGGTTACCAAACTAAATACAACTTCAAGATGGCTGATGCCATTTATATGAATAATTACGGAGTACATTCGGTACGTCCGGACTCGGCGAGATCTAGATGAAGAGTGACTTGACTGCGATCCTCTGATGGCAATTCTACGACACCGCTGCTGTGGTCAGTGACATCTACTTTTCGTATATGTCACGGCCACCACAAGTATGTTGTTACACCATCTACAGGCGTCCGTGGTGTAGATTTTCGCTCGTCTGAGTCTATGACTGTTGTATGCTCTATTTCTTAAGATACTGTTGATTTGTTTTATTGTGTTTCTGTTAAGTTTGGTGCTACGAAACCATGTTTTGTTTAGGTACGGTAGATCTCCGTCCCTCCAGGGCGAGAAGTATAGGTTCATAATTTTGTCGATGCTGTTTTTTGAGTCTGTAAAAATGACTATGTTTTTGGTGTTGTTTGAATGGGGGTTTCTAGATAGCTGTCTTAATGGCTGTCATTTCAGCATTGTTGGGACTTGTGTAAAGGTCTAATTTCCATTTGGTGACTTTTTGGTCTTCAGATCAAAACCTGCACATCCTGTGCTCAGAAGGCTCTTTGCTGCATCTGTGCAGTATACTGCATGGTTATTTGATATTGAAGCTAGCATGTTTTTGAGGGAGCCGTTGGCATCATTATAATTTATTTTTGGCAACTGTAGAGGTAGTTTTAAATCGAGGTTGCTTAGCTGGTGAAACTGGTTTGAGGGGGTCCCATTTTTGGTTGCCCAATACGTAGACTGTATAGTGTGTTTAAATTGGTTTATGACTTTGTAGTAGTGTTTATTCTGTGTGTTGACGAGGTTTTTGAATATGAAGGCTTTCTATCTATTAGTTTGTCCAAGGCTGACTTAGGGGAGTTTGTCCTGTTGGATAGGCTGTTTTCTATTAGAGGTCTTATCACCGACTTGTACAGCAGTAGAGACTTTTTCGGGTTTAAGCCACATTTGGAGTTTTTTGATTAGGTTTTTGGACATCGAGAATTTTGACAGTGCTAGTTCCTTTGGAGAGTCCATTGCTATTGAAAACTCTGCCCAGATATTTGAAGTTATTAGCCCATTCTATTTTATGATTGCTTATAGTTATATTTAATGGGAAAAGTTTTTTTAGAGCGGAACTGTGTACCTGTGGATCTATTTGCATTTAAGGTTCGATCTACATCGTTGCACCCATTAGTTAGTTGTTTGGTTTTTGTTTGGAGGTTGTTGAAGCGTCGTTGAAGGTAGTACCTTTGGATGATAAAAGGAAGTCGTCTGCAAATTGAAAGAGTCGGGTATATTCGTCTTCGATGTTGTGTAGAGCTTTAGTATAAATATTGGAAAGTAAAGGGCTGAGTTGATCTCCTTGAAGGAGTCCATTTGTGATTGTTTCCGAGAGATGACCTTAAGTTATTAATCTTAGTTGTAAGAAATTCTGGATCCAGACTATGTAGTGGTTTTTAAGGTTGATATCTTTCAGTATTTCTATTCGTTTGATGTCTTTCAGTATTTCTATTCTTTCCATACGCGTTAGAGATGTCTAGTGTGTCTGCCATGTACTTTGGTTTGTTGTGTTTATTAATGGAATGTAGGATTTGTTTAATGCAGAGATTGGTGGATTTGCCTTTTCTGTAAGCGAAGGTATTTGTGCTTAGGAAATTGGAGTCTTCAATGAATTTGTTGATTCTGGTTTCTGGTTTTAGAGTTATGTTGAGTAGAGATATCGGTCTGTAGCTATCCATTTGAGAAGGAGGTTTACTTTTTTCTTTATGATGGGCACAATTCTGATTTTTCTCATGCACATCGACTTTCTCTAACAGATGTTCTGCTTCCGAAGTCTTGTGTTTATTAAAGGCTTCTTTATTGAAGATAGGGTTGCTTTCATACGAGGGGGGGTAGTAGTAGTTTGATACAACTAAAAACGATTATTAAAATTATTTTGGTTTACTTTGACTTCGTATAGCACACACTTAATCTGCTTTCACTACCTACGAGATTTGGAAGAGAACTGATTTATCCTTTGAATGATAAAAAAATTGTTTGAATCAACTGTCAAATTATACGGCCCGAGTCGAATATCTTCGCGCGCTTCAATAGGTTTACATTTGAAGTATGTTTTGGGCCATTAAGTTTTTTTTAGTTGATTCAAATTCGCCCAATATTTTATGTGAATTACTATGGATAGTATTAACGAAGCCAATCAATTAGTCAATCATTATAAATTCACTTTACTGGTAGTAATAAATATAAAAGTGTACCAAAATTAGTAAATTTGTTTCAAATTTTTCATAGTTTCAACTCGTTATGTTCAGAAATTTTCCAAACATTTCCTCAAAAATATACTATAGCGCTGATAAATCCAACTTTCACGGCAAACGCCAAAGGGAGCCGACTGATGAAAATACTCGCAAACTACTCGAAGCGTTACAACTTTTATCACCTATGGTAAGTATGTATTCAGTGTTATTGAACTTAACATAAGAAAACATTCAACTAAATCCAAAAGGGCATAAAATGTCACGCAAATCTTATCACTATTTTCTCCACGTTACATTTTTCAGGATGTAACAGCGAATATATACGTACAATAAGTTTACATACTTTAAAAGAGTAATGACATTGTGTATGATGAGCTTGACACACTATGCCACACTTCTACAATTTTTAAGCCATTTTAAGTCGATGTTATTAAAACTATTAATAGAGTCATATGATGACTCCTGCGAATTTCTCATCTTTATCAAGTGGTGATAGTAGCAGCGAAATAAATAAACGACTATATGAGGCACATAAACGAAAATTGAGTCTTCTGAAGTTATTTGATCTTTGGTCTTTTCCTCTGAGCTTTTCGCATTAATTCAGTGATGCGTTTCACACAGAAAAATTTCCTGCGAGTATGTTTTTGACTTTCTAAGTACTGCAGGATTTTCGTCACACATTGATTGTCATTATGATTGTCGCTATCGGTTTTGTCAGGTGATAACTTCTGGCAAACGCATTTTATGGCGGGACAGTATGTTAGTGGGACATTCAAATATAAAATTCTGTAAATTAAATCTATCAAATAAAATAAATGTGGACAACCATAGCTAGCATATTATGGACGATTAAATAATGATGGTAAAATTAAACATTGGCATTAGGTTAATGTTGGATAACAGTTTTGATGGGCTGGTGAAGCGATCTGTTAACTCCACCAGTTCTAAGATGAATACATACTGAGGAAATAAAAGCTAAATGCAGAAGGTACGAGCTTAGTTAATGAGTACAAGAATATGGCTTAAACAAATACTTTTCGTAAATATTAAATCGAACAAATATACAAAGTCTTGGTGTTGTTAGCTTTACGTCATTACAAATGTGTATTCTATACTTATATTATTATTCCAAAATCTTAAAATATGATCTGCTGGAAAAGCTCTGATATAATATGATTCAGTTTCGGAATAAGAAATATAAAAATACACGGATTTATTGAGAGACGTTTAGAGCGTATCAAAGTAAATTTGAGTTTTGTTATGATGAAAAAACAATTTAATTCTGATTAACAAGTTATTAGATGAGACAGAACGTCGGCTTGGTCAAATTCTGCAGTCCTTCGGTACTCTATTTTGAAAGTTTACGCCACCTTTGTAGTCGATTTACTGTGTGTGTTGCGATATCTTTCATGCGACCAAAGATATGTAATGTTCCCGATCATTCCTATTGACAAAAATAGTTTTCCTTAAGTAAATCTCAAGTTTTTTTTCCGATTGTATTATAGTTCATTAACAATCTTAATCGTTTTCCCATATAACTTGTTGTTCTTATTCATTCATTGCAATGGAACAGCAATCGTAAACTATTTATATCTTCCTATCCCTTTATGATACTTATGCCAGTAAGCGTATAACTCAGCCATTATAATGATATGGATGCAAGCATTTTATCGCTTGACATAAATTGGAACTTGACCGTTCAATCTCTGATGGATGAAGGGAATGTCAGCAAATGGTGCGAATATTCACCTTCTCAGCATCAATGGTTGTTTAATTTGGTTGGTGGGATTCTGGACTCCCAATCATGGGTTCAAATTCCCCCAGACCCAAAAAAAAGCTTTTTAGTTTCGTCAAAGGCAAATATTTCTGAATGTATGTATTTGCATATAGTTAAGTAATCTTCATTTGTTCGATAGTTCTGGCATTTCGGTGGAGAGAGAATGTTTTCTCTTGGATGATAGTAAAGATTTTGTAAAACAAGACAAAGATTACAATACATATGTTAGGTGTAGTTACGAAAAGTGTCAAATTGAAGTCGGGTTCCTACACATAATTCGACGTGAAAATCGAAGAGAGTTTGAATTATGTAAATGAAAAAAACAACGTGGAAAATTAAAACTAACAGTGGAATAGTAATGAATCAAGTGGTTTTGTTTTTCGTATGACGTGAATCCAGTAAAGACTTATGACGAAAACAAATAAAAACAAGTTGAGTAAGCAGGAGAGTGCTCCTACCAGAAGGTCTTTGTAAACATCGTATGGTTAGAAACACGTTTTCTAATAGCGATAATCGATAACTTGAATTATTTATCCTATACTTGGATATGAAATCGTTCAAATTTATGCTATGCACAGTTTCTTTCATAAGCACAGTGCAGCCGCCATTTTGATCTAGCTTAAATGATTGCTCTGAATGTTCGGCCAATTGAACATATTCAAGTTAAACGCTATTCCTTAAATTTTCATGCAAATTGAAAGAAAATAAAAGTGCCTAGGTCAATTTGAAATATGTATCAACCATAAGCACGTGTTATTGTCGTTGTAATTCCTCACAATTGAAATCGCTATAACTCACTTGATCATGATTCGATCTCAATTAAATTTTGTGAACGTACATATCTTATATTAGTCTATATAATTGCAAAATTTCAAGAAGTTTAAAGGTACCATTTTGATTTAATGGGCGAAAATGTAAAATCTACAAATCATACTATTGTTAACAAAGTTGAGTGAATTTCGATTTCTGAGGTATTTGTTGCCCTTGTACTCATATAGGTCCACATTCGTGACAATTTTCAGATTTTTCGGCTCAAAGGTGTCCAATCGCGAGGGGGGGTGACAAAAATTTTGGGTACATTTTGCCTTCCCCTGGACTGATTGATTTTTTATTTCAGGTTCTAAAAGTACTAATCAAGACGTTTCATTTGATACCTCACTCGACCACCTTTGGTTGAAACATTTTTTTAAGGGTTCATTCGTTATCAGGGGGGCTCCCCTTAAAAAAATTTCAAATTTTTCATCGGACCTCAAATTTTGAGAGATCGTCACTTCTGACCATTTCACAAAGTTTGAATATTCTAGTTTGTATAGTTTCTGAGGAAACTAGCTGTGACGCACGGACAGACGGACAGACAGGTCACGAAACTAGTATGTCTTTGTAAAAATTTTTTTACAAAGACTAGTTCTAATTCACTAGTTAGTTTATTTACTTATTTTTTTCACAACTACAAAGGATGGATTTGAATTGATCGACGAAATGGCACTAGAAAGTGATGAATCGTGTGTGAAACAGCCCGAAAGCGTACGAGTATACTTATAGAGTCGCCGTACAATTTTTCATTCACGCGTAATTAATTTAATGTTAAAATAGTTTCAGTAACCCAATCTTCTTTTTATCCTTCACCGAGCGCTCGGAGATCACCAGAAAAAGGAGTGAGTAGATAATTGATGTCTAGGGTTTTGTGGCAAAGGCAAAAACCTATATAAGTCGGTGCCTGTATCCACCTATCCGTCTAGAAATTATAGAAGCTACAGCCATGAAACTTTGTGGAAAGGTTGGAAGTTATGACTTCTAAAAAGTTTTATGTTGAAAAAAATTCAAAGAGGTTTAAGGAGATCCTCTCATATAGAGGATTAACCCTCAAAAAAATTGTCATGTGGGATATCAAATGGAAGGCCTTCATAAGATATTTTCAAAACAGGTCTTAAAATTACTTTACCAGTGTCGAGAAAAGCAGAAGAAGGGGAAATGTAGGATTGCGATTGGACACCTTTCATTCGAAAAATGTGAAAAAAAAAATCATGGATGTTGACCTTTATGAGCACAACAACAACAAATACGTGCGAAGCTGAAATTCACTCAACTGTATTAGGAATAGTATGATTGATCAATTTTACACTTTCTTGAATAAAATCCTGAGGGAGTCTTTGAATTCAATGAAATTCAATATGTATGTATCAATTAACAAGTTCAACCACTAAACTAAAAGAAAGATCGAATAATATTTAACAAAGTTATGGTTTCTTAAATTTTCCTGAATTGCAGCAGCATCTACGAGTGTTCATCGCTTTGGGACAGTATGCACCCAGATTTGCGTGAAAAAATCAGAAATTATATTCATAATAAATATCTAGCATATATCTGTATAATGAATATCGTTATAAAAATAGATGCCGTGCTAAATGAGAATATTGCATGAAATTGTGTTATTTTTCCCGAACTTCAACATCTAAGATACATGCTATTAATAATTCATTGAATTTATTAATGAATAGCTAAAGGCGAGTAACCAAAAATCATTAAATATTATAATAAATAGCTTAAAGGTCGAACTTCGTTAAAATTTGCTGACAATAGTAGGGTTTGAAAAATAAATATATTTGCCACTAAAACGATATTAGTATTACTAAATTGGATGAAAGTAGATATTTAAGAAGGTCTTTAAAAGGTCCTTAAATTCTATAAGTTTTAATAGAATGTACAGAAGTGATTACGGTTTGAATTTCCTTCACTTACATCAATCAAACACGGTATTTCTACTATAAAGGCTGTTCCAACTGGAACAAATTAATAATGACCTTTACTAAGAATTTGCCACACTAAGCAAGTAGCAATCGTAAATTCTTTCAGTACATTCACCCATTCTTTCCCACAAGTTTCCAATCAGCACTATTTAACTCTAATTCTTCATATCTTAAAGAACATTTGCATTTTACGGATATAATCAGCAATTTTACCTTTTATGATTCTTATTGGCATTTTATGATCGGCAATTGGCATTGCAAAACATTGGCATTTTTATCTTTAATTTTTCATTAAACATTGGTTAATTAAATTGTAGCATGTCGGCTTAATTCTGTTATAAATTCAATGCGAAATATATCAGATTGAATTCCGACAAGTAAAAGAGGTACTATTCATACCTAATTCATCATACTGTTGAATTTTGTACATGGTCCATCGAGCCGGATATTCTAATTATTTCGAACCAGGACACAACACACTGTTGTATCAAGCTGTTCAGTAGTATCGAAAGGAGTCAATAAGGAGCTAAATTCAACACACTGTTGAATTAAGAGCATATTCAGCCACCAGTGGTACCACACATAAAAAAAACTGGACTTACCGCACAGTTGAATCCTGTTATCAAGCCGTTTCCAGTCAAAGATCCAAACTATTGCCAACTATCCATATCAAGAATTTAACAGGCCCGGCAACTTTCCTAAGCTACCACCTATCAAGATTCCAGGGTTCGATGGTGACTATAAGCAACGGAAGCACTAAGCTTCCTCCGCGCCAGGTTCAACAATAACAGTAAAATAATAACTACCTATATCGACGCAATTATTGATGCAAAAAGGTCAGAACATAGGTCTCAGCAAAATATAATAATGTTATACGACCTTGTAAGAGAGTCCATGGAGGCACTTACAACTACCGATGAGCGGGGACCAATAATCGCATGCCTTAAAATTCGGAAGCTAGATGCAGAAAGCCTACGGCTATTTGAAGAAAGCCTATTCAATCCACGAGAAATGCCTTCCATTGGCAAATTCTTGAACTTCCTAGAGAAAAGATACCAAGGCCTCGATTACATCAAAACTAGAAAACATCAAAAGCAAGATATTCACACCAAACGTTTGAAGAAAAGATTTAGCACCCACATAAAGAACGGATGGAGGATTTGCTCTAAGCCTCACAACGTATATCAATGTGACGATTTCAAGAAAATGAGCATAGAAGACAGGAATGCTCTTAATAGCCAAAAGAAGTTAGACCCCAATTGCCTTATACACAGCAAGACAGAAAAATGTAAATCTACAAAATTGTACGCTGTTTGTGTGCAAAAAACACCACAGCTTCATCGGAACATAACACTAAAGGCGTTTCGGCTCATCTCACCACCAATATGGCTTCCACGAAGGACGATGCCGTCAGACTGCACATGGGTAGTCCTAGGTTACCGTAGGTACTGCTCGCAACTGCGATGGTCAGGATAGGAAGTACGCGTGGGCATCATGAATCAATGAGAGCATTAATCAACCCCTGTTCACAGGTTTCGCTCATCTCCGAAGAAGCAGTACAGATTTCGAAATTTTCAAAATGAAGAATAGTCACAGGAGCGAAACAGAATCCGCGAAAGCATCATATCAAGTAACAGTTAAACCCCAGCTTCGGGATCCAGCATCATCTCATCTCTTTGTGGACACTCTTGTCCTCTAAAAGTTGAATTCTTACCTACCTGAAGCCGCATTAAAAATATAAACAAGAATAAATATGTTAGCCTTGCCTTAGCGGACCTAGATTTTGACAAACCAGGTGCAATTGACCTTCCCTGGCGGCAGATATCTATGCCCAGATAGTAATGGATGGAGTGAATAAGGAGCAGCCAGCAGCGCAAGAAACTAAGCTAGGGTGGATTCTTTTTGGTAGTATTCCAAAAGGCTCCCATGAGTCAATCAGATTATTGAGTTGTGTATCACTCGCTGAAATTCAGCAAAGCCTAGAAAGTTTTTGGGAACCAGACGATCGGTTCACTCCGTACGAAGAGCTGGAGGGCTGTGATAATGTCTTCCGGTCCACACAAAGAAGAGACAAGTGAGGAAGATACATTATCAGCTTACATTTTAAAGACATTAAATAGCAGCTTGGTAAATCCAGAAAGAATGCTGTTGCGCGATTATTACAAATGGAGACGAGGTTCGAGAAAAATCTATTGAACAAACAGGAACACGACAAGTTTCTTTCTGAGTACTTGGCCTTGGGACACATGAGCCGCGTAAAGTCACTCAAAGGATATGAATGTAAGGTCTTTTATTTTCCACATCATGCAGTCTACAAGCAGGATACTACACTACTTGTAAAACAACCTCGGCTCTGAGTCTTAACGACGTTCTGCATACTGGGCCAAAGTTACAGCAGGATCTTATCCAGATACTGCTAAGATGGAGGAAGCATCGCTACGTGTTTACTGCCGATATCAAAAAGATGTTTAGACAAGTCAAGATAGCCAAACCAGACAGGAACTATCAAAGAATTCTTTGGCGCCAACATCCTCACTATCCAAGAATATGTTCTGGATCTCGATTACATATGGTACTGGGCCCGCTTCATATCTGACAGTAAAGGTTCTAATGCTAGCAGAAGACGAAGGTGATCGATACCCGATTGCCAAGCGAGTTCTCACGTCAGACCTTTATATGGACGATATGTTAACCGGAGCTGACACATAGTAAGAAGCAATGGAACGTTAGGCTGAGATGATCAAGCTACTTCAAAAAGAATGGTTAAACCTTCAAAAGTGGACTTCCATAGTGAGGATCTTTTCGAGAACGTGCCTAAATATATGGTTGAGCAAAAGATCTTCGAAATAACCGACTTAGGCTCCATCAAAACACTCGGAATCCACTGGAACCCTAAACGAGATGAATCTCAATTCAGACTAAATGTGGAACCGTCTAAAACAAAACTGAATAAACGAGCGCTGTTGTCAAAAATTTTCAGCATCTTCGATCCATTAGGTTGGCTATCACCCATTAAGATATCAGCAAAATTACTTATGCACGCTCTTTGGGAAAATTCTATCGAATGGGATCAGCAGGCCCCTCTGGATATAATAACAGCCTAAAATGAGATCGAAAGGGAATCACCGGAGCTACATGCAATCAGAATTCTTAGATGGGTTAGCAACCACAAAAACCAGGAAATCTAGCTGCACGGTTTCTGTGACGCATCTGAAAAGGGATTCGCAGTGGTTGTATACGTGCAAACCACTGACTCACTAGGAAAAGCGAAGGCCAAAGTGGCATCCGTTAAGCAAAAAACCGGAAAGAATCACAAGATAAAATTTATTCTATGAGTCGACCAGAAGGTTCTGAAGCTGCGCCTTGAAAACAACAGATTACCATTCCCCGTCTGCAACTATGTGGAGCCTTGCTACTATCCAGGCTACTGAAGATGAGAATAGCTACCCTAGAAATGGACACACCCAATGTGTTTGCATGGTGTGACTCAGAAAAAGTTCTGGCATGGATAATGAAGAGCCCCCATACTTCAGAGATTCAAAATTTATTTCCTACAACCACCTGGAGATACGTGCTATCGCAGGAAAACCCGGCTGACGTAGCATCCAGAGGAATTAGACCAAAGAAGCTTGTATCACATAAAGTATGATGGAGAGGACCCCTGTGGCTGTCAGAAAAATCCAATGCATGGCCATTGCGAAAATTCAAAGTAAGCTTACAAGAAAAAGCAAGCATCACCAATAAAGTCTTCATCTAAATGGTTGCCTATTCGGAAATCAGCAGCAGTAATACCATCACACGACAAATCAGGGGAATTGCTTATTGCTTACGGTTCATTAAAAACTGCAGGGTTTCTAAAAAGGAAAGAAATTCAGATTTATCTTTGGATGAACTACGCACGGCCATTATGTGTATTTTAAGAATCGTGCAGCATGAAGCATTTCATGAGGAGATATAATCACTTAAAAAATGGTGACCCGTTCAGCAGATCACGTAAACTACTAAAGCTTCACCCATTTCTAGATAAAGTGGGCGTTCTGCGCGTTGAAGGAAGGATACAGAAGTTTGACATATTGCTAGATGCAAAGCATCAAACTTTGCTGCCTTAAACACACCATCTGACAAACCTTATCATCGACCATGCTCATCGTCAGACGCTCCACGGAAGCACGACTTTAACATTGAACTATATTCGGACGCAATACTGGATAATTAATGCCAAAATTACTGTCCAGTCTAGGAACCACAGGTGCCTCAGGTGTGCGCGATACAATCAAATGCCCACACAACAGCTGATGAGAAACCTACCACAGGTCCGCGTGCTACCTTCTCCACCATTCTCGCATACTGGAGTAGATTACACTAGACCATTTATGACAAAGATGTCAAAAGGACGTGGTGCCACATCGCTCAAGGGGTACACTGCTCTATTCATTTGCATGGTAACGAAGACCATTCATCTTGAATTGTTCAGTGATATGACCACAGACGTGCTTTTCCATTGGACCAGACACTACACTTTTGATTGTACATATTTTCTCCAAATATATAACATAATAAAAAGACATTTAGGATTTGGCTTAGTCAATGATTTTAACAATATTGCAACAAAATGTTGGTCATTTAAAATGGAGAACTACTGGTTTTTCTTTTAAAGCAAAAATATATTTGTCGTGCATGTCATTAAATCATTCTATATATTTGCATATTGTAGGGTAAGTACAAAGCCCTTCTAACATGAGCTTAGTTAGTTCGACCAAACTTGTTTAATTTTTTCCCCTTTTGCATTATCAGCTTAGTTTCTTTTCCTTTAACTCTTGGTAAAATCCTATTTAGTGTTTTTATAGTAATTTTCGAAGGGATCTGATTAGATTTTGCTTTATTTTTACTAAAATTTGTAAATTATTACAGTTAATTTTATTTTTGAATAAAATAAAACCGCCATGGAATATTAAAAACAATTTTATTCCTTTCTCAAAATGACCTCTTCCTTCTTCCTTTCCCTTCCTTTCAACTTGTGGTAGGTTTTTACAGTGAGGTGGTTCAGCCCGGACAGACGATTTCCCGGAAGTCCCACGACATGACTGAGCGTTAGTCTCCTTCAGACTGCCAGCCCAGATTAAAGAATCATCTACCAAATATTAATGTTTCTAACTACAGTGACTTCCATAGTTGTCATCATATCTTCGAGCTAACCTAAATAGAAGATTGAGATTGGACGACACATAAACGCTACAAAAAGGCCTATTACTCCGTACTGCCTATTCTGAGGTTGTGCACAGACAAAATAACATTGGTATTTGCAAATCACTTGTCAAACTTGTGCTGTTATATGGAAGTGAAACATGGACCCTGACGAGCGATTCTTAAATGTTAGTAGACAAATTTGAACGCGAAATGCTCCGCAAAATATAACACCCAGTGAAACAATGAACAGATTGGTTGCATGAACTATTTGACAAACCACCTGTATCGACGGGCCATGTAGAAAGAATGGAAGTAAACCGGCCACTCTAAATAGTATGAAAGGGTAGAGCACAGTGGTCTTGTGGGAAGACTGAGGACTCAATGGGAAGATACTTTAGAAGCTGACAACAGATCCTTGCTGGGACTGATCAACAGGCAAATGAAACCGAAGAACTCTGACGATTTTTCGGAGATTAATCCTGGAAGCCAAGATCCGGCTTTGGATGCCTCACCATGGATGATGATGCTTATTTGCCTCTAGACTCAATTTTCAAACTTTCACTGCATTTAAATCACCGGTTTGATTGGATTCAATCAACTGATTGAAATTTTGTTTATTATGAATATGTTTCACTTCGTGTAATTATTCTTATCTTCCCCTCCTCCACTTTGGTGTAAATAGTTGCATGTAAGGTGGTCCAATATGGACAGAGAACTATCTGGCAATAACGCGCGGCATGGCTGAACACTTGCCGGCTTCAGTATCGCTCCATGGATAAGGAAACACTCTTCCGAATAAATTTTCTGCAACTGCGATAAATTACCTGTAGCTCAAAATAAAGCTGGTAATAAAAGAAAAATTCTAGTCACAATAATCTGTTTGATAAAAATGAGGAAGGCATTAAAATCGTTAGAGAGAATTGTACAGGAAAGAAATTCAAGAACATACAGGTATCTGAAGGGGCACCTGCTTGCAAGAATTTTTATAGTGAAACTTCTGCAAATTGAATGAGTTCGTACTACAACAGTGTCAAGAGTACAAAATTGCTAGCATGAGGCAATGCGTTAAATCCAGCAAACGTTATCATGAAGAATGTGTTAGTTCGACTGAAGATGATCGGCCTTATTATCCCACCATAGGAAGTTATTCTTGATGACAAGGTTTTTGTTTGAGCTAGTATAAACCATTTTTTGTATGTCTCGTAGAAATTGAAGTGTTCGTTAAAATCTATTTGAGTGATATTCATTGAAGTCTGTTGACTAAATTCGATATTTTTCATTTCATTTTGAATCCAACTTAACTTGTCCTTATTACCGACCAGTAAATTATTAATTAAAAAGTCATTTATATGGAATATCTTATCTCTCCTTCTACCACGGAACAAGTCTATACATATATGTATGTATATCAATATATTTATTGCCTCACTGTTTAGAAAACATATATAAAGTGAAAGTAATATTACTCATTTCACATGGTGGCTTCCGTAATATTTAATTTCAACCAGCAAGATTCGAACCATAGATCTTTCGCTTAAGCAACAAGTGTTCTAATCGCCACACGACTCGGGCAACTCTTCCCGTCTACTCTAAGGAAATTTTTAATTCAAATTTCCCCTCAAGAACGGCAAACTTAAAGTGTTCATAAATTTTTTAGAATTCAATACCAAGTTCACGATTATATAGCTTTGCAAAAGCTCTTTCCTCATAAACTGATAACACATTTAAAAAGGAAAACGAAGCATTGCGTCAAAATAATGCATCGTCAAAGCCAATTACCTTCAAATCTTTTACATTCGTATTTATATCGCCGCCAATAAATACGTAAGAAATGAATTATGATATCTTAGCAAAGCTATAAAAGAAATGCTATTAGACAAAGATAATTGCAGTAGGTGGTATTCATTGGCTTTAAATAATTTCAAAATTTTATGGGTCAAATTTGTCGCAGGGGTGAAGATTCTAGCTAACACCAAATAATCACTTATACTATAAAATTCTCTAAAGCGAAGTTTTGTTTACTACACTAAAAGAAATATTTAGGTAGACCACATGATCACATCTACGAGTAATATGAAATTATTGCTTAATTCTTCTAAATGCAATGACTATAAAATTACTACTGAAAGATTTATAGTTAATGATATTAACAACCTAGTGAAATTTCTCACAACATTTTATTTTACTTTATTTTTATTGCATTTGGTATGCGAGCAATGAGTCAACGATCAATAAAGTCTTATATTTAATATGTTTGGATGAACAAATTAAAAATGACAGCCCTACAACAAAGACGTACACAAAAATGCTGTCTACACAGAGACGATAAAGTTGGTATCCATATGTCTAGTCTAATTCTAAAAACTTAGAAACGAACTAAATTATCAAAAGTATTGAAACTAATCAGATATTAAACATTTGAAATTCATTTTTCCTAATTATTGTTGATTAATGAGAATAATTTCGGTACATACTTCACCGCAATTAGCTACTATAAGTTCTTACGTCTTAAGATTGTTTCATTTACGGACAACGAACAATACTTGTTGATTCAACTGTGTGACATCAAAACTTATTTCAAGGTGTTTAATCACGTGTTTCACAATTTTTTCTGCAAATTCGCAACGTTTTTTAGTCTTTCAGGAACTAAACAACATTAAAGTTCAATTTAGCAGGGTCATAGTCAATGACAGTGCAAATATTCGGGACGTCTTTTTCATTGATGAGAATTTTAATGAGATCAATTATAATTTAACGTTATAAGCTATCACAAGCTCAAAAACGTAAAATCGTCAAATATTTGGTTTGCGATTGTTCAATAAAAAGGATAATATTATGCAAGCTTTTTTGAAGTAAAGTATTTACTAAAATAACGGTTGATTATGAACTTTCAATTGCTAGAACTCATAAGCCACTCACCCAAATACATATGCTGCATCAAATTTTAGAAACCAAAAATTTTAAAACGCAAGATCTTAAACAATGAAATAATATTTCTAAGTAAAACTGATCAAATATTCCACGTGGTGCATTGGTTAGAGTACTCGCTGCGTAAGCCGAAGGTCCCTGGTTCGAATCCTGTTGGCGACAACGAGATTTATTTCTAGCGCTTCTTTGGACGGACTATAAGTCCATTCAGTTATGACACGCACTGGTTTAAAATCAGAACTTAACGCAGCTGGGTGAACAGATACACAGCCATATCGTGGTATTAACTATATCTCGAGTGCCAATACATTCGATCAAGATAATAAGATGCTCTAATTATATCTAAATCGAGGAAAAATATCTCAAATACACAAAATATCACACTTGGCGAATACAGTATCGAGAATGTTAGCGAATTTGTGTATTTAGGTGCCAAAATAACAAAAACGGGCAATGAAAGAGACGAAATACGCCGAAGAATACAGCCCGCGAATAAAATATTTTATTCAGTATTGATAATCTTGAAGACCAGCTGCATATACAGGAAAACAAAGTTCCAAGTATACAAATCTGTGATAAGACCTGTGTTATGCTATGGGTGTGAAACATGGACCCTATCCCAAGCATCCGCTAATATATTGAACACCTTTGAACGACGGGTCCTGAGGCGAAGCTAGACGGGGACCAATGGCGAATTCGATACAACCATGAGCTGTATGAAATTTTTGACGAGCCGGAGGTCTCAACCGTTGTAAGACTGCGGAAGCTGCAATGGGCTGGCCACATGAATCGTATGGACGAACAACGGATACCCAAGAAGGTATTCGTTGGGAGAACTGAAGGCCTGAGGCCAGTGGGGAAGCCGAGGAAACGCTGGTCTGACTCGATCGACGAAGACAGTTCATCGCTGCTCGGATTTCGAAATTAGAGGACACGGTCAATGGACCGAGACAGTTGGAGGCGCTGTTTGCAGGAAGTGAAGGCCCGAGAGGGGCTGTAGTGCTAAGAAGAAGAAATACTATATATAAGCAAAATACCGAAAGCAAGTAAAACTAGTAATTAATATGAATTAAGATAATGAAAAAATTTATATTAAATTAAGCAAAATTAAGGAATGACAAAGACATGAGTGAGCACTAGGGCTCTCTATCTTGGTTTGAAAACAAAATAAGAATCAAAAAAAGACCAAGCTCAAGTTTGTCATGCTTCCTAATCATTTGCAAAATAGGTGAACAGAAATATAAATTTGCTCGAGCAGCCGGAACTATGAAAAAATTATTTGCGCTAGAAGGATCTTATCGGAAGCTTAACTCAAAAGAGAACGTTATAGATATTTGATGGTTACAAAGTCGATACAAAAAACACTTATCCAGACAGATACGGCAGGGCAACAGAGTTGCGAGGCAAGGAAAGGATAAAAATTTTTCGTAGGGTTGAAAGGGAATTTGAACTCATTGAACAAGACCCAAGTAAAGTTATGCTGAACATTCTCTAATGTGTTGACGAGATAGGAGTGCCCAGTAGACTGTACTACAGAAGAGTATTCAAGGATAGAACGGGCAAAGCAAGTGAATAGACGACCAGGGGTGAATATATGTAATAATTTGTAAATAAGATTGAAAAGAAGCCCCAATATTTTTGAGTCTCCAGCAGTAACATTCAAAATGAGACCATCAAAATATAGCATAGGATCAAATGTACCACCAGCTTAGCAGAGTTCACAGCAGCGAGTAGAACATCATAGTTAAACACAAATGGAGAGTTCTTAACGGTAAAAGAAATTTTATAGCGTTTGGCAACGTTAAGAAAAAGATAATTAGGCGAAAATCAGTTATTTACAGCATTCAAGTCTTCCTGTAGATACTGACAATCTTGTATCAATCTGATAGTATGAAACACTTTGAAATCTTTGGCATATAACAGGCCAAAGGGAAAATTATTAATAAACAAGAGGAGCAATAGTGGGCCTAGAATGCAACCTTGAGGAACACCAGAGGAAATATGAAATGCATTGAAAGATATTCCGCAGTAACTAACACAAAGCAGACGAGAAGACAGGTATTACACTCTCCAGCATAAAAGTGATCAGCAATACCGTAGTTTGTGGAAAAATCCGTAAAGATCACATTAACTTGCAGGCGATTATCCAACGGTTTTTCTATGCAATCAGTTAACTCGATCGAATTAGTATTGTAGTTATGCAATGCCATTTGAGAAATTTGTGTTGTTCCTTTACCAAGGTAGGTTTGAGTAGCACTGAAAAGGCTGGTCATGTACCAGACGCTCAAATAATTTTGAAAAACAGGAAATCGAAAAGGCTGGACGGTAATTGGACATGAAAGCGGGATCACCACTCCCAAGAATAGGTGAAATGTTGGCTCTGTTCCAAAAAGCACGTAAAACAGATCTACTTAAACTGAAGTTGAACAGGAAAGCCAGAAACCCCCCAAAAGCTTATGATTTTACAAAAGTACTTGGTAAGCATTCAGGAATTTTGTTGAAAGTATCCTTTTTATCATGAGTTTAAGTGGAACTTAGTAGAAAACTATAAATCTTCACAGGCAAATGTACATATAATGATTAGTGTTCAGTAAAAAAGTTTCTGTTCGCTTATGTGTTATGCGTCTTACGATAATTGGACAATATTACAGAGCTCTGCTATATTTTTTGTTTGTTGTACAGGGTTGGATAAAAAAGTAGTAGGACTGAGTTAATTTAAATTTTTTTATTGAACTAATCAGTACAAATCTTTTGTAGTCCTCAAAAAGCACCTTTGTCCTTCAACACAACGCGTATAACACAGTTTTCACTGCGCGTACCTGTATGTCTTCTGGAACTCGCTTTCTGGAACCACCTCGAGAGATGCCGTCACGGCTCATTGGACTTCTTTTACGGAGCTATATCGAAAACCTTTGAAGTTCAACTTGATTCAAAGAAAGAGGAAGAAGCCTGGCAGTGCTAAATCTGGACTTTAGGCGGAAATGAGGCAACACGGCAGCTCAGTGCTTGGCCTGGAACTCCCTCACCACCATTGAGGGCTCTTGGGACAAACTTGACGCACACCTTTCACATGGCAAAATGCTCGGTAATAATTTTTTTGATGCTGCCGTACAAAATTCCAAACTCCTCAACAACCAATCAAGTGTTTATACGCTGGTCGAAGTTCAAGAGCGCCTCTACTTTGGCCACATTTTCATTCGTCCTTGAAACTGACGGGTGACCGGTATCTTCAACGAGCTCCTTCCTCTCCCGGAACAACTTAGGCCACTCGAACACTGTTGAACAGCTCACGGCAGCATCTCCGTAGGCGTCTTTAATCCTTTTGGGGGTATTCGTCACGGTTTTTCCGAGTTTGACGCAGAAATTCATGGCATAGCACTGCTCGAGATTTTCCACCATCTTGGGTCACTTCTTTACAGATGTGTTACATAACCAGTATACCCTATGTATACTGGTATGAACTGGGAGCTCATTTGATGTGTATCCTTTATACATCATCAAGGCTCCCGGGGAAAGAACTCGCTGTAACACCACTTACCTGCTACTCTGACCATCAAAACCAGAACACCAAATGACGAGAGTTAACTTTAAAGCATTACTTTTATTGTATTATCATTATTTTCTAAAAATATTTACATTTCAACCGAATTTATAAATTATTTTAAAATTCTAAATATCAACCAGCCTGAAGAAGGAACCAACTTGTCGTATTAATGGTTCGGGTGGCCACACGGCGTGAAGCGCCAAAGGGCCGGTTGAGGATCGCGGCGCAAGCCAACACCTCACCCCTCACACTTTTTCGGACACTGGACAGCACTTTCAACTTAAGCGCGAATACTCGGATGATGTAAACGGTAATTGGGTAGCAGCACGCTCCCTTTTGGATTTGAACAAGACTGACTGCCAGGTATAAGACTGCACGACTATAAATATTGATCCAATACGAGCTTTTGATCCAATTTTCCACTGAAATCGCTGAGACGATGAGAACGTGAGTCCCATTTACTGTGAACTTCTCTCCCCGCTTCAGCTTATCAATTTGTAGATGCTGAGAGCCATTCTGCAATATTACGATATTATTGTAGCCAGCTTGGGGGAAATACATTACGTATGGGCGAGGAAATCTTTTCGCCCCCATTTTCACCGCAGCTCTCAGCCGGCAGGCAAAAGCTTTCACATGATCGCTATTCCATTAGCTTGCTCATACATACAGCTTCTTGCTTGTGGTTACTCGCTGCCATGTACGCGTCATTCATATGACGTTCACGGAAGTCGATGTGCTCACTCTCCGCGGGTGGCTGGAGAAAAATATCGATCTCTTTAGAAGACTCTCCACCAGCACACCCAGGTCGTCCAACCTCCTCCTCCCAACCCCTACGGCTCGGTTTGCGCTGCAGAAAGTCAGTCCTACTACTTTTTCATCCTACCTTGTATTATAAGGTTATTGTCCGCACCAAGTTTGGATAATGTTAGAAAAAAAAGGAACAATCATCGCACGAAATAAAAGGAACAATCATCGCGCTTCCATGCCTCACTAAACACCGCAAGCCCCCAGTCTACTAATGGTCGACTGAAATCACTGAAAAGTGAAGGGAGTGTCTCAAGCTTAAACGTGTAGGCACGGGAATGCGATGAGGCATGCAGTCGCAGTATACAAGTTGGCCAGGAAATGCCTTCGTAAAAACATCAACAGATATAAGGCTCACAGCTGGCAAGATTTAGTACACAATGTGAACAGAAATTCATGTGGCCTTGTCTGCAAGTAAGACATGTAGAAACCTGATACCCTACGAAAGCCCTGCATATATGAAGCAAGAAAGATGAAAATGCCCATCTCGTTTATGTTTACGCTGTCCATGACAAAACAGCAGTCGAATGTCCACTCTTCACACAACCGGAACTAGAAGAGGCAGTTCTATCATTAAAATCTAGGAAGCCTCCAGGTCCAAACGGCGCTTCAGCTGAGTTTTTCTTGCTCATCTTTCACCATTGTGCCTGTGGAAAAGGGTTTAATCAGAACTTCGGCAGGTAGCGAGGCGCTAACTCATCAACAAGGGGAAAGAGTATCCCGGATCGCCTTCTGCACACCCCCCGTTATGCATGCTAGACACAGCGGGGAAATCGCTAGAGAAACTTATTTAAAGAAGACTTACAGACACGATTCGTACCACTAGGGATCTACCTCCTTGGCAGTACGGATTTAGAGCAGGACACTATGCCATTGATAAAATTGCAGTGGTGGTGAGCGTGGTCCAAAATACGGAGGTACATAGCCATACCAAGCTATGGGTGGTTTCGTTGTCAACACTTAATGGTCAGAACGCCTTCGATTCCACTAGATAAGTAGATTTGCCTTTTCAAAGTACAGAATAGGACTGCTATTACCTGAAGGACCAAAACCTGCTTTATGATACAATGTAGTGCCGATAAAGGATGGAAGTTATATCAGGTATTGCTCAAGAATCTTTCTGTGGTATATACTCGTATCATACAATGGGCTACTGAGATCAGAGCTGCCGGATGTGTCACGCCTGACCAACTATGCGGATTGTGCTAAAACGCTAGTTGATGGACGCACCGCAAACAAGTGCAACGTCTCCAAATGAATGTTCCTCCAACTTTTCAACGTATAATAGTTATGTTGATACGCCGAGTGAGAGACTAGATGTCTGTTCATATGTCCATTCTAGCACTGAAAAAACCTGAGTTGGTCATCCTAACAGGAACAAAATCCCCAGAGTAAGGACGATCAGTATTTATTTATTTATTTCTTAACCATTTAACAGACAAAAAGCCTAATAACAAAATGGCAAAACGCAAATTGAAACGTAATGCATTAAAACAAATGATAACAGTTGGAAAAGAAAACAAGAGAGCAACAACAACTCAAAGAAGAGTTTTCCTGAGCAAATTAGAGCAACGGTTGATAAAGCTGCTTCAGCCGTATTAGCTCTGAACCAACTTATAACCAACGCAGGGTGATTCAACCCATCAAGAAGTGACTTTCAAAAAGAGCTGTAGATTCGGCGCCACTGTACGGAACAGAAATATGGTTCTCAACGAGGAGCTGTACCAAATATGCTTGGCATAGGTACAGTGACATTCTCTGACACAGCGCTGCTAGTCATCGCAAGCGTCGTACCTATTGGCTTACTTGTTAGAGGATGCCATTCTATCTACCTACTTCGAAAGGAATACATGAGCGAGACAGTTGCCCGCAAGGTGAGACAACGCTCACTCAATGATTGGTAGCACAAAGGGAAGATGGGTTGCGCACACTTCATCTCTGAGCGGAGACCGTAGCTCAATCAAACGCACGGTGAGGCTGATTCCTAATTGACCTAGCTCAATATTTTGCATGCAAAAATGAGATAGGCTGCACTGGGACCTCTACAAAGAAACGAGAAAGCTTTCCCCGGAAAGCTTAATCAGAGAGATGCTTGGAGTGGTTAACAAATGGAACTATGAGGCACATTATGTTTGGCAATCCTTAAAGATAAAAAAGCATCGCAGCATCCGGGGGTGTTAAGGTTGGGGGACTACTTTTCAAGAAATCCCTTATCCTCCCTCTAGAGAAAGGATCCCCTACTTGAAGGCCACCACAGCGTAGCAAAACGAGGCTTAGCCTGAAGTAATGCATCAAATGATTTCAGGCTAGGTTTTCAGGTTGACAGGGGAGTTGTTAAGTGGGTAGTACCAACGTATTGCGGGTCTGAGAGCCCCACAATCAGAGCGTAAACAGCCTTCTCCTCTTAACAAAAAAAACAACACACTTTTCACCCTCCGCCATCTACAACTCACATGAGTCATCATCATCGTTCATAATTAGCCATCATTCACCATACATCACAATCTGCTTCTATCCAACATCTTCAATTATCATCAGCTATTATAACCCATCATCCGCCATTATCCACAATCATCAGCCATCATACACGATCATGCACCAGCATACATCTCCTACCTGGCATCGAATATCCTTTATCCTTGCTCCCTAAACAGTTCGGCTTTCTCGTTACGCGAAACAAACTCCTAAAATTAACAGGTCCAATAATCGCGTAATTTGCCATTGAAGTTTTGGCTAGATTCGTCTGATTGTCGAGTGACGCATCAATATTCATCATGTCCCTTAATGGTAGCGCATTATTGTAACACATTACGAATTCATAAGATTTTACCTACCCAGAAATTTTATATAGAACGAGCGTGCCTATAGAATTTCACTAATGGCAGAGAGAGATGATGAATGTAATTCCAAGCTATAATCCAAGACATGATGAAATAGGGCACTACCTGACTCAATCGCTAAGAGGAGGTCGATTAAAATCTTATCTTAACAAAATGGACTAGGTTACATTGCCAAGCTACATAAACCATCCAAGTGCAGCAATGGATAATGCAGAACATACATCTTTTCCCAGGCTTGAAGCTTTTTTTTTGGAAATCACAGGAAAACATTGTTCAGAAAAAAAAATCTTGGACGAACGGACAACAGGCTGAAAACCTCAAGCTTCGCAAAGAAATGCGAAAATATGCAAAGAAGAAAGGTAGGTTAGATAGAGTAAGAGAAGCAAGATGCGACGTGATTGAAGATCACGGTGTGCATTTGGATGACCGACATTAAAATGAGTCTAGACCTAGATGACTAGAAGTTTTTATAAGCTCTCATGCTGGTAGTCCTTAGTCTAGGGATTTCCTTCTTTATGAGGATAACCACTTCGATCAGCTTGAGTGCTAGATGTAGGCAACGAGCAGCCTCCCAGACCAGTTCAGCGTGACTTATCTGGCAACTCAAGTCTCAGTAGTCTATCATACGAGTTGTTCTATTCTACGGATGAAGACTGATCATCTCGCTGTGCATCGTAAAACAAGCTACGCGCCAGGAAGTAGCGCCTCAAAATCCATATTAGACAGTCTAGAACTTAAAAAGAGGTTTCCGGGATATTTGCGGGGCCTTTATATCGAACAGATATAAAGGCCCCGTCGTGTGGTACGGCTGTATGCCTGTATCCCTTGAACCACACTCATCACCTCCACAATGCATCAGAGGTGGAGCACTCTACTTTGAAGCTATATTGATGAGGAGATAGGTTCTCAATACCATGGATTGTGCCAGGAAGCCTTCTTTTTACAAGTTTCTCGAGCACTTTTTTGGCCATGCCTAGCAGACTTTGGCCATGCCTAACAGACGGTATACAGATGACGACTAAAGATTCCTTGCCAACAACTACAATAATTAACAACATCTATAATAACAAATTTTCATGATCAGTGAGTACTCAAGCAAAATAAAGAAAATAGGAATGATCAGCGGTTACGATAAGAATGGCTCAGAAAGGACATACAATAACCTTAAATGATTTATTATAATGTGAAAGACTTTACATACAATCTAATATAGAAAAAAATTTGAGGCTCCCAAGGATCTGTGTTTTTTCTAGACTCTTAATTCGACGGTAGTCATCCATCTTGCTTTGACTCTTTTTTTTTTTTGTTCAAACATTGAACCTCTTCAACGGCAGTACCTCACAATTTTGTCACGATTCTCCAAACGCTCAATTGACCCAGCGGCTTCTTCAAGGATCTTAAGTCCTCCTCCCATAACAGGTACAATCAGGCTATTGCTTCTCCATAGTTGTGAATCTCACGTGCATGAGGACGATTTTATATTTTCGAAGCCCCAAAGATTGTTAAGTCCTAAAAACTATTTAAGAATCGAATACCTCCTTTCAAAAATCATAGAATTACAGTAAAATACATTTAACACGAAAACGTTTAAGACGAAATATTGGTTAACACGAAGTAACACACCGGTCCCGGCAAACTACCATGTATTCTCACGCGCATTTTTTCTCTTAACACGAAACGAAAATCGCTTAACACGAAACGAAAATCGCTTAACACGAAAGGAATTTCCTTCTGGTAATGAACAAAATACAGAAAACAGAGCCAACAATGGTCTTGAAAACCCTCAGAAAAGCATATAACGTGAGTTCATTTTATCTATGCATATAACATGAGCTCATTTTGTCGTCCACTCCTACAAACGCCCCACAAGACAATCTCATCACTCATCAGGTGGCTTTGAAATTCGCTGATGAGTACATAGCAGTGCGTGTTAAAATCAGTGTTTGGATCGTGTTTATTTTTTCTAGTTTAGAAGATTTTTTACGACGACATGGCAAAAAGCTCAGCGGGGAAGCAAACTGCTATTTCATTTCAAATGAAGATGTAGCTTTTTAAGGCTGTTGATCAAAAACAGAAGACAAAAACGGAGATCTGTAAAGATTTTGGTATTGCTAATTCTACCTTATCAACAATAATTAAAAAAAGAGAGCGAATTGCGGATATGTTCAAACGGAGTAAATTTGCGCCAGAGCTAAAACGAATCCGAACGGCTAAGCATGAGGATTTAGAAGCGGCTTTCCTTGTTTGGTTTAAACAAGCGAGGTCTCAGAATGTCCTCATATCAGGACCATTTATGTTAGAAAAAAGCAGTGAACTTGCTAATCAATTCGTTATTACATTTTCTGCAAACCCAGGATGGCTGGAACGAATCAAGAAAAGAAATGGCATAGCACAAAAAAATCGTTGTGGCGAAGCTAATAAAGTTTTACCAACCATGACAGCCAATTGGTTGCAGTCTACCTTGCCTTCCATACATGAAGAATATGAAGCGTAAGATATCTTCAAGGCAGACGAAACTGCGTTATTTTACCGTTGCTTACCCAATAAAACTTTATCGTTTAAGGGACAATCGTATTAAGGTGGGAAACTCTCCAAAGAACGGATTACGGTATTGATAGGATGCAATTCGGATGGTTCTGAAAAACTACTCCTATTGATTATTGGCAAAAGTTTGAAACCGCGGTCTTTTAAAAATGTAAGAACATTACCGGTGGAATATGCAGCAAACAAAAAAGCATGGATGGTAGCTACGATGTTCACCGATTGGATTGTAAAGTTAGATGAGCAATTTTCGCGAGAAAAGCGTAAGGTCTCGATGATAATTGACAATTGTCCAGCTCACCCCAACCTTGCATTGAAAGCTATAAAGCTTATCTTTTTACCTCCGAATACCACAAGTGTCTTGCAGCCTTGTGATCAGGAGATTATACAAAACATGAAATTTTTCTATCGGAGCTAGGTGCTTCGAAAATATTTACTCGCCATCGAAGCAAAGGAAGATTTTTCGATTAATTTATTAGATGCTTTTCATATGTTGCATTCGGCATGTCACTCAGTAACTCCAAGGACGATTCAAAATTGCTTTCGTCATACAGGATTTTCGAAAGTATCAGATTCTTCAACACCAATAGAAATAAGAAAGGAGGATATTGAAACTGAATGGACGCTTAATGCGATATTTGAGAAAGTTTCTGTATTATTGGACTGTCTTACTATATCATTAGAAAATTCGTTGCATTGGATGATGATAGTGAGTGCACAGCTCCAATTATGGCTGTTTGTTCAAAGCTCAAAAAATATCATTGCGGCAGATTCTGATGACGAAAACGAAGCGAATAATGCAGCTTCTGTTCCCACATCATCCGAAATGAGGGTCATTGTAAAAAGTATGCGCAATTATTTAGACGCACATTCTAATGGTGAAATGAATAAGCAAATGAACGACATCGAAAAACCTGTTGACAATTTGATGCGTAAAAAGACAATGCAGAGAAAAATATCAGATTATTTTCCAAAAACTCAATAAATGCTTATGTTTTTCAAAAACATTGAAAGTGTTCTAATTGATTTCATTAAGTTCCTGTGAATATGTATTTTTGTTTTGATTTTCAATAAATACAGCATATGTATATACATATCTATGTAAATAAAATTCACTATAATAAACTATATTTGATGAATACGAGTACATATACATATGTTTTTTCCTTTAAGACGAAAACCTTTTATCACGAAAAGATATTTCAGTACCCTCAGTTTCGTGTCAAACGATTTTCACTGTATATGCAATATAATCTTCTTTCAAAAAATTTTCTACTTATTCAAATCAAAAAAAAATAAGCTGTAAGCATTCCTCGAGTATAACAATACCAGCAGCATATGCTGAAGTATAAATTTCTAATCAGACAAAATAATATACTCAATTACTATGTCAGAACTTTTCCATCAGTAAACATACAAAGAGCAAACTCGCATGATATTAAGCGTGCTCTTATCCGAAAATCTGAAGTACTTAACGTGAGCATCTGCCAAGATTAGGACTAGCTTTATGATTCCCATAGATAGGGTTGAATTAAATGTCAACCAACACCCCTCACATCCAAGATGAGGTCCCAGTCACCCCAGTTAGGATATCCGCAACATACTGTTTGCAGTGCAAATCTACTATCTAGCCACAAAATAAAAACCACCATGTCTCAGTTACGAACCGTACAGGGGATGATAATAACCTGCCACGGACACACGCTCTTACACAACTAATTCAATCCACAACAAAACATTTACCAAGCGGAACACTAGTGCTATTACTATAAAGGAACACACAATAATGTTTTTGGTTATCGTCAGAGAATCATCATATTTAAGAAATGTTGTATCAACATCAGTAGCGGGTAAATTTGCAGCAAGTAAGAATTTCGAAAATACCGTTTTACTCCAAATATTATTCACTATTCTTTATAAAAATGCACGTTAAACTAGCTTACCAAAACGTCCACCTCGATAGAACGCAAGCATCCACAGCCGGATTGACTTTCCTCTTGCACTCACTTTTACGTCGATTCATTATACGACCCCCTCACGTAATAGTAAAACACTAGAAAATATTTCCTACAGCACTTTTCTTTCTGAACACGGAAAACATTTGTCGGAGTCCTTTCACTACAAATAATTTTTCTAATTTTACTTTTCCAGTAATTTGAATCAATTTTATATTGCGGAATGTTTCGATTAAATTGTATGTTTCGAATTTCGTGTAAACTGCACATAAAATGTTTCGAAATTCGACTATTCACAATACAAGGACGAAGGAGTGAAGAAACTACCAAGTCTGCAATGCACCTCCGAAGCAATTACACCGAATCAATTAACACGACTGCAAGGTTTCCAGCGCAGCCTTAACACTTTATGTTGCAGAACCGATTCCGGGTTAACCAGGTAGCACATCCAAATGTGATTTTATCTAAAAAAAATTTTTATTACGTTTGCACAATTTATTTTTTATCACTTGAGCAGATTTTAATCCACTCCTGTCGCTCACAATAAAAAATTATACCCACTACCGAAATCACAATCATAAGAATAGAATCAACAAATATTTAAGAATTTGTTCTATTTTCCACACCAATCGCAACCTCCACTCCGAAATAAAAGAATTTCAACCCCCGAATTCACTCGACAGCATCCCAATGACAAAATGATTTATTCTCCCCAAACGAACTTTCGCGGCAGTAGACCACAAGAATGACTTCAAGGAACACATATCGAGTCTATTCTTTGCCTATAATCTTGAATGATGCAAAGATACTACCGACAATCGTACATTAGTGTCTTTCTAACCGCTTCACAGAATACTGTATTCTTAGTAATAATTAAAGTATGATAACGTTTTTTTTGTTCTTGTTTTTTTAAGTTTTTGTTGTTTTCCTTCTTTCAAAGTTTCCGCTTAAAACAGATGTGCTGGGAGGGAGTAACGACTGTATGCAAATATGTGTGTAGGTACTGTTTATATAAAGCGCAAACAGTAGCTCATACAGTATCAGAATTGTTGTTAAATTTGTATAGTATAACTGACTGGGCGTTATGTCTAGATAACACGGTTTTAAAATAGCCAAAAGTGTTGGGCTTGACGTAACTGAAGTAAGTGACAAGCGCCAGAGGGTAAGTGCCCGACCAAAGTATTAGTTGATTTGTGTTTAATGCGTCTTACACTGTGGTTGCTCAAGGGATATTATCAGTTAATCCTGAAACGTTAGACACAAACATTGTGATAAACTTGCAATTTTTTATAAACCAACAAACGGAAAAAGAAATCTTCAGATGATGTTCAACGGAAGTAAAGACTTACTCGTAAAATGCCAGCTAAGATGCATTGGCAGGGAGACGGCCTAATCTACATCTAACAGACAGTGCATGTCTTCAGGTAAAACAAATGGTCGAGGCACAACACACCAGAGCGCAAACACTGATTTTACATTAAATGCAGCACCAGCTAAACTTAGAATGTTCATAGAGTGGTGCAGATTATTCTGGTTCTTGAGTTACATCATGAAATTGCCCAGTAGACTTTGGGCCTGCAACGATTCTTGGACTGCAATTTGATGTTTGGGCTCGATTGTTGCATAGCATTGTACCGAGGTGAAAATTGTGTAGGAACGGTTTCAATCTAAGTATCATACCAATACCGTCCCTTTAAGCCTTGACAGTTAGTTCAAAGTCCAAACGCTGGAAAAGTGGAAAAACTTCTAATAACAGCGGAAGTTATGATAGAATAAAGGGTCCAGGGAGATCGCCCCACAAAATTGCATGCACAAATAAGAAGAATGGGAATCAAGATCTGAAAAACAAAACTACCAGTTTTTAGGAAAGATGTTCGCCCGTTTCTCGCTAAAGTCGCCAAGTGAGTGGCAATTTTTTTGTGATTGGGAGGCAAAGCCTAACTTAGCCCAGTATGTGGGACTCCTAAGCATACCAGGCACTGTGAACTAACCGCTAAACACTTCCTCTGACAGCTGGGAACCTAGTCTGGAACCGTTTAGCATATTGTTTCGAACTAGGCTCCATTTTCCTTCCCCTAGAGGCGTCTTCAGGATCTAGAAATCTTGTTACACACAAAAGGAATTAGGGTGCTCCGGTGGGGCTTACGGACCCGGTTTAGCTCGTCCGGATATGGGCGTGGGGCGCCACTTGCTTGTCCACCAAGGCCGCAATAAGCTGCCAAGCGAGAATACGGCTTGCCGGTTTCTCTTTCTCGCAGCATGAAGAATGAAACTTCACCACTACACTTTTTATGTCACTGAAAACACTCAGGTAACTTAGCACAACTGTTTTTCGACCAGAAATTTAGAATGACTACAAATAAACACACTTTCCTCGGAATTCTCTAACGATGGAACGAAAGCTACTTTCAACACTATACGACTCGTACACTTTCCTCGGAACTCCCTTACGATGGAACAAAAGCTATTTTCCACACCATACGACTCCCCTCCACTTTCTTTTTTTGTTACGATGACGGGACTTGCAAAGGCAAATGAATACACCACCCTCTACACACCTCCCCCCGAACACTCAACTTTAAATTTTCTTTCCGTTACAAGCTGAAACTCAACTTTGATTGGTTATCTAAAGAAAATATACTTTTTTTCTGGAATTTAACTTTAATTACAACATGAAATAAATTTCAATTACACAAATTCATCTTTTGTTTCAAGTTTCGCTATGTGAATAACTAATTTAAACTTTCAATTGTAATTGAATGAAAAGGAAGAAGTCTTTAAAAGGAAAAGTTACTGTCTAAAAGTTATCAAGGGGTCCCTTCTCCGCTGCTTCCGTCGACGTTATTCAGCTTGCTTTTCCACTTGCTGCTCAAAATACTTCCTCGTCGCTTTACTTCGTTCTGGTGTTCGACAGTGTCGTAATCCGTCCAGTACGCACTTGCTACCATTGCCCCCTATCCCCTATCTTCTCCGCCGTCGCGTCACTTGTCCACCTTTGCTTCGCCAAACCCAAGTAAAAAGAGGAGGCGCGTAATTCGTCGCGCAATTATATAATCTCCCTCTAATAGCCACTGTACCGCTCTCCGACCGAGTTCTTTGTCCCGGGTTCAGTCACTTCTTCGGAGTGGTTCTTCCTATTCCCAAGGAGTGTTTTCACTCAAACTCAGCGCGATTTCCCGTCCACCTTCAACCACTCTGGTGGCGATCACGGCTGAATCGGCTGAGCATTTTCTCTGACAGTTTGTACTGTCAGATCAGATTGTTAATAGAAATGAAAAAGCTGAGTTTTATATTTATGGTCGTTAATCCAATGTCTTAATAAAATGTTTCATTGCGATAAGGAGTCATTTGGGTAATTCTTGGGTTGGCGTTGCCAAAAACCATGTTTGCTCTCCCAAAAGCAGTTTGAGAAATTTAGGTCCCCCGCGTAATTTTTCATGAAATGCATTCAGTGTAGAATGTAATTAATAGAAATAAATGGCGAAAGGCGGTATCATAGCGCGGAAAATCTTACGGTTGTATGCGTATTTGATTCTGATGTTTGTTTTTATTTACTTTAGTCATTCCGCGTAAACTCATAGTACACTTTTGACCAATGCAAATTCAATGTCGTTTGCATCACAGCCTGGAACATTTTGGTCCCAAAATTTCTTTGAATTCTCCTATTACTTCACACATTTCATTGGAATTCCATGACCAGTGAATAACCTCGCGCGTGGTAATGGGAGCTTGTTCTTCTTTAAGCAAATGAAAGTAATGGATGTTCCTATACTAAAGCAAAAAGCAAAGTACTTTGGCCAAGCGTTGTAAATCTCGCGTTGACTTCCCATAATTCCACAAAATTATACTACGCACTTGTTCAAAAAGGTGTGCTAGCCCGTTTTGTAGTAGGCACGTAAAAGTTTTTTCACTTTTCGCGTTCTCCTTTGACGGAGTTGTGCGATATTATGTGACTTAACTTTTAATAAGCTTTTCGTATTTTCTGCTTTCTTCACTTACGTTGTCTTAGTCGTCGTGGTTATCGCTGCCGGAATTTTGATCAGCTTCGGATGTTAACTTGCCTCCTTAACTTTTGCTGCAGGCAATCTTTCGTCATGATACACAATATTGTAGTCGGTCGGTACATTTCGACAACTCGTCTCATTAGGGCACTTTCGGTCTCTAAACGGTGTTGAAACTTCTCGTTCAGAATGTGAATGTTGTTGGCCAGTGGTTCTAGACATTCCTTCAAAATTAAGTTGTTGTCCGCTTCACGCCAGACCTTAAGTGGCATATACTTTCGCAGCAACCTACTTATCTGCCAGCATGGGCTATATTTATTCATTTTTTTACTTTAAAAAAATTAATAGTATAAGTACTTGTACTGTTTACTGTTACGGGTACAATTAGAAGTGTTAATCAAAACTCTAATCGAGTGTGGTTTAGGCTTACTTAGTTTAACGAGAGACGCGACTAATAAGGTAGTTTTCGGGGTGAGATAATATTGATGCTTCTCTACTCCATCCGTAACAATCTCTTTTCTAAAGGAAAGGAAGGAATTACTTGCTTTCATATCCTCCAGAACGATCCGTGAATAACGTGCTACTAGGTTCCATTTGTCAGCGGATGTAAGCATCCTTCCGATTATAGTCTCCAGGTATAGCGCTCCACTGCACTGAAAAGCCTTGCAATTAAAAAATTTATGGCAAGCATTATCTACCTCTCCTACATAAGACATGCCATCGGGAGAATGTGATTTACCAATCTTGTGAAGGTAACACCGAAAACATCCATGTCCGCTCTAGAGATAGTCTCACCATGCCTTTAATCGAGCCAATGCCTCTATTCAGAGATCATATGCGCAGTCCATATTCCCATTGTGTCACTCTCCCAGGATTGTAGCCAATCGTTGTCTCTCTTCTATTACGCCTACCTCGCTGTTACCTTCGCTTCTCGCATGTAAATATTTGTACGCTATCCAGCAAAAAAGGCGATAGGTATCACACCTACTATCACTAACACTGCAGACACTCCCAGCTGCAATTCATAGAGCTCCTTGTCTCTGCGCCTGTGCCAACCACTTTTGGTGCAGCTCCTTGCCCTATATTTCCGGCCCGTGGTACACAGCGCTAATCAAGAGTTGTCTTCTTGGTGAGGAGGGTACCCCTATATTGGTAATTAAATTCGCAAGCTACATTACCCTTGTTGACCTGGTTTGCTCGAAGATACTTATCTTCCAGTTCCTCAATACTCCCATGCGTTGCACTAATGATTTTGATTTTATCAGCATTTTCCCCATATCGATAGTTCTGACTCTGGGAATTTTTTTCTACGGCAAGATGACGACTTCGGTTTTGCCAGTGCAAGGCTGCTGCCATGAGCAGTTATCCAGTCCGTTACTTAGCGCATGTTTGATCGTACTTCCAGCGACTAGTGCCGCAATATCATCCGTATAGGCAATCAAGCGTCACTTATATAGCAGCTATAGTCTCAAGAGCCTATCATACACGATTTTCCAAAAGTCAGAGAGTCCTGAGTGACACTCGATGTAATTTCCATCATCCGCCAATTTTTCTTCATGTCATAGAGCAAGCTATGATCCTCCAGATGGTGCTTCAAAATCCGCATGAGATATTTTGGTATTTAGAAAAATTTTTCCAGTGCTTCTAATATAACTGTCCATCCAGCAGAACTGAAAAAATGTCTGACTTTAAGAGTGACCAGCAGGATAACCCGTTGGGCGGATAAACAAGGTGTGTTCGAAAACAAACGAGAATTTTATCATAAAAATTTTTTAGTGGCGCCATCTTTGAATGAGTGCATTGAAAAGTTACATCCCTCCCTGACTTCCAGTTAAAGCTTGGAGACATGCGGTTCAGTGGAAGCGAAGTTATTGCGTCTGAAGTGACATTATGTTTGTGTCATCGGTACAAAAATGAGTTTCGAACAAAGAGCTAATATCAAATTTTGTTTTAAAATCGGTATAACGGTTACCGAAACATTTGAATTGATGAAAAAAGTTTATGGCGATGATTGTCTGTCTCGTGCCAGAGTTCATGAGTGGTATACACGTTTCAGAGATGGTTGTGAGGACATAAATGACGATGAACATACGGCCACCTATGATCAGTGATCATCGAAAACTCCATCAAAATTGTGCGTGAATTCATCAAAAATGAGCCGAAATCATCGTTGAAATTCAAGCAATCGGAGTTGAATACCTCCAAAACATCGATTTATCGCATTTTAACCGATCATTTGGGCTTATGAAAAGTTCGTGCACGTATTATTTCAAAATAAACGAGACTTTTATCATAAAAATCCACTCTTATGACTGATTTTTTGACCAGAAATCGCATTTTAACCATCAATCACTCACCGTATTCACATGATATGACTCCCTGTGACTTTTACTTTTTCGAAAAATCTCATTTGGCCATGAAAGGAAAACGCTTTGCGTCCTTAGAGGGCATCCAAAATGCTTGTACACACATCCAGAAGGAAATTCCGGTCAATGGCCTGAAACATTTTTTCGAAAAGCTTTTGGATCACACAAAAGAGTGCATCGAGGCTGGATGAGACTATTTTGAATAAATAAACTCGAATTTATCAGAACAAAGCTCCTGTCGTTTCTATTTTAGCTCAGTCTCGTTTATTTTGGAACGCACCTTGAACTTTGTGCCTCCACGTGCTGGACCATGTCTACTATTTCCCTGATAGTGTCGATAGTGGAGTAGCCTTGTCTAAGGACCTACCAGTATTGCCGTAGAGATAGGGCCTCAGCAGCATAAATGATGAAATTTTTGAGCTCTTTTCCGGTAATGCCTTGCATAAAAATGGACGGCATGCAGATAGTGACTTGGAATTCTCCCTTGCTAGTCTACGTGAGCCACACTACTTTCCAGCGTTGAACATACTGAGCAGCAAGTCAGGACAACAGTGATAGACAATCTAAAGTACTTAAGCTGGGATTCCCGCTGGTCCTGGGACTTTTTTGCCTTCGTGAACATAAACTGTTCCCTCCAATCACGCCAATCTTTTCAATCTCGTATGTGCAGAGCAAATATTGGGCTGCAAGCTTCCGCATGAATCCCTATTCACGTCGTCTACCAGATTTGGCTAGCAGCTGGGCGTTATGTTGTTGATAAGTTTCCAAACAAGATTCTGGCTCTGAAGTAAGGATGCTCGAATGAAGATCTCATCAAGACAGGTATGGGCACGATCTCACTTGCCCTGGATCTACTCAAGCCGGCAATGAGTCTGCAGTCTGCTAGAATAGATTTGTTGCGCAAGGACCTAAAATTGGGCATGCTTTAAACCTTTCACTAATACAGTACTCGCTATAGGCTATACAGTACTCGCTATAGGCTATACAGTACTCCCTAACATTAACGAAGCTCTGCTAAACACTTTGCAAGCACTTAAACGACCTGTCTGATCTACTCAAACTTGGGGCTCTTATAGACCAGACACTACCCTGGGAAGATTATTTAATATAGCACACTCCCAAACACTACCATTTATTTTCGTTTTCTTATAGCCTAGAGGAAAACCTAACGAAGCTACTCCCGAGCCCTGCTCTTTGCAATCTTATTTAGGTAAGCAGAGAAAGAATATTGATTTCAATCTAATAAGTTTAACAAATTAATAAGCAAAGATTGATTTCAAAATACATGATTGTCGTCATGTTCCCCAACTGACTCCGCCATTCACTTTCAAGACACTTCACCTCTTGAAGTCATCGCAAAAGGGAAGTCATACTAGGAAATGACCCTCAGGCTATCTTCGGATTGTCTGACTAAATTGAGTTTTATATGCCCTTTCAGTCAGCGTAAACTTGTGTTTTGGATACTGCACTTCCTCAACTTCCCAAAATCGAGGAGCATGCTTTGGAGTACTGGGAGCTCCGAGCCCAATTTTATCTGCCCAATGGCCAAAGTGTCATAGAAGTGTTTGGTGCTCAGTAACAGGACGGCCATGGTCGCCTTAATACTCTTCTTACAAATGGTTTCTAGTTCCTTCGGTTTGCTGCCGAGTGTTCAAAGCGCCTAGAGTTGCATTTTTCAAAAGTTCAAGAATCCTTTTAAGGGCGATAGTTCCCGTGGACAGGACAACAATTGATCGTAGCGCGTGTGTGTGATCGGATCCAACTTTTTGTAAAACACATGTAGAAACAGTAGGTGCCAATCACTTGCGGGTACCTGCAAGTTTTCCAGGCCTCTGAGACATTTCATAGTAGTATCTGGTAAAGCCTTTATTGCTGCCACTGGCGGCTTGAATGGTTGACTTAGCAATTTGTTTATGAGTACAGCAACTGAAAGCTGGCAATTATCCTAGTATTACTTCGAATATCTACAACCGGTGTCGTAGTTGTCCTCCGAAACCGTATAATGTTCTTCTGTGAGGCTGGTATTGAGATATCTCAAGCTTTGGCAATTTGATATTGACTGGCTGTGTAGGATTAGAGTGAAAACATCGTGGAACTGTAGCTGATGCAGGTAGTTTCCATCAAAAGTTGGAGCGTTATCTTCAGTAGGCAAAAACCAGGGGCCATCATAGTCGCAGTTAGTAGCATGGGTGTGGCGTCGAGGTCTACCTAGCTTAGTTTCCAGCTAGATCAGCCAGTCCTGAGAAACTTTGATGCATTGGTTGTGATCGAAACCAAGTCCACCAGGATCGTTGCCGAGTTCGCAAAGCTGGTAAGCATCGTTGCACTGACACGATTCTGAGCTTCTACCACTGTCATGAGACTTCAGGATAATCCAAACGAGAAATCAGTTGGAGCATGGAATCCACAATCATCTTGTATCGTCGGAGAATCTAGGTGATACTGGAATCAGTGTGCGACTGCATATCCGCCTCCTTCAACTGCTGACCTCCTCCGTAGAGGGCAACTTTATCCGTTCCAATGGTCCACCAGCCTCCATCTTAGGATGCCTCAAAGTCAACATCCAATCCGAAAAGTACCTTCCGAAGTCCAACAAATTTGCTTGAGTTGAGTTGAGATTTGCTGGTAAAATATTTTTTGGATGCTGGTACCTCAGGTACCAGGATGATGGCCTTTGGGAAATGGAGGGCTGTGTTTTGAAAAATAGAGACTGACTGAAATATTTCGCCAATCAAAAAGGATATAAACGTGAGTGATGTCCTACAGGGGAGTGAACCCTAACAGAGATGTGATTAGCGATAAGAGGTCTATCTATACTGGAGTGATGATAGAAATATTTTTATTTTTATTTTTACTGAATAATTATTGATTTTTGGTAAATTTATTACGTAAGTATAGCATCTGAAATATTAAAATTTTTTTTTTTTTCATTATTTCTTGCTATTATGCTTTGCAGCTATGGCGTAATGGGAATCGAGTAACATTTCATAGATGTATCATGTCCTGTAGAGGGTTTTTGTTCTTTTCAGAAAATTTAAGTTTTGACATAAATAGCACAAGAAATCGTGAAGATGGACTCGCTCCAATAAGAAAAATTTGGGATATTTTTATTAACAATTGCACAGCAAATTATCAGCCGAGCAATATGTGCACAGTTGACGAGCAACTTCATGGTTTTAGAGGACGTTGCAAGCATCGTGTTTACATGAAAATGAAACCCGATAAGTACGGACTTATGGACAAAACGTTGAATGATGCACTGATTGGTTACTTGGCAATTAATCTATTAAATTTTTTTACTTATTGGAACTGTAAATAAGAGGTGTAATAATCATTTTTTTTAGATTTTTGCTACCCCTTACTTGAGAAAACCCCATGGTTTGTCCAAAGTGGAGTTGGTGCCCGAACATTCTTTCCGAGCAGTTACAGCACCAATACATGGAACCAATCGCACAGTCACCACAGATAACTGGTTCACGACAATTTGACTTTTATTAAAAATGTTGCAAGCACCGTACAATTTGACAATAACTGGCGCTATTAGGAAAACTAAAAAAGAAATCCCGCAAGAAATGAAAATACCCTCTAAGACGGTTCCAAACAGTAAGTTCTGCTTCAGTGAGAATATAACATTAGTTTCGTTCACTCCGAAAAAAATAGATTTGTTCTGCTAGTTTCAACTTTTATGTCGTCGTCTGAAATTACTGACGGAAAGCCAAAGATGATCCGTCCACAATAAGACAAAAGGTGGCACAGACACTCAATTGTGCCATTCATTCATGACAGCCAGACGATTTAAAAGATGGCCATCGAGAAGATTTTTTTCCATGCTAGAACAAGGCATGGCTAATGCAAGAGCACTAATAATACCTCTGATCATGTCAGAAGGGTTTTGTACTCAACTTACAAAATGCAATGACCAGCAACGAATGAAATCAAGAAACATGTCAAAGACGATTTTATTGTAGAAAATGTGAAATTTAAGGAACATACTATTTTTAACAAAGTGGGAAGAATTTTGACTTCTGAGGTATTTGTTATTGTAATACCCATAAAAATCTCCCTTGATAATTTTTTCAGATTTTAAAGATCACAGGTGTCCATTCGCGACGGAGGAAATACATTTTTCATGTGCTGTTTTGAAAAGCTCTCATAAAGAACTTTCATTTGATACTCATATTGGCTACCTTTGGTGAAATTTTTTTTCAGGGGCCACTCCCCTGTACTGTAATCATCGATTCATGGCCTATTTTTTCGGTTACAAAGCCCTTTTGCTGGGAGCTCTCTCCTGGCTCTTCGATTTGTTGTAAGAGTATTAATTGTAAGTACTCAATCAAGTGTTCAAAGCATGCACCTTAAACTTTGAAGTAGGGGAAAAATAACTCTAAATTATTCAATTTTCGCATTTAAAACAGCCACTATTTTGTTTTACGATAACTGATACCACTAACTGAACCAATTCTCAAAGATAATCATGATATCTATCATTCCTGACATTTTCATGCAAAACCTAGCAAAGCTGTAGTGTCCTTAGTCGGTAAAAAGCGCATATTGGTCCATAGCCATATGTTTCCATAGTAATACAGCGCATATTATTCCATAGTAATACAGGAAAATTCAAATTGCTATAACTTTGTTAAATACCATTCGATCCTTATGAAAATTTCAGAAAAGATCAATCTTATAAAAAGTACGTATGTATGTTTAAGGGTACCGTTAAGATTTTATTCAAGAAAACATAAAATCGATAAATCATACTATAACTAACAAAGTTGAGTGAATTTTAACTTCTCATGTTTTTGTTGTTGCTGTACTCATAAAAGCCTAAATTAATGATTTTTTTCAGATTTTTCGAACGAAAGGTGTCGAATTTCAGGGGGGGGCGGGGTACGCGAAAAGTTCGTACATTTCCCCTTCCCATGCCCTCCTCGGTACCGATAAGACAATTTTAAGATTTTTTTTTTTGAAAAGATCTCATTAAGACCTTTCCAATGACACCCTACTCTACTACCAATGGTGAAAATTTTTTTTGAGGGGTCACCTCCCTACATGGGGAGACCCCCCCTTAAACCCCTTTGAAAAATTTTATCACCCTTGAACTTTCAAGAAGTCACAACTTCTGACGTTTTTACAAAGTTTCATGGATGTAGCCTCTATAGTTTCGGAGAAAAAGTGCTGTGACATACGGATGGACGAATGGACGGACGGATGGACAGACGGACACAGGTCGCGATTGCAATAGGGTTTTGTATTTTAGTACAAAACCCTTAAAACGAAGGTAAATCTGACAGAATTACAGCACAAGATTGCATGGAAGGCGTGATCGAAAATCTTAGCAAACCGCATTTTGAAGAGAGATATGAAATCGCCACTTTGAGACTCGACGTCAAATTCGCAATAGCTTCAATGTTGGGCATTAGTAGATAAGCTTCAGATAAGAATCTATCAGTTGTGATTGAAGCGCGACAGAAAAACTAAAAGTCGTTGCGGCTCTTCCATGCGCCCTATGTGCAATAATCACCGCACAGGTCTTTGCGCTGACTGTGGATGTGTATAAATATGATTTTTTTTGAATTCCTCCTTTTTATTTTTGTATATCAATTACTGATACTCACTATTTTCATGTATTTTCACAAAATAAATTGATTTAAACTGTAAAACAATTTATCATTTATTTTGCCTCTTTTGACCATAAAATTGACTCTTCAATCTGACAAATAATTATAGTTTTTGAAAGCAACAATATTTGAGCAATTCTTTTATCAAAGTATAGTATCTTGAGAATATAAACCTAAGTTTTTAGGCAAAAATATTGAAAATTACGTTAGTTATGAATTTTAAGTTAAAAAAAAGCCATTTTTTAACTTGTTTTCTTTCAACAATTTTTTAAATAAATGAATAAATGAATTTAAAATTTGCATTACGGAGATATTTTAAACTACATCGCATAATTTTTTTGCAATAAAATATTCCATAGCAGCAGAGCAAATCAGCATAGAACACTTCAGGGTGTCGAACACCCAAGTGTGCACTTTACGTGATTCGTTAAGAAGTATGCACTTTAAGGGTTAAGTTCTATTTTATTGTGTTTTTGTACATAAAAAAAATTTGTTTTTTCTTCTGTACAAAGAATTTTTAAGGGGTAAATTTTTTTTGTAGAAATTTTCCTTTAAATTCAAGAAAACGGCCATGTCTCGTTAAAAACAATAATCTTTCATTTCTTAAAATGACCTCTCCATTTCCCATCCTTCCCTCTTGGTGTTAGTTTTTATTTGTAGGGTGGCTCAGTTTTTTGATAAAATGTGTTAAGCTGATAACGTATAAATTCAGAGAGACATTTGGACTATTAATTTTTCGTATTATTTTTGTTTGGAATTTGCTTTATATTCTTATAAAATTTATAACTATTAGTATTGAATAAAGCGCTTTCGACTTTGAGATTTTTTTATGTAAAATTTTGTAAAATTTACTAAATTGAATTACTAAATCATAAAAAAAATAGGTAAATGTAAGCTTTTCATGCTGAAATTCACACTAAAAGAGTTGGGGAAAGCATAAAAATTATTAAAATAAAAAATTAATGGATGTTCCATGAATTCTTCAAATAAATTATGAAAAAACCACATCGCGCGATGACTTTTTTGTCTGACTGTATATTGACCAATCATATAACTTAAATGCATTCATGTATGTAATATGCACTCATAAATACATACATATGCAACAAAATTAAATATATGTATGCATTACACAAAAAATAATCCAAAATGCGGTTGAGTTTGCTGCAATATTTGCATAAGTGAAATCCGCTGATCTGCTGTGAAGTAAATTTCCATGCAATAAAGCTCTTTATTGTCTCCGGGAATTTATGAAACAACTGATAATTTCCTAGTAATAAAAGAACAAAAATCAAAAACGATTTCGTAATGAAGTACTTTGTAAGCATAAAGTAAATCCACGTATTCAACGTATCAGGCATCTAATTGAACTGAAGAGCACCAAAGAGTAACAAAAACTATTCTTTCGAATCAGCAAATAAAAGAAATACCAAAAAGTATCTGTCAATAACCCATAAAAATAAATCTGGATTCATCATAATCGAAATTCAAATTCCTGAAAGCATATTTGCATTACGTGCAAATTGATGCAACACTTGCAAGAGTTTTATAACCAAGCTTAATTTTAAAGCTCCGTGCATGATATATTCTATAAAATTACATTTCATTCCTAGAAACAGAATACTCAAGTTGAGAGAAATAAGACAGAAGATAAAAATTAATTTCTGATGATTCATTATATCCAGGATGATATTAAAGAGCCACCAAATTGCTTGGAATAGCCGGTTATATCTTAAAGCTCACGATACACATTGCACAAAAAATTTCTTTGAATAGAATGATTTGATAATCCAGGGGATTCGCATTTTACTCGTTAATTACACCTAAGAAATTCAACAAGGAATTATAATTGTATTTAATTTAAAAGTTGATTTTGGCAGAACGCGAGCCTAAAGAAGATAATTGTTGAGTTTAGAGGAAAAAAGGTGCTTTCGCAAGTATTTAGTTTTATTATGTGTTTAATTTAATTTATTATACTTTAAAATTGATAATTTAAATCATAATTAGCATAATTTATTGCTTAATGATAATTTTCATTTCCAAACATAAAAAGTAATATCACTTCATATAACTTTGATTGTCTAATCAGTAAAATCATAAATCTCTCCAATAAATAAAGGAATTGAGAGAATTTCTTTATTTTATAGTTACCATAATACTCTTAAGCTTCATAGAGTTCTGCCTATCATATCTTAAACTCTGAAATATTTTGCAACGTCAAAATTTAACACTTAATCTCTATGTATCACAAAGTGTCTTAATCTTAAAATTATTTCCTCTCATCGCTTCTTTACTCATCTATTAATTATTAACTATCACATTTCACTACTTTACTCTTAAAACTGCTTTTGGCAACTTCCACCAAAGCCGCCGCTGTTACAGGACCAGTTCTATCTACTAAACTTTTCAAATAACCATCCTTTTGTGTGAGCAAGGTATAAGGATATCCAATTTCAACGGCTCGTCCACTATCCATGACAATGATCCTATCGCTGTCCATGACAGTGTGCAGTCGATGGGCAATGGTAAGGACTGTGCAATCAGCGAATTTCGTACGAATTGTATTTTGAATCAGTTGGTCGGTTCTGTAATCAAAAATGGGAAAAAGTTTGTATTTATATGTGTATTTCATATGAAAGTTGCATCTAATAAGAAAGTTATGAAGATTCAAATTTATATACGTATGTATGAAGTGCTAACCCTGAGCAATTACATGTGTACATACTTATGGAAATGCAAATGCATTTATCCTCGGTGCATTCATAATAAATGTTTAGTGTCTAACTTATAAAATATCATTCTTGAGAGCCTTATTTGTAAAGCTTATCTTGACAAACCGCAAGTTTCAGTCACAATAAACTGTTTTTGACACGGCTTAATGTGATAATAGTTTGAACAGCACCCATTATTCATGTACTAAACAATTCTAAGATAATCCTTATCAAAAGGTAAATGCACATGCACTTTCGACCCTGTTTTGACATTCTCAATGCAATTTCTGCATAATTTCAAGTATGCTTACTTGAAACTGGATTCAAATTGGATCAATAGCCGTATGGTAAAGAAAGGGAAATTCCCGATCACGTTTATTGAGGCGAAGAGTAACATATGTTACATACAAACATACATATGTGAGAATTTTTCTGTAGGCAAATCTGTTGTTTGCTAGAAACGGCAGAGGAAAATTCTTTGGGAAAGATTAATAGCGGTTAAAAGTTGAATCCGTTGATGAAACTTATAGAATAGTTAAATGAAACACAAATATTCAACAGCGCAGACGTCGATCTGATCAATAGGTACATACATATGTTGAAGCTTTTAAAATATTAGTTGAAGTTAAACTATCAATTCAACGCAAGTTATCTGTTCTTGCCGAAGAATCTCCACTCCACAATGAAAACCCATATGTATCCCTTTCGATTAAATGACATATTACCCTAGCCCAAAACACTAGTGGCCCTAATGAAAACAGATGGTACCTACGAGATATTCCTCACGCCAAAAGAGCATAGAAAATACTCAGTTATCCTAATAGTAGTTGTCTCAGCACTCGTAGATAAGAGAGATAAGGCAATACTCGTATACTGAAACGCAATGTCCTGGAATAAGCTTTCATATACATAGTTCTCTCAATGAGTACTGGATGGCCTGAAACAAACAAACTGAACCTAGAACTTTATAGAATATGTATGTTTAAAATAAAAAGAAGATCTGGGTCGCCTTCTAAAGCTTCGGTTTATCTTGCGTTAAAAAGCAACATGAGAAATGCCCAGAAGAAGCGAATTATATATATGTATATATATATATATATATATATATATATATATATATATATATATATATATATATATATATATATATATATATATATATATATATATATATATATATATATATATATATATATATATATATATATATATATATATATATATATATATATGGCCAGCGAACAATCAGGCTCTTGTAGTACAAATCCCAGAAAGTGATCGGGATAATCAAAAGGCATTGGAAATAGCGCTTTCGGACAAAGTCAAAACTCTCGGATTGCAATGACACCCAGCGCAAGACAGCTTTTCGTTCAAAGTGAAACATTCCGAAGAGCCAAAATTAACCAAACGATCAATTCTATCGGAGGTAGCAAAGCTGTTTGATCCACTCGGTTGGCTACAACCTTGTATTGTCACCGGAAAAATTACGATGCAAAACCTCTGGCGGCTCAAGTTAGGTTAGGATGATGAAGTTCCCCCAGCTTTTGTCAAGGATTGGATTGAAACTCACAGACATCTACCACTCATCGAAAAACTGCGAATTCCTAGATTGAATCGAATGTCCAGAACCACCAACCTAGAGTTACATGGATTTTGCGACGCATCTACTACAGTTTATGCAACAGCAATTTACTTGCGGGTCCTAACATTAGAAGGTCAGATATCATCATGTTTATTAACCGCAAAATCCAAGGTCCCTCCAATAGCTAAGGTGACAATTGCACGACTTGAGCTTTGCGGTGCCGTTTTGATGCTGGAAACAATGGAGCAGTTAAAACAAGCGTACCAGTGGACGAATGTCAAGACTTGTTTTTGGACGGATTCCAAAATTGTTCTAGCCTGGATTCAGAAACCTTCAGCAACGTGGAAGATATTTGTAGCAAACCGCGTAGTTCGAATCCAAGAAAGCTCAAAATGTGACCAGTGGCACTATGTCCGCACCACCGAAAATCCGGCGGATCTCGCTTCAAGAGGAATCTTGCCAGACAAACTCATACAATAATCTTTATGGTGGAAAGGCCCACAGTGGCTCTCAACTCACGATATATCAACACCGTCAAGCATAGCACTGTCAGCAGCTGAGCACGAGAGTTCGCAAGACGAAATGAGCATTGTTGGAGCAATTGCCATTGAACCTACTGAAGAGCCAGAAATATTTCGTTGATACTCGGCTCTGCCAAAACTTTTAAGAGTCCTGGCGTACATACGTCGCTTCAAATACAACGCGTCACATAAAACCGACAAACGAATCGGATTTTTGGTATTTGAGGAGCTTCAGGAAGCAAAAATGGCCTGCGTACGCCTTTCTCAGCAACATGCATTTGCTAAGGAATTATTGGCATTACGAAGCGGCTCACAAATACCTAAAAACAGCAGCCTCAACAACAACAAAATCATTCGCTCTGTGGACAACCAGAACAAACTTATGCTCAAAGCAGTAAGAACTTTAAGCAGCACTTCAGGGAGAATCGACCTGCAACTTAAACGATCTCAGAATCAATTAAAGATGGGATTAACTCACATCAATGGATTCAGCGTATGGTATAAGACCGCAAATCACAATAAAATCAACATCATCATTCTATCCACCTATCAACGAGTAGAAAACTACTTATAAGAAGTATACCACAAATATGCGAGCATACTATCCAGTCTCTCTGCACAAACAACTATCTGGGATTACATCCAAACAAGCGATACCATGGAAGACATTATTAGTACCCAACCACTCTTATCAGATCACGTCCAAATAATATACAAAACACTCGAGCCTATTCAATTTTCATCAGACAACAACAGCATCCACCTACTCGCCTTCCTGCCTTTTATTGACAACCGGCCATATGATGTCATCAAACTAACATCAATCCCGGAAAACCTTGGAAATTTCACGTTCCATGCATTTGACATCCCGCCACGAATCTTACGCGTTAACTATAATTTACAACAATACTTTGAAACTTCGGTTAACGACCTATTTAAGTTATCTAATGATCAGTATCTTGCAGATATAAACGTCCTTTATGACGTCAACTCAAAACCAAACTGCGTCATCATTGAGATTCACAAGGTCTACGGTAGAGAACCATGCCCATTACACACATTCAGATCAACCAAAATAATATGGAAACAGCTCCACGATGCCAATACTTGGATGTTTACTGCCCCAGTAGCAACTCCTGATCAGACATTATGTCAAGGCGAACGCAGGAATGTCCTTCTCAATTGCACTGGCATCATTAAGCTCACAGAGGAATGCAGCCTAAAAGTTGAAAATTCAGTTTTTACCACTACTTGGTCAGCTTTTACAAGAAACTTGTCAACTTTCGTACTTCCACTTCCACCCGTTCTCAACCAAACGACCGATCCACAAGTTATACCTGATCTTGTGATACCTGACCTTTTCAAGTCTGAAGAGTCCTTAGGATCTTAAATCCAACAAGCGAGCACGATCGATGAAACTTACCAGTCAACATCCTGGTCCACCGTTCGACAGCATGGTACCAGTATCTTCCTCTCTGTCATTATCTGCTTAAGTATCGTATCCGGATGCGTCTTCTTGATTCGACGACGTTTTACAACAAGATCTATCACGACAAAATCACATCGATCAACCTGGTATGACACTAATTAAGAACGTCGGAAAGTTCTTGGCGGGCAGCAATGTTAAAACTAGAACCTAAGAATCATTTCCTATAACATTAAACACCATAGCATAACCATTTCAGTCAACAACCAAAATTCATTCACCTTTACATATAATCGCATTCGCAGCATAAACAACATAAACTCATTTCAACCTAATTAATTTGCACAAATCAAGCTAATGACCTTTGTAGAGTAAGAAAAATATTGTAAATACATTGAACACCCATTTGTAGTAGCTTAAGTTAATGAACTATGTATGGAAAGCAATTTCCATCAAGTAATTGAACTGTGAATTCCAATGAAAATAATGAACTTTAGAAGTAAGTAATTTTGTAAATTTGTACTATTAGCAATAATTTGTAATACAAGGAAAAACATTACTGAATAAATCATCACTTGGTGATCAATCACGAATATTGGCGTTTCATTTATCTACATCAAATTCTCATTCCAGAACAATTATATATATATATATATATATATATATATATATATATATATATATATATATATATATACATATATATATATATATATATATATATATATATAAATGTATATACATATGTGTATATAAACACACACATATGTATATATATATATATATATATATATATATATATATATATATATATATATATATATAAATATATAATTTTTTTTATTTGATATCCGCAGGCCAATTCTCTTTTTTCTTTAAAAGCCATCGGGCTTTGCTTTGCGGCGTGAGTAGACGCGCATCGACTACTTCAAGTCATCTTCAGTGTCTAAAGGATGTGTTGAAGGGAATGACTTTATATAGTCGTAGGATGGGTTAAACGAATGGGTAATTAGCGGATGGGTAATTAGGTCAGGTAGTAAATTACGTCAAGTACTAAATTATACCAGATAGAGGGATGTTAAGATTTTTTTTTTGCTTGCTGGATGTCCGTTTGTTCTGTTTCATGTCGTTTCCGTTTTCGTCTAAGAGTGTGGTCTAGTACTGAGAAGGTTGCGTCGGAATTGGTAACAAGTTGTTCGTTGATAATATTACCGTCTGTCTTTCTATGTTTATAAATTTCAAGCCTTTCTAGGATGTCAAGTTTCGGTCCTTTGCCTTGTTTGTGTAGCAATTTCATAGAGTTTGTCATAACGTCAGGCTCATGCGCGTGGTTTTGTAGGTGCGTCGCATAATTGGAGTCTGCCTTGTTGTGTAAGAAAGATCGTAAGTGCTCTTTGTACGTTGTCGTTAGTTTTCGTTTTATCCTTCCTATATATACATACCATGTCGCAGTCCTTGCATGTCAGTTTGTATATGCCGCTGTTTTTGTATATTGATGTATCATTCAGTTTAGGTTTCAGTTTGTTTCCAATGTTGTCGTTCGTTTTGAATGCAGTTTGCAATTTGTATTTCCTAAGGAAGTTTGATAGTTTGTATGTCTCTTTACCTACGTTTATTAACGAAACCCACTGTTGGTCGTTCTTATGAGTTTCAGTCGGTTGGCGTTCCTGTTTTTGTTTGTACTGTGTGACAAGTTTGTCAATGTCGCATTGTTTGTATCCGTTATTGTTTGCTATTCTGTAAATGTTGTTTAGTTCGTTGGAGTAGTGAGCAGGAGTCATGGAGAAGGAGTGAAGCCTCTGCACCATTGATCTGTACGCTGCTACCTTATGTTGTGCGGGGTGGCTGGATGCTTCATGTATGGTATGATCAGTTGTTGTTGGTTTTCTGTATATTTTGTAGTCCAATCGTGTTTGCTCACGTGTCGCACTTAGGTCCATATAGTTGAGTTTTCCGTTTGTTTCTTTTTCCGTAGTGAAATGTATATTCGGGGGAATTTCATTCATATAGGTAAATAGTTCGTCTTGTTTATTTTCTTATTAGTCAATAACGATGAAACAATTATCCAAATATCGTCTGTAAAATAGTACATTGAATCTTTTGACAACATTGGGTATAAAGACTTCTTCCAAAGATTGTTTGAATATTTCTGATATTATTGAGGACATTGGATGTCGTATGACAAACTCTATGAAATTGCTACACAAACAAAACAAAGGACTGAGACGTAACGGTAACATTATCAACGAACAACTTGTTACCAATCTTCTCAGTACTAGACGACACTCTTAGATGAAAACTGAAACGACATGAAACATAACAAACGGACATCCAACAAGCAAAAAAACAAAATCTTAACATCCCTCTACCTGGCATAATTTAGTACTTGACGTAATTTACTACCTGACCTAATTACCCATCCGCTTATTACCCGTTCGGTTAACTCGTCCTACGACTATATAAAGTCAACAAATCCTTCAGACACTGAAGATGACTTGAAGTAGTCGATACGCGTGTACTCACCCAGCAAAGCAAGGCCCGATGGCTTTTAAAGAAAAAAGAGAATTGGCCTGCGGATATCAAATAAAAAAATTATATATATATATATATATATATATATATATATATATATATATATATATATATATATATATATTATATTTCAAGAAACCTTGTCCCTATTGAAATACAAATAGAATTTGAACTTTATATTTTGCATGACTTTTTGTAGATTGATTCATAGCACTGTGTGTGGCAGCTGACTATCATAATTAAGTGAGGTTTTGTCAGAAAAACGATGTCTGATTTTAGCTGTGCCAAGAAGGCTAACCTCTGGTTTGTAGATTAATACTTTAATTTTATCAATAAATATACACTTATGTGCGTTTAGTAATTGTGCGTTCAGTACCCTTATTAGAACGACTCCTTAATAGGACCCTAACCATAGCTCCATAATACTATGTGGTGTCCTTAACGTGAGACACGATCAGTGAGATGACTGTGCATTGAACTCCAATGGTCAAAAATTTACAAAAGGTTCCTTTCAGACCCCTATTTAATATGTGTTACCATAAAAACATTTATCCCATGTAAACAAGTAGCACATCCTTATCGACAATTTTCTAATATCCCAGGAGCAGTTATCCAGAAATCCAATACCTTATCATTGTTCCACTTTTTCAACAATATCATATCACTATAGCTTGACTCTAATCCTTACTCTGCAAAACCTAACCACCATAAAAAATAGTCCAAAAAATGTCCGATCCTGTGTTTATACGAGTACACCTTGCTGAGAGTAACTTTACAAAAGGCATTGAAGATTATTTGCCTTCCCTATCTTTTATAAACTGAATCAAGAAATATATTGTATATCCAACCAAGAAATATATATCCATATCAAAAACTCATCTGATGTTATACTGGGCTGCATAAACGCACATGCACTCACGAGAGCGGTCTTCAATAAGCAAAAATGGAAGCTTCAGAAAGTGAAACATATTTCTCACTGGAACTGCAACCGAGCAAGCCAGGAATATCTTAGTCTTAAAACAGAGACGCAGCGATGTGCATCATTATTAGGCAACAAATACCAGGGCAATCCGATAAATACTTAGCCTCACCGCCCGATGGTGCCACTATCGCAAGAGAGATTCACTATTGTATAGATTCTTGTAGATGGCTACTGTCAAAATCTCAGCCGAATTGGACACCTCGTTTCGTTTTGACCACGTGTGGAAAAGAGCGTGTCCGCAGATTTTAGAAAAATTGAGGAAGAACAATATCGTTTGGTGCGCGCAGCGAAATCAAAGAGCGCTTGGATGCTGTGTACGGTGACTCTGCTCCTGCGATGGTGACGTAAAAAATTGGTTTATCGAGTTTCAACGTGGATGCACGTCGATTTTTGATGAACCACACCTCGATGCACCAAAAATGGCTACCATGGAGGATAACGTGAAAAAAATCCATGAGTTTGTATTGGCACACCGCCGTTTGAAGGCGCGCAATATAGCTGAGACAGTAGGCATCTCAAAAGATCAAGTGGGTCATTTCTGTAAGAAATTTTGGGGAAAATGTCGGCGCGATGAGTACCGCATCTGCTCACTCCAAACAACAAATGCAACCATGAGACCACTTCAGAGTAGGATTTGACGCTGTTTAAGGGCAATCCGAAGGAGTTTATATGTCGTTTTGTGACCATCAACAAACCATGGCTCCATTGGTACACACCAGAGGCCAAAGAGCAGTCCAAACAGTGGGCTTCACCCGGTGAACGTTCTCCGCAGAAGGCGAAGACTTTTCTATCGGCAAGAAAGGTGATGGCCACCGTTGTCTGGAACTCACAAGGTGTGATCTGCACCGACTAGCTAGAGAAGGGCAAAGCGGTCACAGAGCTCTACCATGCCGAACTATTGGGCCAATTTGATGACGGATTGCAGAAAAAAAAGCGCCATTTGGCAAAAAAAAAAATTGTTCATGTACCAAAACAACGCACTGGCTCCTACCTCCACTATGGCCATGGCAAAATTGGTTAAATTGAGCTACCAACTTCTGCCCCATCCGCCATATTTTCCAGATTTGACCCCATGTGACTTCTTTTTGTCTCCAAACTTGAAAAAGCCACTCACCGGGCAGAAACTTCAGTCAAATGAGGAGGTCATCGCCGCCACAGAGGCCTGCTTTGAAAATCTCGAGAAAAAGTGTTTTTCAGACGGATTAAAGAAATTGGAGCATCGCTTGGTTAAGTATATCGAGTTTAGAGGAGATTATGTTGAGAAATACATTGCCACTTTTCCAAAATTTTCGTTTTTCGTTTGAAGGCTAAGTACTTGTCGGACCCCCCTCACAGGACGTGAGATAATTGAAAATGAAACTGGTTCACCCAAGACATCTTCACACATCTTCAGGGAAATGATTACACTAACATCCTGGCAGATACATAACTTTACCATCGATAGGAATCCTGTTAAACATGAAGAGAATCCTTCACTACACCTGAAGAAAATAGCTCTAAGTCATTTTTTCTTCCTACAGTACCGAAGACAATCTCGGAAATTTTGAGAACACCCGAAATGATATCGTGTGTGAGGGCCTGAATATTGAATACCAAGAATCTTTTCCTATATTTTTCTCTAATATCAATAAGGCGCTTCGCTGGCTGCTGTGGAAGAGATTTTCGCTGAACTAAATAGTAAACCTTCTTTTGCCTCTGATGTCATACCCAGTGGGATGCAATTTTTGTGAAAATATTAAAATTATCTACAGCAACGGTATCAATAATGGCTACTTTCCTCAAATATGGAAACGCGACAAAGGCCTTCTCGTCCCCAAGCCACATTACGAATATGATATAAAAAATAGGGAGGAAGAAAGAAACATTCATATCTATAGCTGCTTAAACCCTTTTTAATTTTTAGAACTACGCCAACCAGCGAAGCGAATGTGCTTCGGGACATTAGTGACAACTGTCCCAAGCTAGTCTTTAGAGAGAAAAGTAAGGTTTAAGAGTGAAGCGAAACTGATTAAAAAGCACGGCTTGGCAGGAGGGAGGCTAAGATGTTGTGAACTGGAGTTGAAGATAGAAGAAGCCTGTGTGTGACAAATTAGGGGGCAAAATTATAATTGTGGATTGCAGTACAGGTAGGGGGAGTGGTCGGAAAGAAGAATTTGACCTGTACGATCGGCGTAATCTTAGTAGAAAGGGAAAAAATAAAGGCGTGGAGGTGTGCAGGAGTAATGTGGCTAAAAATTAGAGTCCTTGATTTATGTAACTCTGGAAGGTTTACAACATCTAGATGATGCATGTAAGAGGTGTCAAATGTTAAAGTCTGTGGTTACCTTTCTAACCCAATACAGTTATGAGTGAAAAATGATTGAAACACGGTAGTCAGAATGCAAGCATATTTACATAAACCAGCGAAAAACAATCAGAAACTATTACTCTGAAATGTGGCTACCTACTGCGGCTCAGGCAGTTAATTTCACACAAATCCAAATAGAGAATTGATCTATTGATGGGGAACTGGAACCCATGAAATGTTCCTATCACTCCCTTTATCCAGAGACACTGCATGGTAGCAACGTAGTGGCTGTAATCTTGGAAAGTATCAGAAAGTAGTTCTTTGAGCACACACCAGCTGTTTTGCAGAAATACTCAATGTGTGTAAACTTGGACACCAACCTGTTAGGTGTGGAGCGCTAATTGGCTCATTGTGCTAATTCTTGTATCTTGGTGTCTATGGGGTTAAACTTTTTATTAGCGGAGCCCATGTAAACTATATCTCCTCTCTATTAGGATTGCTCGAACGTAATGTGCCAATGGATCTATTTAACAACTGATTTAAGCTTTTGTTCCATTAGACTATACCGAAGCTCTTGCAGTCTCATCTTGCCTTCGATCGAGCCATGGTCTTAGATCAGAGATGAGGGGCATGGTCTATGTTCACCTGATGTGACTCATCTACGACTGGTGCCAATCATTGAGGGAGCGTTGTATCTTTTCGTGAGCAACTAATAAGCAGTCAGATTTTAGATTTCCACCCTGCAATGACCACAATGCAATAATAAAGAAATTTGGTAGGGAGTAATGCACAGTTGCTTGTGTGCTAGATTTACAAAAAGCATTGAATTCAGTTTCAACAGACAGGCTCAAGTTCAAACTCGTTTCGTCAAAGTGTTCCCTTACCCTCACTCGTGTCCTTGATAGTTCCTCATCAAACAGTAACTAAACTATAAAAATTTCCCACTAAACTGCCACCACAATATGTATGCTCTTTTGTGTTTTACAAAGATCAATGCCTAGGATGAAGCTTTTTCATTTCAAAAACTTACAAATAATAACTAGGCTGGGTACGCTTCAATCAAAGGATAGTTGAAAAAGAACAAAAATCTCATGAGCCGTTTGGCAGGTAGTGGAGAGTAACGGATGAGAACCAGATCGCTGGCGAGAAATGGTTTTGGACATAGTATACTCAAATAGTAGCCACACCTTTCATTTACCCTGTGTTGCACACTTTTTGAATTTTCCCAGGGGCATTACAGCTGATCCGGGGCATTACAGGTGATCCATTTTTGGCGCGCTCAAGAAACAAAGCAAAATGCAGATAAAATTTCCGACGCACGTGTTCTTTTACACATTTCAGAACATAGGAGTGCTGCCAGATCCTAATAAAAAACTAAAAGATTGCATGGAACGAATTTGTTTTTCTGCAATGTTATTGATTTTTTAACCTCTGGTAGCCCTGAAATCTCTCATCGAAGCATATGTTTATATTCGCGCCATTCCTCGCATCAACGTTTACCATCTACCTGCTACCGAAGATTTATGGCTTGCTGTTCGGCTTGTGTTCGGATTTTTCCGGAGGGTTGATGGAGTGTGGTTACTATTTGAGTATACTATGGTTTTGGGTGTTTATGAGAAAGACCCCAAAACTTTCCGTATGCGTAGCGCAGGCTACAAGTCTGTCAAGGGCAACCAGCTTAAATAAAAGGATGTCGAAGCACTTTATGATGATTTGACATTGTCATGGACCGTCATAAGTTTGAGCCCCAAAACATTTATAACACGGACGAAACAGGAATAACTACGGTCCAAAAGCCCCATAAAGTTGTACCTAGACATGTTGCTCATCAAGTAAGCTCAATAACTTTAGCAGAAAGAGGTACTTTGGTCATAATCTCCTTTGTGGTATATGCCATCAGAAATGAAATTCGTTACCAAGATCATATTATGAAACGTGGCTCCATAGGATCTGCTGGAACCGAAAACCTTTCAGGCTGGATGCAGGATGAATTTCTGAAACCCCTTGAAAAATAAAGTATCGCCTTCACAACAAGTGTTACTTGTACTCGACAATCGCTCCTCATATATTCATATTGAAGCACCGGACTTTTTCAAGAATAATAGCTATTTTACTATCTTCTATCCCTCCCTACTGCTCTCACAAGCTCTAATTACTTGGTCAATCTGCAAATGACCCCACAAAAAAGGTGTAAAATCGGCCTCGAATATTTGGATGCGAAGTCATCCAGGAAAAACAATGTCTATTTATGACATTCCGGGGATTGAAGGGTCTGCTATGCCACTTCCTCTGACATCATCAAATATTCAAGCCAGCTTTTGCAAAACAGGAATTCATCAATAGGACATACATCTGCTTACTGAGCTCCTTTTTGCGCCTGTATTTATGACAGATAGACCAAATCCAGAAAACACAGCTGAATAAGAAATTGAAACCGACCAATTTTTTTTTTTCTTTTTGTGGCTAGGTGGTGAATGCCATTTACACACTGAGTGTGGGACTTCCATGCTCACATGCGACTGAACTACCCGCTAAACATCTCCCCTGTCACCCCGAGAACTGTTTGACACATTACTTCGAGCCAGGTCTCATTTGTTACGCCATGCTTCGTTTTGTTACGCCATGAGGTACCTTAAAGCTGAGGGATCCCTCTTCTAGCAGGACGGGAGAGGGAAAGAGGAATTGCCAGACAAGCGATTCCCCAGCCCCGACGTCCCTGGCTGCTGGAACATAAAATGCCACATGGTTCCATTTGTCAACCGATCCAAGTATCACCGCGACTATATTATCCGGGTTGAGCTCATCCATCTTGAAATGCACCAATGCTAAGTAATTTAAGAAAAGATTGGGTTTAAGAAAAGGTAAAAGATATATCCGAAAAGGGGATAAAAATAATACGCATCAAAAGAGGAGTTCTACTTGTCTGCTTATCATCATATACTGGGAGCAGACCCGGAGAAAAGTGAATACAATAAATAAATTGTAAGCAGTGGCCTCACGAAGAGTGGACAGAAGCTACTCGTATGTTTGCCATAATTGCGACTCGAATTGATCAAAACGAGTCGCATTGTGATCACAAGACTAGATTGAAGAAATATTTTAAATATTATATTCGAAAATTATTTTTGTTTAACTTGTTTTGCTTCAAAGCAGTAGGTACTGTTGATTTTAATTATTTTTGTTGATGACTTTTATTGCCAAAAGCTGTTACAAAAATTTCAACCGACCCCAATCACTATTTCAACTGCCCCTGTTATGGGTACGACTGGAGCAAGTCGGTCTTTATTTTTTTAAATTTAGTATACTTATAAAAATAGCAACCAAGGAGCTAAAATGGCAACGATCAGCTCTTATATTTAACATATCATCTTCACCGCTAGGCTTATAAAAAACAATAATATGAGCAATACAAACCAAATTTTTTCACCCGTACCCAGTCTACCCTACTCATTCCTCTACCGCAATAAGTAGAATTCCAAATATATAATTTAAACAAGTCCAAGTCATTTTTCCTGTGGTTAGTATGCAAAGAGAAGTTGACAAAATAGCACGCTTTTTAAAGTACGAGTATTACGTATTACAAATAAATGCTTCAAAGTCTGAAAGTATTTGCTTCCACATAGCTAGCGGGAAAAGGCGCAACTAAACTGCCCAACTATGAACGTTGATACGCATGAACTTTGAGGTAGACGCTGCGTTCCCAAAGGATGCCATCAAATATTTAGATTTGAACTTTGCCAGTAAGTTCGAAATGAATCCACACACAATAAAAGCTCTAGGTAAAGCCAAAAAAGTTGGGTAGACAGACCTACGCTCATGTCAGAAGGGTTTCGTACCCAATAATCTCCGAAATACGGTCACCAGCAGCAAATAAAGTCAAGAAACATGTCAAAGGGATGTGCACATTCAAAGGAAAATCCATTGTTTCTTCATTTTCAACGGTCGCCATTTTATTCCAAACCAACAAAAATCACTCAAATTATGAATTCCAAAAAATATGTATTGTTATAAATCTTATCTGGAGATTTTAAGATCAAATCAAAATTGCAGTGTCTGAACCGATGGGAAGTCCATAAAAAACCAAAACCGTGTTATTGTTGTTGTAATTGCAGAAATTTCAAATGGCTATAACTTCCGCGAATATGATTCGATTTTCATCAAACTTGCAGAGTATTAGGCCCTCATGTGTAACTACTTAAATATTTTGTTGCATTTAAGGTTACCTATACGATTTTATTGAAATTCGAGTATCATACTATTACTTTGAACTTCTAAGGTATTTGTTGCTGTTATGCTCATAAACACCTACCTCCATAATTTTTTTCAGATTTTCGGATCACAGGTGTCAAATCGCAGGCGGGGCAAACAAATTTTTCGTGTATTTTCCCTCCCTGTGCACCCCTCGAAGCAAAAAGTGTCAAAAGTTCTCATCAAGACCTTTCATTTGATACCCGTTTTTTCTGGTTCATTCCCCTATATGGGGAGACCCCCCTTAAATACCTTATAAAATTTTGTTGTTGTTGGACTTTGAAGAGAGCACCACTTTACACCTACTTGTAAAATTTGGTGTTTCTAGCTTAAGTACTTTGCGAGAAAAACTGCTGGGACATACGTACGGACGGACAGACAGGTCGCAATTTTAGTAGAGTTTTGTAAAATTATTTTACAAAACCCTAAAAGCCAAGGAACTATTTTCACCTCTTCTATTTAGCAGGTCCATGTTTGCGAATGCAAAGCTCCATATGGATAAAATCTTAATACGCCTCACAATCACTCCCAGTCTGATTGCCAATTTCACCAACAGCAGCAAAGGAATAACAAATGTTCCTGAAACAAAACTCCAAAAATGTATTTCAAAATACCGAAAACAATAAAATAGATTTTTCAAACACCCGCTCAAAACACCGACAACAACCTTTACTTTTCAGTGATATTTTTGCCAATTAAAGAAAGCAATTGAACTAAATTAATTAAAATCACTAGGACAGTTTTTCAAGCTATTCTCACTGAAATTTTGCCTGTTAAAGCAACCTCCTTCCATGCTAAAACACATAATTCCTCGTCAGCAAGAGTATTTAGAATTGAACTGTTCCTTGTAACTTGGCTAGACGAAACGAGTCATCTGCATTTATGATCAGCTGACAGTCCAGATGGTGTTGCCAAGACATTATGCTTATAGAAAGAACTCAAAGGAGCGCTACTACTACGCAAAGGCAGAACGCTTTTCGGTTTTCAAAATTTGAAGCTTATTAAGCAAGAAACGAAAGCGATCTTATTTATGTATTGGCGTTACAGTTTTTTTGAATACCTTCATCCCCTACTACTCTCTCCACTACTCTTTCATCGTCGCCCAACGGTCATGCAATCTGCAGTTCACAACTCGTCGATTCCTGTGTTATCCTTGCGAAGGATTATTCAAAATGATAGTACTATGATAAAAGTAAAATATTACTCACTCAGGATCAACATTTGCTGTTGCTTCGTCCAATATCAAAATCTTATTTTTTCTCAATATAGCTCTAGCCAAGCAAACCAGCTGCCTCTGTCCCATACTAAAGTTCGATCCACCGTCAGACATTGTATGCTCTAATCCGCCATCCAACCCAGACACATATACTTTCAACTCAACATCATCCAAAGCCTTCCAAATGGCTTCATCATTGGACGTTCCAAACGGATCCAAGTTATACCGCAGAGTTCCTGAGAACAGAACTGGATCTTGAGGAATAATCGATATCTTGCTTCGCAAATCATGCAGCCCTAAATCATTTATATTCACTCCATCAATTTCAATCACTCCTTCATTAATTGCCAAACGGAACAGCGCCTGAATTATCGAAGACTTCCCTGCTCCCGTTCTTCCAACGATTCCTATCTTCTCGCGAGATCCAATGGAAAAGTTAAGACTGCGAAGGATGTAATCCTTATTTTCAGCGTACTTCATGCTCAAATTAATAAATTTAATGTTGCCATTGCGTGGCCATTCTTTTTCTGGCTTCAGCTTATCCATTGTCTCCAATGAAGGCTCTGGAGGTAGTCTGGTGTACTCCATAATACGCTCAACGGACGTCATTTGGTTCTCAACTTCTGCTGTTTGTCTCATTCCCCATTGGCACAGGCCCACCATGTTGATACAATTCATTATCGCCAACCCAACATCACCACTCTGGATTTGCTTCTCCATTAACAGGAAGCTGAATGTAACAGCAGCCACATAAAGGATGCACACGAAATCCAGCCATAGAGCCAAAGCTCTATTCGCTGCTGCGAACAAGTAGAATGCCGAAGTGTTAATGTTTTGATGTGCATGAAACTCCTTCTCTAAAATCTCCTCAGCCCCAAATGCACGAATAGTTGTGAGTCCTTGGAATGTTTGATTTGTATGTGAATAAAGCGGACTGCGAGCTGGAACAATAGTTAGTTTGTCTAATTGGTCCTTATTGGGCTTTTGAAAATATTTTACTTACTCATAGATTCAACGCGTTTTAAGCTGCGACTAGTTCGTACATACACATCCCGGATGAGATAAAATACCACCAGGATAACTATTGCTGGAATCAGAAGCCAATAATTTGCGATTGCAACAATTATCATGATGGCCGTCATATCCATAAAGAACTGAAATAGAAATCGGAAAATTAACTTCATCTCCATTGACACCTTATGCGAACATACCCCAATAGTAATGAGCAAGGAATTAGGCAGGCTACTATCAATGGCAAAAATGTCCCTTGAAAAACGATTCAATATTCTGCCGGACGAGTTCATATTGAAAAATTGCATAGTTGCTCTGGTCACACTGCGGAAAAGTTTATCATGCAACTTTAGGGATATCCTAAGGCACATCATGAAAAATCCATAGGTCCTTGACAAAAACATCACGAAAGCCACACCCAATAAGATTGAGTAGATCATCACAAATGTTGACCGCTCTTCTTCGAATGGCTTCGTGGTTTCAACACCTTCTCCTGGATCAGTTGTTGAGTTTCCACTGGGGACATTGCTCTCCCAATCAACCCTAGAATTGACAAATGAATAAACAAATCTCTAAAGCATTCAATCTGCAAACTTACCATCTTGACAAGAAATAGTCCACTCCACTCAAAACTGTCCTCGCCGTAACAAATAGTCCAAATATGATGAAAAAAATGAAACAACCATCCAGTGATGTGAAATACGACTTATAAACTCCATACCCTACAGAACCGATGGCCTGTTGCTCCTTCCGATCGTCACTGTCATCACTTTTATCCACCTTCTTCGTCAAGGACTTCTCTTCCGGTGAAAGTTCTTTGTATTCATCATCAGTCTTCGAGGTCTCTCCTGATTCATCGTGGCTTTGTCCTAAAAACGTCAAACCTTCCATATTTTGCAGCTCACTATAACTTCCATGGGCCTGAATCTCTCCACCATTTATAAATATAATATCTTCAACATCCTTCAACAATTGCAATTGATGTGTAACCAGTATACAGATTTTATTTTTCAAATACTCTCTGATACACTTTTCGAAGATGTGCCGCCCTACGTGAGTATCAACAGCGGAAAGAGGATCGTCCAAAAGATATATATCTGCTTGCTTATAGATTGCTCGTGCCAAATTCACCCTAGCCTTTTGCCCACCACTCAAACTGATTCCTCGCTCTCCCACAACAGTTTGGTCTCCGTACGGTAGGAGTTCAAAATCACGTTCAAGAGCGCAAACTCTGATCACTTCATCATAGCGTGCTTTATCAAAATCTTCGATGAAGACAATGTTATCCTGAATAGTTCCTTCAAATACCCAGTTTTCTTGCGAAGCATAACTAAAACGACCATTAATTGTTGCGGTACCGGCCTCAAGCTCAACTTCACCAATTATCACGTTAAGTAAGGATGACTTCCCAGCTCCAACAGGACCAATTATTGCTGTCAATCCACTATTTTGAGCACTGAAGCTACAATCCTTAATTGCGATGTTTCTTTGAGAGTCTTTAGAGTTCCAATATGCAGTTGCCTTCTCGAATACCATGGACGCCTTATCGGTATCACGATTTTGAATCCTTTTCGAGAGTTTAGGCTTTTCCGATGATTGCTTCACCCTATCAGATGCTGTGCCTTCGTCTTCCAGTAAAAATTCTCCAGCGCGTTTGGCTGACACGTAGGCTTGTGCCCAGAATGTCATTGCCATAGGCCACAATTGCACAAAGGAATCACTCAAGGCGTTGAAAAAGGTCGAAACGGTGAAAACCTTCTTTGCTGTCAATGGATTTCCGAACAAAACATACGAGACTAAACTCAGAAACACTGAAATTCCTGAAATCATGTAAATCGAATTCAAAGCTGCCTGAATATAAATTCCTCCCCGAATCGCCGACAATTCACTCTTCCTGATCTTTGCAATAACCGAAGCAAAAGACTTTTCCCACGCATACATTTTTATCACCTGAATACCTTGAATAATCTCATTCATCAACTTTACTCTCACATCAGTGCGCTCGGCAGCACGTTGTCTAAAGCTTGCCGTCTTCTTAGCAGCCCATGCTTGTACCGGTAAGAACAACAACATAAATCCTACCCCGATTACAGCTGAAATTCCAATCTCTCGGTACATCAAATACCCAAACAGCACTGCTTCAATCGGTCCTCGATATAAATCATGAATGAAAGTCAAAGCTGGATCAAACATCCCTAAATCGTTTGAAAGGATATTAATTGCTCGTCCACTCAAGCCATCGTTCGTTGCAACTTTTGAAAGCCTTAGAATTTTCCTGTAAACCAGTCCCGAGCATCCTAATCTCATTTTCGTACCGATAAAGAATGACCACAGCATGTAAGGATGAAAGACTATTACTCTCAGTAGTATTGGTACTACGATACCGGCTCCATATATCCATGCCCATTCTTTGTCGATTTCAGTTTGTCCGGGCGTGAAATAAGAAACAAGTCCACCGAGACTGAGAATTTGTACGACTCTGAAACGATAACATTTTAAATCGTGGTGAGTTGTGTATGGTAGGGATGAAATGTTTTGGTCAGATTTCATGTATAGGGTGATGTTTTAACATACTTTTATTACGATTTTGATTCGCTTCCCTAACCTATTAAGCTCAACTCAATGAACCGTCAGATTTGCAGCATTGATTTGTGCCAGTTAGAGTAATCGTTTGGTTAAGTTTAACAAAATTCATCAAATCATGCACTTTGAAAACGACTTGAAAACAGCAACACTTCAACTATCTATATTTTAAAAACTCATAAGCAATACCAAAAGCAAACTGCACTTATCCCACAAACAGATTGCTTTATATATTCTTTACCGTTCTTCTCGAAATTTCTTCTCTCCCGATGGATGCATTCTATAATACTTTTCTTTTGAGTGATTTGGAATCTCTTTGGATTAGCTGTCAAACTACAGTCTGGGTTGACTATGTTCGCTTGCTTCAATATATTGTAATACAAGTTTTTTAATCAAAACATCTTTAGGAACTCCTTTTCTGTTAGCTCATAATGCTCCTCAAACGCAGGTTTTTCTATCAGATAATAACTTTGTCAATGTAATTGAGCTATAAAAATTATCCATATAAAGGATTTATCCTTCATTTAAAAAACCATCCATGAGATGTAACACTACATAAACAGCGTGACCCAACTTATCCTGTGTAGACCCGTACATTTAGGATGGCACAATCAGATTCACCCAAAATGTATAACTTGAATCCATATTTGTGGTCATTATTTTTTATGTATTACCAAAAAAAAAACAGGCATCTACGCGAAAGCAGCACAGATTTGTCTACACATAAGTCTTTATCAGAACGTAAAAGTTACGCATTACATCATTGAAGTGTTCCAAAGCTGGTTTGATTTTGTATAATCTGCCACCAGTTTCAACAGCATTATCGACTAAATGAAAATATCGTAATCTTGACTAAAATCTATTACGCCTCAAATATCGGCACCAAAAAGAAGTTTTATAAAATGTTCAGTTGCCAAAAACAATACTGTTCCCACGTGTAGTAAGAAGCTCAAAAATACTTTCATCTCTGACAAGGTCACATCTCTCCATGTGAGAGCTCTACTGCATTTCCTTCCTTTTCCAACTCACACGAGTTCTTGTGACGTGAATAGTTTGGTTTCGACTAAATATTCAACACAAATATTAGCCAAACCTTTTTGGAACCAAATTGTTCTTCAAATGTAAAGTTTGATGGAGTTGGAAATACATCAGTCTCAATATCGGAACCTACTGATCGTGGAATATCGGTCATCTTGTAAATGCTAAAACTCGATGGTAAATAATTAACGGCATTCTATCCTGATTCACGCATATTTAGGTGCTCTTCGATTTCTTGCTCACTTCGTTTTTCGTTAGTCATCTTTCACTTTTTAAGCAATATGTCTAGACAAATTTATAAGCAATACAATTTCACAAAAATTATGCACTGAATTGCTCATCAAAAGTACTCGTATGCGACTGCTTTGATGGTAAAAGACCGACACATAGAGACTGATCATTACGAGTGTGACAACTCAGAACGTCCCACCGTCAGCGTACTCTTCACGGCGCAAGCAGATCCTCGTCTCACGAGAGATCTTTGATTCCACATATCAGCAGCGCAAGCAATTCCTTTAAGAAAAAGTGGAATGTGCTAGAGCCGCTCTTCTAGGTTCTCATGAATTAACATACATCATCTTCAACAACAACGACATCATCATCATCATCTTCATCGTCGTAGCCACCACCCTCCTCGTAAACAATGGGAGTAATAAATTCTGTCATTTACAAAGAGTAACACATAAAGAGTAAAATACGAACGTATAGCAAAAACTAAAGACAAAAATTTTGACTTTCAAAAGGGTGACTCCAACACGCACCAATAGCACCGGCCCAGGAGATAAACATCATCAGCCAATGCAGGCTGCCATCCTTCTGGTGGGCTAGTCTACTTCATTCAAGTGGAATCACAATTCGAGATGCACAAGGTGGCAAGGGACGCAGCCAAGAACCATGTCACGATATCATCGTTGGACCACAAAACCATCACGAATGTAGCGAACATCATCTGTTCACCACCGGAGCACGACAGATACGGAGCTCTCAAAGCAACTATTGTCGCCCCCCTCACCTGGTGCGCAGCTACATAAGTTGCTCACACACCAAGCATGGGGCCCTAGTGATGTGATGCAAACAACTTATTCCCAGTTTTAAAATACACTACCAGGCAATCAAAAAACTAGGTATGCCGGTGCTGTACCCAGCGAACACCACCGGCAACACCTTGTCTTTATGCCTCCGCCCGCACCACAAAAACTAGGTTCCTGCTAGACCCCGGCTCCACCCTCTCTATCACCATGAGGCATTCCATGTTCCGGCCTCTTTGTAAGCAGAGCCCCGCACTACAGGAAACCAATGGCATGCCCATCATAACCGTTGGATCTCAGCAGCTCACCCTAGATTTTGGGCTACGCCGGGCAATTCACTGGTTGTTTGTACTAACAGATGTCCAGACAGCCATTCTAGGAGTCGACGCACTAAAGTATCATCGCAACCAGCACCTCTTGGGCAATCTCACTTACCTCCCCACAGCCTTCGTCCTCGGTCCAGCTCCAGCTATACACAGTATTAGCACCATCACTAAGGTATAAACCTTGAAGGACACCACTGGAGACCGGTACAAAGGGATGATCGCCAAAGATCCAGATGCACCCGCACAACCCGAGGAACTAGCCTCGGTCACTGGCCTACCCCTCTACCACCAGATAGTCACCAATGGCCTACCGGTTTTAACGAGAGCACGTCACCGTGCGGGAAAATACCTCACCGCAGCCAAAGCCGAGTTCGCTTTCTTGCTGGAATGAGGCATAATTCGACCCTCATCAAGCCAATGGGCCAGTCCTCTGCACATGGTTCCCAAGGACGGTGGCCATTGGCGAGCTACTTCAGTAGCTTACCATCAACTCAAACTCGACCGGACCGTTAACCATTGCCCATTATTGAGGATTTGATTCAAGAGGCCAGCGGCACTGTTTTTTCAACAATTAACCTCCAGCGTACCTTCTACCATTGCTCCTTCGAACTGTATGAGTTTCTGGGAACGCCTTTAGGTCTACGCAATGCAGCCCAAATGATGGAGCGAACTTTAAAACATCTGCTGAGGAAGTTGGACCTCGTGCGGGTCTATCAGGACGGTATCCTAGTTTTCTCGGCCAGCCATGACCATCACCAGCGCAACCTTGAGCATACTGCAGTCGGCAAATCACAACGCTAACTGCGATAAGTGTCAAATCGATCAGCCTGAGGTCGTCTTTGCTAGATACCACGTCTGCGAAACTGGATTCCGACCAACAGCCCCCAAGACGGAAGTCATCGTATCTTTTCCCAAACCGGCCGATTCATCCCAGCTGAGGCGTTTTCTAGGGACGCTGAATTTTTATCGCCACTGCATGCTACACCCTGTTGAGTCCCAAGCACCACTTTTGGAACTGGTTGCACAAAAAAGAAAGCACAACTCACCTGGGCACCTGATGTTGAAGTGGCTTTTGAACGCTGTAAGCAAGGCATTGCTGAGGTAGCCACGGCAGCTTTCCTTTCGCCTTTGTACCCATTGGCACTCCACACCAACGCGTCTAGCACTGCCATTGGCGCGGCTTTGGACCAATAATGAGGCAATGGCACTAGGGTACTGTTGGGTTTCTTCTCGAGGAAGCTCTCTGAAACCAAGCAACACTTTTCAACCTACGACACTGAGCTCCTTGCGATCTTCGCTGCCATCAAGTTAATCCAGCGCATCTTGGAAGAAAGACACCGGGCATCGATGAGATTCAAGTGGAGCTCATCAAGTATGCTGGCAGCAATGTTCATAAACCTATTCACATTTGGCAACAAGAGCATATGCCGAAAGAGTGGAGCCAATCAATTATATTCCTTACCCACAAAAAAGGTGACAAGTTACAGTGCGAAAATTATAGAGGCATATCACTGCTTTGTACGGCGTACAAAATATTTTCTAAAATCTTAGCAAATAAAATCGGATCATACGCGAACAGTATTATTAGGGAGTATCAAGGTGGTTATAGAGCAGGTAGATCAACGATAGTCCAATTCTTCACAGTCAAGCAGGTACTTGAAAAGCACTGGGAGTTCAGCGTAGACGTGCACCAAATTTTTATTGCCTTTAAGCAAGCATACGACAGTATTGGTCATAACGTACTGTACCAAATAATGCTTGGCTTTGGCATCCCAGCCAAATTAGATCGTCTTACCAAAATGACAATGACGTCGACGACCTCCCAAGACCGCATCAATAACCAACTCACCGATGCCTTTAACACAAATATCGGACTAAAGAAGGGAGATGGAGTGGCCCCATTGCTATTGAATTTGGCTCTGGAGTCCGCCATACGGAAGCTACCTGGTGATACACATTATGTTACTATGCAAGTCGAGCCAAGTAGTAGCCTATGCGAACGACATCAACATTTTGTCCCGGTCATCAACAACTGCCAAAGAACTTTTCCTGAAACTCGACAGCGAAGCAAAACTAGTAGGGCTACAAATCACTGAAAATAAAACAAAGCCCATGACGCAGTCGAAGAAAAATACCTCTAATACAAAAAATACCACACTTGGCGAATACAATATCGAAAATGTTGGCAAATTTGTGTATTTGGGCGCCAAAATAACGAAAACGTGCAATGAAAGAGACGAAATACGCCGAAGAATACAGCTCACAAATAAAATATTCAACTCAGTTTTGACAATTTTGAAAACCAGCTGGATACACAGGAAAACAAAGTTCCAAGTATACAAATCTGTGATAAGACCTGTGTTATGCTATGGGTGTGAAACATGGACCCTAACCCAAGCATCCGCAAATATATTGAACGCCTTTGAGCGACGGGTCCTGAGGCGAATAATCGGAGCAAAGCTAAACGGCGACCAATGGCGAATTCGATACAACCCTGAGCTGTATGAATTTTTTGACGAACCGGAGGTCTCAACGACTATAAGACTGCAAAAGCTGCAATGGGCTGGCCACATGAATCGTATGAACGAACAACGGATACCCAAAAAGGTATTCGTTGGGAGAACTGAAGGCCGGAAACCAGTGGAGAAACTGAGGAAACGCTGGTCTGACTCGGTCGACGAAGACCGTTCATCGCTGCTCGGATTTCGAAATTTAGAGGACGCGGTCAATGGACCAAGACAGTTGGAGACGCTATTTGCCTGTAGTGCTAAGAAGAAGAAGAAGTAAACGTACGCATGTGCTTAATAGAATTTGTGAACGACGACAGTAGGTATAGAATGCGGGTTCTAACGCACTTTTTTCATACAAATTTCAAATGTGGTCTAGGGTGTGTGTCTTGGGTGTATGGGTGTGTATATTAGGCCGGTATAGGTATGTGCCTGGTATAAGAAGGTGTGTGTCCGGGATATGTGTGGATGTCTTGGATGGTTGCGGTGAGTGTGTGGGCCTTAGGTATGTGGAAATATGTATAAGACTGGTATAGGTGGGTGCCTGGGATAAGAAGGTATGAGCCCGGAATAGGTGTGGGTCTCCTGGGTAATTGCCAGGGGAGGATGTGGATCTTAGGTATATGGGTGTATGTATTGAATTAGCATAGGTGAGTGCCGGGGATGAGAAGGTGGGGGTCTTAGGTAAATAAACATTGGAATCTTGATTAAGTAGGTAAGCGTTTCGAATTAAAGTACCCTCTAACGGTTAGTAGAAGTAGTCATATGTCTTTAGATTACTGGTGCATATCCTTAGCCTTTACAGCCTCTAATGGTAAATAGTGAAACTAGGCATATTGACTATATTCTGGGGTAGTCCCATATTTCCAATTAATAAATTAAAGACCTAGATTTCTCAGCGTGTGTTTACATAGCGTTAATATTTATGTTTTAAGCCTTTGACGCTTTTAGCGATAGATAGATATCCATATTTTTTATTCATCTGGAAGGATTTCATATATATGTCTTAGTTTTAATAATCTTGCATATAAATTTCATTCATCCATTCATTAATTATAAAAATTTTTCTCATTACAAAGAAAATACGGATATCAATTCCTAAATATTCCCATGATATTTTTTTATCAGTTTCCCAAGTCCATGTGGTAAAAAGGTCAAGATATTTGGACCCATAAATTATTTACATGGCCATCTACATTCTACAGACGATCCTTTTCAATCTCAAGTACCTCCCGCATCGTTTTTTCTTATCGCATGCATCCATATGTGACATATTCTTGAAGATGTTTTTTTTTTCACACGTGATATGGAGTGAGTTAATCTTTTCCATGTTAGGGAAAGGCTATTAGTACTTGTGGTTAAATTTTATGAGGTGATAATTGGACAGGGCTTCTAGTGATCGTATTGATGAGAATAGAAGCTAGTTAAGTGAGATAAATGTATGGTGATTATGGGTGCATGATTTATGAGGTGTTGCTTGTGGTAATCCCTATGATGGGAAGAGTGAGTAGTGCTACTTGATATATGTGGAAATTTGAGTATGGGAATTTTGAATGTTAGAAACAATGTATGTATGGAATGTGTTAAGAAATAAGAACATTATGGATGATAATTTATGGAGCACTTTGGTTTTTTTTTTGTAGCCGTTGATGTTTTAGGCGTATAGATCAGATACAGAGTGTATGATGATGTTTTTGGTGAGAATTTATGATGTTTTGTCTTCAGTGAGGTTTAAGGACGAGATTAGAAGTTCCATGTTGCCATTTAATCGTGACAGGAGCATGCTATAAATTTATAATTTATGGCTTTGGAAGAGTATAAAAGGGGAGATGAAGGATAATTGAAATCAATTCTGATCTAGCTCGTCTCTGCGACAGAATAACGCTTAAGTTTAGATCGGAATTAAGTTTGCGAAGTTATTTTTGCAACTTTAGTAATCACGGCGTAGTGGACATGAATAATTTTCGGTCCTCGCCACTCTATCTGCGGACTATCCGCTTGGTTAGAAAATTTTATTTAAAACAGCGATTCTTGGGAAAGAATATAGCAATCACGGCGTAGTGGACACGAATAATTTTCAGTCCTCGCCACTCTATCTGCGGACTATCCGCTTGGTTAGAAAATTTTATTTAAAACAGCGATTCTTGGGAAAGAATATAGCAATCACGGCGTAGTGGACACGAATAATTTTCGGTCCTCGCCACTCTATCTGCGGACTATCTGCTTACGTAGGAAATTCAACGTCAAAAAGAATATTCAAAATTTTTATAAGGCTCCTTATACTACGCCATCATCTTCGGAAGAAGCGAATGGCTCATACATTTTTGTCAGCTTTGTAGAAACAAAAATCTCGCTTCAGCACGCTTCTATGCAGGAGCAATAAAGTGTTTGGACAACAAATCTCCAGTTTGAAGATTTCCATTGATTTAGGACAACCAACCTCCTTTTGTCAGATTCAGCACACTTCTACGCAGGAACGAAATAATATTTGGAGCAAAAAATCTCCAGTTTGCAAATTATATTCAGGAAGACGTCGGGAGTTAGTTAAGAATTCTTTGTATTATATAGTTTCACTGTTTTATTTGATTAAGTTATTAAAGTATAAAGTATAAGATGTCTGTATCCATACATCATCTTCGGAAGAAGCGAATGGCTCATACATTTTTGTCAGCTTTGTAGAAACAAAAATCTCGCTTCAGCACGCTTCTATGCAGGAGCAATAAAGTGTTTGGACAACAAATCTCCAGTTTGAAGATTTCCATTGATTTAGGACAACCAACCTCCTTTTGTCAGATTCAGCACACTTCTACGCAGGAACGAAATAATATTTGGAGCAAAAAATCTCCAGTTTGCAAATTATATTCAGGAAGACGTCGGGAGTTAGTTAAGAATTCTTTGTATTATATAGTTTCACTGTTTTATTTGATTAAGTTATTAAAGTATAAAGTATAAGATGTCTGTATCCATACAACAAAATACAATAAAACTACTAATAAACAACACTGTCACTTTTGCGATGTTGAAGTTAGTCAACAATTTTTCAAGAACCATTTGAAAAGTAATGAGCATAAAAAAAATGCATCCCAAATTAAAAGTTGCGATCAAGGAAAAGTGAAGAAAATTTCACAGGCATTTGCTACTCGAATAGCAACATACCAAGTTATTAACGAAAATGAGAAACTCAGTATTGAAGAGTTTTTAAAAAATGAGAGCCATTGTTTCAAAGACCTTATTAGTGCTCAACTTCAAGAGCTCACGGCTATAAAAGTCAATTTAGAACTTTTTGCCGTTTTTCTAAAATTTGATTTAAGTAGCCAGAATGATATGAGCGATTTAAAATCATTCAATACAAAGAATGTTATCATTACCAGGGGTTGCGACCTTGAGCATGTTTACAAAGATTTTTGTGGTGTTATCGTGAAAAAAAGTGAGGAATTTCAAGAGAGGGATAGTGGCTGGGCATTCCAACAGGTCCTTTATTTACAGGTTAACGTAAATAAGTATACACCCTTCCGTGGAGGATCTTATCTACCTCTACCAAAAGAGGTGTTATCAAAAAAAGCATGTGTGAATGTAAAAAATTCCGATGATGCATGTTTTGCTTGGGCTATCGTTTCTGCTCTTCATCCCGCAGAGAAACATTCTGAACGTATTAGCTCATACCCTCATTACTCAACTATTTTGAACTTGGGAGACATTACGTTCCCTATTACTTTCAAAGAGATTCCCATTTTCGAGGAAAAAAATAATGTGAGCGTAAATGTCTATGGTTGGAAAAAGGGGTCTATTGAGGGTTCATTCTATTTTTCCAAGAACAGACAAGACTCTAAAAAACACATAAATCTACTTTATGTGGAAAATGAAAGAGGTACCATAGGACATTATTGCTGGATAAAAAATTTAAGTCGACTTGTGAATAGTGGAATGACTAAACATGGTCGCATATCTTACCTCTGTGATGGGTGCCTTGTTAAATTTACCAGCGTTGAGCGATACAATGAGCATGTGAAACATGATTGTAATAAGATCCATACAATTTTACCGTCAGAAGAGGAAAAATATTTAAAGTTTAAAAATGTAGGAAAGCAGCTTAAAGTTCCATTTATAGTCTATGCTGATTTTGAAGCATTATTGCAACCAATAGAATCATGTTCTCCAGACCCTCAGAGTTCATTTACAGAGACTACTCACGTTCATGTACCATATAGCGTTGCATATTATATAAAGTGCAGCTATGATTCATCCCTGAATAAATTAGAAATTTTCAGAGGCAGCGATTGCCCTAAGGTTTTCCTAAGTAGGTTGCAAGAAGATGTAAAACGTATATTTAGGATCTTAAAAGTGAACAAGCCCATGCAATTGTCCGATGAGGAAGAAGAGAAGTTTTTAAACGCAGTGTCTTGTCATATTTGTGATGAAAAGTTCGACACAGAAACCCTGAAAGTAAGAGATCATTGTCATTTGACAGGAGTCTTTAGAGGTGCAGCTTGTAACAAATGTAATATTCTATACAGAGTTCCCAAATTCATACCCATAGTCTTTCATAATCTTAGTGGATATGATGCTCATTTCATATTTCAGAATTTTGGAGGAGATCCTGATAATATTGAAGTCATTCCTAAAAATAAGGAAAAATATATTGGATTTTCCAAACATATGAGGGTTGATGATGAAACAATAACATTAAGATTTATTGATTCTTATCGTTTTATGGGCTGTAGTTTGGATAAGCTAGCTAAGAACTTAAGTTCCGATAAATTTCTCGAGACTAAAAGGTATCATTCAGACGATAGTTTGTTCAACCTCGCGGTAAGAAAGGGGGTTTTCCCATACGAGTATATAGATTCTTTCACCAAACTTGATGAAACATACCTGCCTGCCAAATCATGTTTTTACAGTACACTACAAAATAGTGGTATCAGTGATGAAGAGTATAAGCATGCTCAAAATGTATGGGAAAAATTCAAATGTCAAACACTGGGCCAGTACTCTGATGTTTACTTAATAACAGATGTGCTCCTCTTAACCGATATATTTGAAGAATTTAGAAATGTATGCCAGCAAATCTATGGACTAGATCCAGCTCATTATTTTACGGCCCCTTCACTCAGCTGGGATAGCATGCTCAAAAGCACTAAAGTTGAGCTCGAATTGCTAACAGATATTGATATGTACAATTTCGTGAAGCAGGGAATTAGAGGAGGACTCTGTCAATGCACTAAAAGATATTCAAAGGCAAACAATAAATATATAACTTCATATAACCCTGATCTTGAGAGTAACTATATTCTGTATATTGATGCAAATAACCTATACGGTTGGGCAATGAGTCAATATTTACCCATCAATGGTTTTCGCTGGCTAAGCAATGAGGAAATCCAATGTTTAGATATTCTGAATGTTGAGGACACTGCTTCTAAAGGGTTAATTTTATCCGTTGATTTAGACTATCCAGAAGACCTCCATGAACTACACAATGATCTTCCATTTTGCCCCGAAAGTCGCATCCCACCTCTTGAAACCTCTAAATGTAAGAAACTGATCGCAACCGAATCAAATAAACGTAATTACATTATCCACTATAGAAATTTAAAACAGTGTTTACGTGCAGGACTGAAATTAGTTAAAATACATCGTGCGATAGAATTTAGTCAATCACCATGGTTGAAAAAATATATAGACTTAAATACTGAAATGCGTACTAAGGCAACTAATGATTTTGAGAAAGATTTCTTCAAATTAATGAACAATAGTGTATTTGGAAAAACCATGGAAAATGTGGATAAATATGTAAATGTTAAGGTCTCAACCCATTGGGATAATGTCGGAAAAAAGAAAGGAGCTCATTACTACATAAGTCGACCTAATTTTCATAGTTGTAAAGTAATTAACCAAGATTTAGTTCTCATTCAAATGGATCGAATCAATGTTAAATATGATAAGCCAATTTATATCGGCATGGCAATTCTTGATGTGTCAAAAACCTTGATGTATGATTTTCATTATAGTTTTATCAAAAATAAGTACAATAGTCAGGCTCAACTTTTATATATGGATACAGACTCTTTTATCTATAATGTAAAAACTGAGGACATTTATGATGATATTAAGAATAATATAAATTTATTTGATACTAGCAATTACCCTAAAAATAATGTATATAATATTCCTCAAGTTAACCAAAAAGTATTGGGTAAATTTAAAGATGAAAGCCCCATAGATCCCATAGCAGAGTTTATTGGAACAAAAGCAAAGTCATATTGCATTATTACAGATAAGTCATGTATAAAAAAAATTAAAGGCATCAAAAAATCGGTTGTAAATAATGAAATTGAGCCATCAGATTTTATAAAATGTGTAGAGGATACGAAATTAAAATTATTTAGTAAAATGCATACATTTAGATGTGATAAGCATCTTATTTATACTAGATTAGTCAATAAAATAAGTCTTTCAGGAGATGATGATAAGCGTTTCCTGATTCCAAACTCTTATAATACTTTAGCATGGGGCAATCATATGATAAATTCATAGTTTTAGTTCATAAGAAAACATATTGTATTATCATGTAAGTCATTTTATTATTATATCTTTGTTACAATAAATCATTTTTATTAATACATGAATTATGGTCTTTTGAAAATTATAACGATTTAACAAAGATTTTGACACCTTTTGTATTCAATACCTTGTCCACTAGGAAATCATTCGAATATTCGGTCCTACTCAGTTCCTAGTGGTCTGTTTAGCTGTCACTTTTGCTGATGAGCTGTCTGTCTTATGTATAATGCTGTCTATGTAGCTGTCTTTGAAGCCGATTCCCTGTCTGTTTAGCTGATATGATATGTATTGACCTGTCTGTGTAGCTATCGCTTTTGCTGGTGAGCTGTCTATTTTATGTATAATGCTGTCTGTTTAGCTGATGCCCCGTCTGTTTAGTTGCTATGCTGTCTGATGAGCTAACCGTTTAGCTGATAAACCCGTCTGTTTAGCTGGTAAGTGGTCTATATAGCTATCTTTTTAGCTGATGCCCTGTCTGTTTACTTGATATGCTATCTCTTAAGCCGTCTGTATAGCTGTCTTTAGTTGATAAGTTGAGCGTTTGACCTAACGTGCTAGCTTTCATTCCCTAAATTTATTTGTTGCTTGGTAATTAGATATTTATAAGAAATTTCTTATTACTTTCCATACGGTTACAGTCAGCATTTTTACACCTTACTTCAAATGTTATATGCTCGTAACGATTTGCTTTAAGCCTATTGGTTATCAAGACTGCATGTTCATCATCTTCCAAGTTATTTGTAGGCATACATGAGTCAGACAAGAATCTTCACGTCTATGTTGCTGTTCTGGTGAACAAATCTTGATTAGGAGGAAGCCATTGTTATTTGCTCGAGAGTTAATTGATCTTATTTCACACTGATGCATTCTTCATAAGAATGAGTCGTCACCATTCTTTTTTATGTGCGTCAGTTTTTCTCTTGACCTCTGTCTATCTTATCTATAGGATCCTCTTTCTACAGCAATTCTATTTCAGTTCTCTAGGTTTTCATGTCTTCATAGGATTTGCGGCCTATGGGACCCTTATTGCCCACTATAATGTTCCATTGCATTGAAATTATGTTGCTACACTTATGAACTCATCCAATATGTTCAAAAATTATATGATCCCATGGATCAGCCAGTTGAATCATTTTGTAAAGCACAAACTTGCTGAAAAGATCTCTACTTCATGCAAACCATCGCTAGGGCCTTAACATGAATTAATTCAGCCTGTTGTTTGCTCGATGTATTAAGGGTTTATAGTGAAACTTATTAAGTATATTGAATCATCTTGGTGTTCTCATGTATGATCAACCCTTTTGGGTTATCTGGGATATGCTATGACCGGAACGATTTTTTTCCTATCATTAAACAATTGAGTAAAATTTTGGTACCTCCAACTGACTAAAAATCTGTCATTGATCCATTTTCAGAAGAGGTTTGAATGGTTTTGATGACTTGAGGCTGCATCATTACTCACAACCTGTGAAATGATTAAATATCACGGGCAAATGTGTCTAGATATGTACATTATAATAGCTATCAAATGTATATGTATTAGTATCATATGATCGACTGGTCTCTTTATCATGCAAAGAGGATTATCCACAATCACGGATCAGTTGAGCCGCCTGATACGGTCATGAGTTATCTGTTCGGCAGTTGAACCATGGTCAACTTCACACCAATATGTTTTCTCTTTCGCACCTACTAACCCAATCGCCTGACGAACTCAAGGTAGCCTTCTCTTTCGCACCTACTAACCCAATCGCCTGATGAACTCAAGGTAGTCTTCTCTTTCACACCTACAACTCGAGTTGATTGGTGAGCAGAAGGTGGTGAAGGGCCTTACAGGGTTTCTACCCATCCTGAACCTTGCCATGCATGCATGATGATCCTCGTAGAGATGCAGAATAACCTTCTACCCAGCCTACCTCATTGCCACGTAGGCATCAATGACCGGTCATCATGCATTATGACGCGTCATAATGTATGATGATGGGTCATCATGTCGGCATGGCAATGGGGTAGGCTGGGTAGAAGGTTATTCTGCATCTCTACGAGGATCATCATGCATGCATGGCAAGGTTCAGGATGGGTAGAAACCCTGTAAGGCCCTTCACCACCTTCTGCTCACCAATCAACTCGAGTTGTAGGTGTGAAAGAGAAGACTACCTTGAGTTCATCAGGCGATTGGGTTAGTAGGTGCGAAAGAGAAGGCTACCTTGAGTTCGTCAGGCGATTGGGTTAGTAGGTGCGAAAGAGAAAACATATTGGTGTGAAGTTGACCATGGTTCAACTGCCGAACAGATAACTCATGACCGTATCAGGCGGCTCAACTGATCCGTGATTGTGGATAATCCTCTTTGCATGATAAAGAGACCAGTCGATCATATGATACTAATACATATACATTTGATAGCTATTATAATGTACATATCTAGACACATTTGCCCGTGATATTTAATCATTTCACAGGTTGTGAGTAATGATGCAGCCTCAAGTCATCAAAACCATTCAAACCTCTTCTGAAAATGGATCAATGACAGATTTTTAGTCAGTTGGAGGTACCAAAATTTTACTCAATTGTTTAATGATAGGAAAAAAATCGTTCCGGTCATAGCATATCCCAGATAACCCAAAAGGGTTGATCATACATGAGAACACCAAGATGATTCAATATACTTAATAAGTTTCACTATAAACCCTTAATACATTGAGCAAACAACAGGCTGAATTAATTCATGTTAAGGCCCTAGCGATGGTTTGCATGAAGTAGAGATCTTTTCAGCAAGTTTGTGCTTTACAAAATGATTCAACTGGCTGATCCATGGGATCATATAATTTTTGAACATATTGGATGAGTTCATAAGTGTAGCAACATAATTTCAATGCAATGGAACATTATAGTGGGCAATAAGGGTCCCATAGGCCGCAAATCCTATGAAGACATGAAAACCTAGAGAACTGAAATAGAATTGCTGTAGAAAGAGGATCCTATAGATAAGATAGACAGAGGTCAAGAGAAAAACTGACGCACATAAAAAAGAATGGTGACGACTCATTCTTATGAAGAATGCATCAGTGTGAAATAAGATCAATTAACTCTCGAGCAAATAACAATGGCTTCCTCCTAATCAAGATTTGTTCACCAGAACAGCAACATAGACGTGAAGATTCTTGTCTGACTCATGTATGCCTACAAATAACTTGGAAGATGATGAACATGCAGTCTTGATAACCAATAGGCTTAAAGCAAATCGTTACGAGCATATAACATTTGAAGTAAGGTGTAAAAATGCTGACTGTAACCGTATGGAAAGTAATAAGAAATTTCTTATAAATATCTAATTACCAAGCAACAAATAAATTTAGGGAATGAAAGCTAGCACGTTAGGTCAAACGCTCAACTTATCAACTAAAGACAGCTATACAGACGGCTTAAGAGATAGCATATCAAGTAAACAGACAGGGCATCAGCTAAAAAGATAGCTATATAGACCACTTACCAGCTAAACAGACGGGTTTATCAGCTAAACGGTTAGCTCATCAGACAGCATAGCAACTAAACAGACGGGGCATCAGCTAAACAGACAGCATTATACATAAAATAGACAGCTCACCAGCAAAAGCGATAGCTACACAGACAGGTCAATACATATCATATCAGCTAAACAGACAGGGAATCGGCTTCAAAGACAGCTACATAGACAGCATTATACATAAGACAGACAGCTCATCAGCAAAAGTGACAGCTAAACAGACCACTAGGAACTGAGTAGGACCGAATATTCGAATGATTTCCTAGTGGACAAGGTATTGAATACAAAAGGTGTCAAAATCTTTGTTAAATCGTTATAATTTTCAAAAGACCATAATTCATGTATTAATAAAAATGATTTATTGTAACAAAGATATAATAATAAAATGACTTACATGATAATACAATATGTTTTCTTATGAACTAAAACTATGAATTTATCATATGATTGCCCCATGCTAAAGTATTATAAGAGTTTGGAATCAGGAAACGCTTATCATCATCTCCTGAAAGACTTATTTTATTGACTAATCTAGTATAAATAAGATGCTTATCACATCTAAATGTATGCATTTTACTAAATAATTTTAATTTCGTATCCTCTACACATTTTATAAAATCTGATGGCTCAATTTCATTATTTACAACCGATTTTTTGATGCCTTTAATTTTTTTTATACATGACTTATCTGTAATAATGCAATATGACTTTGCTTTTGTTCCAATAAACTCTGCTATGGGATCTATGGGGCTTTCATCTTTAAATTTACCCAATACTTTTTGGTTAACTTGAGGAATATTATATACATTATTTTTAGGGTAATTGCTAGTATCAAATAAATTTATATTATTCTTAATATCATCATAAATGTCCTCAGTTTTTACATTATAGATAAAAGAGTCTGTATCCATATATAAAAGTTGAGCCTGACTATTGTACTTATTTTTGATAAAACTATAATGAAAATCATACATCAAGGTTTTTGACACATCAAGAATTGCCATGCCGATATAAATTGGCTTATCATATTTAACATTGATTCGATCCATTTGAATGAGAACTAAATCTTGGTTAATTACTTTACAACTATGAAAATTAGGTCGACTTATGTAGTAATGAGCTCCTTTCTTTTTTCCGACATTATCCCAATGGGTTGAGACCTTAACATTTACATATTTATCCACATTTTCCATGGTTTTTCCAAATACACTATTGTTCATTAATTTGAAGAAATCTTTCTCAAAATCATTAGTTGCCTTAGTACGCATTTCAGTATTTAAGTCTATATATTTTTTCAACCATGGTGATTGACTAAATTCTATCGCACGATGTATTTTAACTAATTTCAGTCCTGCACGTAAACACTGTTTTAAATTTCTATAGTGGATAATGTAATTACGTTTATTTGATTCGGTTGCGATCAGTTTCTTACATTTAGAGGTTTCAAGAGGTGGGATGCGACTTTCGGGGCAAAATGGAAGATCATTGTGTAGTTCATGGAGGTCTTCTGGATAGTCTAAATCAACGGATAAAATTAACCCTTTAGAAGCAGTGTCCTCAACATTCAGAATATCTAAACATTGGATTTCCTCATTGCTTAGCCAGCGAAAACCATTGATGGGTAAATATTGACTCATTGCCCAACCGTATAGGTTATTTGCATCAATATACAGAATATAGTTACTCTCAAGATCAGGGTTATATGAAGTTATATATTTATTGTTTGCCTTTGAATATCTTTTAGTGCATTGACAGAGTCCTCCTCTAATTCCCTGCTTCACGAAATTGTACATATCAATATCTGTTAGCAATTCGAGCTCAACTTTAGTGCTTTTGAGCATGCTATCCCAGCTGAGTGAAGGGGCCGTAAAATAATGAGCTGGATCTAGTCCATAGATTTGCTGGCATACATTTCTAAATTCTTCAAATATATCGGTTAAGAGGAGCACATCTGTTATTAAGTAAACATCAGAGTACTGGCCCAGTGTTTGACATTTGAATTTTTCCCATACATTTTGAGCATGCTTATACTCTTCATCACTGATACCACTATTTTGTAGTGTACTGTAAAAACATGATTTGGCAGGCAGGTATGTTTCATCAAGTTTGGTGAAAGAATCTATATACTCGTATGGGAAAACCCCCTTTCTTACCGCGAGGTTGAACAAACTATCGTCTGAATGATACCTTTTAGTCTCGAGAAATTTATCGGAACTTAAGTTCTTAGCTAGCTTATCCAAACTACAGCCCATAAAACGATAAGAATCAATAAATCTTAATGTTATTGTTTCATCATCAACCCTCATATGTTTGGAAAATCCAATATATTTTTCCTTATTTTTAGGAATGACTTCAATATTATCAGGATCTCCTCCAAAATTCTGAAATATGAAATGAGCATCATATCCACTAAGATTATGAAAGACTATGGGTATGAATTTGGGAACTCTGTATAGAATATTACATTTGTTACAAGCTGCACCTCTAAAGACTCCTGTCAAATGACAATGATCTCTTACTTTCAGGGTTTCTGTGTCGAACTTTTCATCACAAATATGACAAGACACTGCGTTTAAAAACTTCTCTTCTTCCTCATCGGACAATTGCATGGGCTTGTTCACTTTTAAGATCCTAAATATACGTTTTACATCTTCTTGCAACCTACTTAGGAAAACCTTAGGGCAATCGCTGCCTCTGAAAATTTCTAATTTATTCAGGGATGAATCATAGCTGCACTTTATATAATATGCAACGCTATATGGTACATGAACGTGAGTAGTCTCTGTAAATGAACTCTGAGGGTCTGGAGAACATGATTCTATTGGTTGCAATAATGCTTCAAAATCAGCATAGACTATAAATGGAACTTTAAGCTGCTTTCCTACATTTTTAAACTTTAAATATTTTTCCTCTTCTGACGGTAAAATTGTATGGATCTTATTACAATCATGTTTCACATGCTCATTGTATCGCTCAACGCTGGTAAATTTAACAAGGCACCCATCACAGAGGTAAGATATGCGACCATGTTTAGTCATTCCACTATTCACAAGTCGACTTAAATTTTTTATCCAGCAATAATGTCCTATGGTACCTCTTTCATTTTCCACATAAAGTAGATTTATGTGTTTTTTAGAGTCTTGTCTGTTCTTGGAAAAATAGAATGAACCCTCAATAGACCCCTTTTTCCAACCATAGACATTTACGCTCACATTATTTTTTTCCTCGAAAATGGGAATCTCTTTGAAAGTAATAGGGAACGTAATGTCTCCCAAGTTCAAAATAGTTGAGTAATGAGGGTATGAGCTAATACGTTCAGAATGTTTCTCTGCGGGATGAAGAGCAGAAACGATAGCCCAAGCAAAACATGCATCATCGGAATTTTTTACATTCACACATGCTTTTTTTGATAACACCTCTTTTGGTAGAGGTAGATAAGATCCTCCACGGAAGGGTGTATACTTATTTACGTTAACCTGTAAATAAAGGACCTGTTGGAATGCCCAGCCACTATCCCTCTCTTGAAATTCCTCACTTTTTTTCACGATAACACCACAAAAATCTTTGTAAACATATTCAAGGTCGCAGCCCCTGGTAATAATCACATTCTTCGTATTGAATGATTTTAAATCGCTTATATCATTCTGACTACTTAAATCAAATTTTATAAAAACGGCAAAAAGTTCTAAATTGACTTTTATAGCCGTGAGCTCTTGAAGTTGAGCATTAATAAGGTCTTTGAAACAATGGCTCTCATTTTTTAAAAACTCTTCAATACTTAAATTCTTATTTTCGTTAATGATTTGGTATGTTGCTATTCGAGTAGCAAATGCTTGTGAAATTTTCTTCACTTTTCCCTGATCATCACTATTGATTTGGGATGCATTTTTTTTATGCTCATTACTCCTCAAATGGCTCTTGAAAAATTGTTGACTAACTTGAACATCGCAAAAGTGACAGTGTTGTTTATTAGGAGTTTTATTATACTTTCTTTTCAAGGGCTTATGTATGGATACCGACATCTTACTCTTTATACTTTACTAACTTAATCAAAATAAAACAGTGAATTTATATAATACAAAGAATTCTTAACTAACTCCCGACGTCTTCCTGAATATAATTTACGTTGATTACGTTGAACTGAAATGCTGCAAACTGGAGATTTTTTCGTTCCAAATGCTATTTCGCTCCTGCGTAGAAGTGTGTTGAATCTGACTTTTTTGCTACTTTGAAGCTGACAAAAGGAGGTTGGTTGTCCTAAATCAATGAAATCTTTGAACTGGAGATTTGTTGTCCAAACACTTTATTGCTCCTGCATAGAAGCGTGCTGAAGCGAGATTTTTGTTTCTACAAAGCTGACAAAAATGTATGAGCCATTCGCTTCTTTCGAAGATGGTGGCGTAGTATAAGGAGCCTTATAAAAATTTTGAATATTCTTTTTAACGTTGAATTTCCTACGTAAGCAGATAGTCCGCAGATAGAGTGGCGAGGACCGAAAATTATTCGTGTCCACTACGCCGTGATTGCTATATTCTTTCCCAAGAATCGCTGTTTTAAATAAAAATTTTCTAACCAAGCGGATAGTCCGCAGATAGAGTGGCAAGGACCGAAAATTATTCGTGTCCACTACGCCGTGATTGCTATATTCTTTCCCAAGAATCGCTGTTTTAAATAAAAATTTTCTAACCAAGCGGATAGTCCGCAGATAGAGTGGCAAGGACCGAAAATTATTCGTGTCCACTACGCCGTGATTGCTATATTCTTTCCCAAGAATCGCTGTTTTAAATAAAATTTTCTAACCAAGCGGATAGTCCGCAGATAGAGTGGCGAGGACTGAAAATTATTCGTGTCCACTACGCCGTGATTACTAAAGTTGCAAAAATAACTTCGCAAACTTAATTCCAATCTAAACTCAAGCGTTATTCTGTCGCAGAGACGAGCTAGATCAGAATTGATTTCAATTATCCTTCAGCTTCTCTTTTATACTCTTCCAAAGCCATAAATTATAAATTAATAGCATGCTCCTGTCACGATTTAATGGCAACCTAGAATTTCTAATCTCGTCCTTAAACCTCACTGCAGACGAAACATCATAAATTCTCACCAAAAAAATCATCATACACTCTGTATCTGATCTATACTCCTAAAACATCAACGGCTACAAAAAAAAAACCAAAGTGCTCCATAAATTATCATCCATAATGTTCTTATTTCTTAACACATTCCATACATACATTGTTTCTAACATTCAAAATTATCATACTCAAATTTCCACATATATCAAGTAACATGCATACACTACCCAATTTTCCCATCATAGGGATTACCACAAGCAGCACCTCATAAATCATACTGCCATAATCACCATACATTTATCTCACTTAACTAGCTTCTATTCTCATCAATACGATCACTAGAAGCCATGTCCAATTATCACCTCATAAAATTTAACCACAAGTACTAATAGCCTTTCCCTAACATGGAAAAGATTAACTCACTCCATATGACGTGTGAAAAAAACATCTTCAAGAATATGTCACATATGGATGCATGCGATAAGAAAAAAAAAACGCTGCGGAAGGTACTTGAGATTGAAAAGGATCGTCTGTAGAATGTAGATGGCCATGTAAATAATTTATGGGTTCAAATATCTTGACCTTTTTACCACATGGACTTGTGAAATTGATAAAAAAATATCATGGGAATATTTAGGAATTGATATCCGTATTTTCTTTGTAATGAGAAAAATTTATATAATTAATGAATGGATGAATGAAATTTATATGTAAGCTCTAAAGATTATTAAAACTAAGACATATATAGGAAATCCTTCCAGATGAATAAAAAAAAATGGATAGTATAATTATCTATCGCTAAAAGCGTCAAAGGCTTAAACATTTATATTGACCCTACATAAACACGCTGGGAAATCTAAGTCTTTAATCTATTAACTGAAAACACGGGACTAATCTAGACAGAAATCAACTTTTCAGTTCCACTATTTACCATCACAGGCTGTAAAGGCTAAGGATATGCACCAGCAATCTAAAGACATATGACTACTTCTACTAACCGCTAGAGGGTACTTTAATTCGGAACGCTTACCTAGTTAATCAAGATTCCGATGTTTATTTACCTAAGACCCATACCTTCTCATCCCCGGCACTCACGTATGCTAATTCAATACAAACACCCATATACCTAAGATCCACACCCTCCCCTGGCAATTACCCAAGAGACCCACACCTATTCCGGGCTCATACCTTCTCATCCCAGGCACCCACCTATACCAGTCTTATATACATTTCCACATATCTAAGGCCCACACCTACACTAATCCGATACACATATCCACATACCCTAGACACACACCCTCACCGCAACCATCCATAACATCCACACATATCCCGGACACACTCCTTCTTATCTCAGACACCTACCTATTCCACTCTAATATACACACCCATACACCCGAGACACACACCCTCGACAACATTTGAAATTTGTATGAAAAAAGTGGGCCAGAACGTACAAACTACCCCTACTGACGACGTAATACTCGATGGAATTTTAAGTAGCGAATCATTGAAATTTTATTAATAATCGATTTGATCTGTTGGAAGTTTTTGAAGAAATTTTAGATAGGTATGACTTTTCCCGTGATCGAGAAACTTTGCGCAAATCAATAGGATCTAAACGCATTTTAAATGATTTTGAATTCAATTTTTTGTTAAAAGTATTTAATTTGATTTACCAGCAAGCCAATGTAATTGTCAATGTTTTACAATCAAAGTTCTCAGCTATTAATTATTGCAAAGATAAAATCGATATTTTATGCACCACCCGTCAACGAGATCCAGAGCAGGATGTATATTTTAGAAATATTTTCAAGTATGTTTGCATCTTAGTAAAGTAACCATCAAAGAAGAGAAAACTGGATCATGATGGCACTTTTGAGCCATCTTTATAATTCAAGCACCTTTATGCTGAAATGATAGACTTGATTATAACCAACTGGGAGTAGGATTTAACGATTTGAAAAAGTTAACCTTTGTAAGCCCTATAAGTCGAGAAAAATTTTCGGAGCTGATTTATTAGAGTGTCTTTTATTAAATTATCCGAAAATGTTCGAAAAGCAAAAGCTACATAACGAAATTTTAGTTTGGTATTCTGACCCCAGTATTTTATTTATTTCAAAAAACAATTTAAAAGATGATATTTTTGATATTTATAAGCATTAGTGCTTAACTGTTTCTATATCGGCTACGTCAGCATCAGTTGAACGAAGTTTTTCTGCTCTTAAGCCCATTAAAAATTATTCTAGAAACTCGAGGGGTCAAATGCGTTTAAGCAAATTATCTTTAATCACTATCGAAAAGGAATTGATTAAGCTAATAATAAGAGATCCGGCCACTGAATTTTACGAAAAGGTTATTAACCACCTTTTCCAGTCTAAAGACCGAAGAATCGACTTAAAATATAAGCAATTCTAAATTAATAATTTGTAATAAAATTTAAAAGTTCATACTTCCTTATTTTTGCTAGACCTAGTACCCCATAAGTCCTTAACAACTCCCTTTATTCCCATCGTTCCCTGGCAAGAGAGCTCTAGACATTCACGTTGGTTCTTGCTATTGAATAGAGTACTTATTTTAAGTAGTCTAACTGACAGAGCGTTCCTTAAATCATGCCCACCCTGTTTAAAGACTCACGAGCCGCCACTGCAGTATAGAGTGTGATTGACTTCGTGCAGTATAGAGTGTGATTGACTGTCGAAAAAGTACGTAAAGTGTCATTCACTTAAATGAATCAAATATCGACTATGGATTTTCAAAAAATGACAAAAAGTCTTCTAATACTGAAAATTTGCTTTCCAAACGTAAAAAATAATCAATAGATATTTGTTAATTGAAAAGACCTCCATTTTTTCTTTGCCCCGGGCCCCGACACTACTACATCCAGCCCTGGATCAACATACTTTTTTCATTAACGAATGTCGAAGGAAAATTACATGTATGTTCCAGCCGTTGCCTTCTTACTCAGGACCGAAAACGGAACACTACGTCACGCCGCGAACTAACCTCTTCGAGCAGCCTCATCAGTGCCATCTAGTGCTGTTCAAACCAAACAGTACAGTATGACAGTACATATGACTTAACGTTTGATACTTTATCAGTCATATGTCAATTATTTATTTTAGATATGAGGCGTCAAAGACATTAGCGCGCAAATATAAGCAGGTATTTCCTTCTGAAATGTGATATTTGACAATCTCAAAAGCCTACTTTTGACCTACTAAAATGCTGCTTTCCAGTTTTCTGAACAGCCATGTTCGGAAATTTAGGGCTACTGAGCAGCCGTTTTCGGTACGCGAAGTGACGTCAGGTACGTTGATTGATTACCTTATGGGCCTCAGTAAGAAGGAAACGGCCTGAGTAAGAAGGCAACGGTCCGGCGCATGATTCATGGGGTGTGCAATGCTTTGAGAGGTGATAGAGCCGGTTTAAAATTGATTTTTTGTAAAAACTGAGACAAAAGAAACGTGTTTCAGTCAAAATAAAAGGGGAAAAAATTCAATTCTAGTAGAACACTAAAAACGCTGGTCTGACTCGGTCGACGAAGACAGTGCATCACTGCTTGGATTTCGAAATTGGAGGACGCGGACAATGGACCGAGACAGTTGGAAGCGCTATTTGCAGGAAGCGAAGGCCCGCGAAGGGCTGTAGTGCTATGAAGAAGAAAAAAACTAAAAACGCCAAATTTTATTGCTGCTCGGCAGCAAAGTCTCGTTAGGTTTTCAAATCATGAAATTTTTTTAGTTTAATTAAATTTAGAAACACGATGCGGTGCTATGACTGCAACGCCACGGGCTATCTACTTCGGCGTATAAATTCGAAAAATATGCATATCGATTCCCGGAACAGCTCCCAAAGAAGAAATTTCAATATTTATGCACCCTCCAAAATGTTAATTTTTCTGAAAGTTTGTGTTGGATATTTTTTAAAACCGTATATTTCCATTTCAAGCAATCATTGACTCACCCTGTACACAGAACCAACCCCATTATGCTTTGGTGGAAGTGTGTTTTCTTATGCAAAATTCATTAACGAAAACAACTTACTTGGATCCTGTCTCAAGTATGCAGTAGAGTAATCCCACAGTAATTGATAGCATTCCATATGCACGGAATAATACTCGCAAAATGTTTGGTTTCTTCTTCCGTTTGAGTTCATCGTTCCACAATTTCAAGAATTTATTCGTTAATTTTTGACTACTCAGTGTCAGTTTATTTTCATAAACATCGTCTTGGGTCAATGGCTGACTGTATCCTTTTAAAAATAAGTCTTTCATCCACCTAAAAAATAAAATAACATACTTACAATCGATATAAATTTCACTTCAATATATAGATAAATATTCCTAAATTCAAGCTAATTAATTTTTGACCTTTGTCTAAATAGTCGCTTAGCTCATCAAAAGGTAACAAAGGAAAAGATTATTGAAATTATTATTAGATGAAAGCAATTAACATACTCTTTTTAATGTTAACAATCCTCAAAACATAAAATTAACGCTTCAAATTTAATCGTATCAGATACAATCAACTTTATCCACCAATAATTCTCCTAACTTAAAAAGCACTCAACGTGAAATGATTTCTTCAAATATTTACCTAAGCATAGATAATGCTCATTAAGTGTGATTAACACCTCCATTATCGTTGTTTACTTTTCTCCTCGACCATAAATTCAAAGGGCGTACTAAAGTTACGTCACAAACAATAGATAAAGTAATTAAACAATTAAGCATGCATAGTTAGGATGAATTAATTTTATTTATAGTTTTTTTGTCTAGTAGCGTCATTTATCAAATTTTCAAGATTATTTCCTATAGATAATATTTATAGAAGACAATCACACGGCCCCAAAAAGTTTAGATTTGATTTAAATTCATGCAAACGATAATGAGGAAATTAAAATATTGTGATTGATTTATTAATAAAATAAAGATATTGCATGTTAAATTAAATCTCATTTGAATTATTTTTGAGCCAAATATGTGTATACGCATTCAGATAAAAAAAATCTATTTTGAATTAATAGGAATGCTCCGATTAGAGAGTTATGTAACCAGCTCTGGTGTCTTCAATTGAATTCTGAGAAAATTAAGAGTGATAGCTGTAAAGGTAAGAAGTCAAGATAAATGACGAAGTACACTCGCCCAGTGCATTGTGATATTTTCACCAGAAGATCACACGAGTAGGAAAACCCACAGAATATAACGTAATATAACTTCCTACAACTTCCAGGCAAGTTAAGCGGAATTATGTCGAAGAATTTCTTGCGTCGATATCGGTGGGATTGAATAAATCTTTACAAAAGCTTCTTTTAAATGTAAACTTTACATACAAAATATGTGAATATATCATATCTGAAGCCAAAAGGTTGATTTGAGTGAAAAGTTAAGATTACCTTCTGGTTGTGTCTATTCTGTGGAAGAAACCAACTCTTACTACGCGATGCACCTACAAAACCAGGCACATGAGGCTAAGGCTCTATGATATTGGTACACAAACAAAGCAAAGGACTGAGACTTAACATCCTAGAAAGACTTGAAATATATAAACATAGAAAGGCAGACGGTAATATTATGAACGAACAACTGATAACGAATTTTGCGCAACTTTCTCAGTAGCAGATCACACCTTCCGACAAAAAAGTAGCAAGGTAAAACGGCACGAACGGATGTCCAACAACCCAAAAAAACAAAAATGTAATATCCCTCTTCCTGGCTTCACCTAGGGCCTAACTGGTTAACTCATCAGCACTTACGTAAAGTCATTTCCTTTCAAATATCTTTAAGACACTCAATATTACTCAAAGGAGTCGGAATGCGTTTGCTCACTTCAAAAATCAAGGGCCGACGGGCTTTCAAGAAAAAAACATTCATGATTGCTTACTTTTTAATAGATGTCTGAGGCTACTTTCACTATCGCATGTATGATCGAATGTCTGGCATGGAACCCGAACTGGTGATTTGACATTAACTCATATTTCTCTATGTGGGCGTTTAATGATTGCAATTTTTTTCGAAAGTTGACCTCCTTGTTGCACAACTTTTATCAGAAATGAAACCAAACGCTGGTACAGCTTCCTTAAGCATCTGAAGGAGGTGGGCCGTATTCTCTCTGCAGTCAAGTCCTCTGTTCGCTTATGATAGTGAAAGTATCAAAATCCAATTAAATTACTTGCCCGATAAGTAAAATTCACATGCATTGAAAATTTGTATACTTCATGTATCACATTACTCACTCGCCCGCGAGCAGAAATTGCAACTCGAGCGCATTTAATTTTCATGGGAATGTTTTGTCCGGCTGAATCCCGCAGAATTATGTGCCGAGTAGAATTTCTTGAGTCGCAAAAAATTTAATGAAACGTGAGTTGCAATCTTTGTTCCCATGGGAATGAAATTTTGTTACGAATTTTAGAGTAAGCAATTTCCAAATAAGAAAATGTTCTATTTAAACTTAAGTTTTCGGGAAATAAATTCAGTTGTCGTTTTGTCGCCGTTAAGCAAAGTTTATTTTAACTACTCTGGTGTTTTTGCTTTGAGTTAAAAATCTTTGCTTTTCTAACATTTAGTAAAGTACTAAATTGTGATTTGGGCGGTAAGAAAATTACCTTATTGCGGTACAAAAACACCCTCTTAACAGAAAGATCTGTTTTTTTCACTTTTTAGGGTATATGTGAAGAACGGAACCTCCCCAAAACTCAATGCATCTTTAGCTGACTTGAATTCAACTAGTGATTTCGTTGCTATCGTTATTATGCCTGCGTTTATTCTTTTCATTTCGAAATTGGTTTTCCGGTTTTCAGCTGCTTATAACCGCACCAGACCGCTGCGTTCTTGCTGTTGGCTTAACCTGAGGAACCAGCAGACTTGTGAGTATTTAAATATTCAGTAGCATTCTCTTTATAATAAAGATCTTTATTATTATTACCTTCATTATCTTCTTCCATTTCAATATCATCCGTCAGTTCTTCCGACATTGCAAAATAGTTTCTACTCTCATTAGCACCGCCAGCACTGAAGATATCTTCTGCGGTCGTTCGCTTCACACTTTTCTTTTGGCATTTTCAGTTTTTTTCAGATATTCGAGAGAGACTTGATACGCAACCTGAGCTGCTCACTTTCCTTCTTGATTTTTTCTAACTAGTCATTGTTGCTCATTACCTTCATTTTTCCTCCACCAGTTGCTGATCGAGCTTCCTCTTCAGTGTCGTAACCGACTGATTGCTCTGATTGACTGATCGTACCTTCGGGCTCCCCCATGCAACCGGCCTTAAAATTTTCCCGGGCTCTTGCTTTTTTTTTCAGTAATTGAGGTACTATTAAGATATTCAATATAAATTGTTCGAATAAATTATTTTGACGATATGATAATAAGCTTTTGCCAATTTAAAAGAAAATTAGTTCCCAATTAATGTTTAAAAAATTATTTAATTTTTAAAATTTATTACCACGTGTGATTCAAAAACACGTCTATACAAAATGAATGATAGACATACGTAAAATCCTGTTTTGGCTCGTTTGATTGATCCCCATATGCAGTCCAGGATTTGATGTTAGAGATTTTAGTCCAAGCCTGATGAAGCAAAATTTTTTTGTTTGCTGAAGTATGAATTGTAGCTATCCAACTTTGAGGTGGAATTACGTGCAGAGAAGCAATTCTTCGTTTAGCATTCGTAGCATTCAGATGTATTTTTAAACGGCACGTTTCATTAATTAAAAAAAAAACTGATTTTGAAAATGTCAATGGAGAATTAAGTATCGAAAAGTTCACCATTTATTACACTATTGCCAATGACTAATTTGGACTGATTTGGAATTGGAGCTTGCAAGTTTCGAGGAGCCCATTAAAATTTGCAAGCATTACCAAACAGAAAATTTATTTCAACGGTAGCATGGAGAATCCCAGCGGCTTCTCATCGTCGGGGAATCCTCAGGAAGGAAACAGTCAGCAGGCGACTGCAAAACTGAAAAGTAAACTGGAAGTGGAAAGCTCTACTAATGGGGGAAGAAATTTACAAATGATAGGAAATAATGGCAAGATGGTAAGACTGAGAAAAGAAACCGAGAGTTTTCTTTTTAAAACTTTAACTCGGCCTCTCCAAACTGGTAAAAGTCCTTTTGCCGAAAGAAGAAACTGAAATCTACAACATAAGATCTATCTACCATTAAAGAAATCACGTAGCGGGCAGGCTGTGTGTCAAAGCTGCCAACGATTTGGCCACTCATCGAGCAACTGCCACGCTCAAGCTCACTGCGCAAAGTGTGACGGCCTTCATCACTTTACACATTGAAAAAAACAAATCACCGAAAACACAAACGCATTAATTTTGGAGGAGAACACCCCGCCAACTATGGAGGATGTCTCAAAAACCCGAAAAATATCAGGAAAACTTTTGCGCGAATTGCCGCCCAAAACAAGCACCAACCCAGTGTGAACTCCCCAAAACCAAACACATATAGGACTCCTACAGCTCCTTCCCAGCCACAAACCACATTCACTCTACTAAATATGGAGCGAAGATGAGTTTCTCTGAGCAAATCAGGACAACGGCTGAGAAGGCTGCTTCAGGAGAATCGGCCCTGAGTCGACTTATGGCCAATGTAGGGGGACGCCTCTTGATGAGTGCTGTAGGCTCAGTGCTACTGTACGGCGCAAAAATATGGGACGACGCTCTAAGTAAGGAGGTATACCGAAAACGCTTGGCACAGGCACAGAGAAGAGGAGCACTGAGAATTGCATCTTCGTATCCGATAGTCTCTGATTCGGGGGGTTATTGCAGGCGTGATACGTGTTGCTTTTCTTGCTAGAGAAGGCCACGCTAATTATCTGCGTCAAAACGAGGATGAAAGGGAGATGGTTGGCTGTGAGGAGAGACAGCGCTTACTCAACCATTGGTAGCAGTCTTGGGTAAATTGCACGAAGGGGAGGTAGACTGCGCGATTCATCCCGGATGCGATGTGGCTAAATCGAAGGCATGATGAGACTGACTTCTATCTGACCCAGCTTTTGAGTGGGCATGGGTGTTTTCAGTCTTACCTGCACAAAATTGGTAACTCACGGTTCCCCGATTGTCGGTTTTTCCCAGGAGAGGAAGACAATGCCTGCCACACATTTTTGCGTGCATAAAATGGGACAGGCTGCAAAGGAACCTCTACAGGGGGATGGGAGAGCTCACCCCGGTTAATATAGTCGCAGTTATGGTCGAATCGGTTGACAAATGGAACCAGGTGGCACATTATGTTTGGGCAGTCCTAAAAGATAAGAGGGACTGACAGCAGCCGGGGGGGCTGGGGTATCGCTTATCTGGCACTTCCTCTTTCCCTCTCCCCTTCCACAAGAAGAAGGATCCCTCAGCTTGAAGGCACCTCACGGCGTAACAAAACGAGACCTGGTCCAGGCGTAAATGGACACTTACCTTCCTACCACAAAAAAAAATATATTCTTAGCATAGCTTCAAGGTTTTCACTCAAAATCTGCATTTTTTAAACAGGCGAAGAATTGAAAAATTGGATAACATGTTAGAGCAATTTTTTACGCTATGGTTGGTAAATTACATATATTGTATAGATTCTCAACAAAGGCAACAGAACCGATGAGCATCTGCCCAATCCTTAAATCACAGCAATGACAAAGCACAGCTTTTTTCGCCATGGCACGTTTGGAGAGTCACAGGTCAAAGCTATGACAGTGAATTCCTGTCACACCACATCTCTATTATCTAGGTGTATTCCTTCGGCTTGAAGCAGTTCTATCAGTTTTCCATAAATTTCAGGAACATTTTTCTTTTTGAAGGCAAAAATGGCTGCCTGCATCTTCTTCTACTGTTGCTAGTGCTACTGGGATATATTTTTCATCACCTGGAAAGTTCATAGTTCTGCTAGATGTCGTGGGTGCTGTGAGTAGTTTTTAAAAATATTGCTTCCACCAAATTTTATATCGATAGGCCTGGGTAATATTATACCTCGTGCGTCTTTGCAGAAGCTCGTGCATGGTGTATGTTTGCTGTTTGATTGAGGCTTATGCTAATCTGGCTTCATTTGGTATCATATGTGTAACGACATGACAGCTAAGCTGCTGTATAATGGTTCATTGAATGTAGCCGCTGTAAGGATCGACAATCGTAGTGTTTTTAACATTTTTTCCATATTTTGCTCTCTCTCCTTTTACTCGCCATCGAGGACGCATCTTAATATTTTTATACGTATTCTTTGTTGTGTTAATAAAACTTTATTATTAAACTCGAGTTCAATGCCCACAGTGGTGACCGTTGACATGATCCCCTTACAAAAAGTGTCTTCTGGAAAACTGTGTTTTCGCAAAAGTAGGGAAATTGACGATAAAAAACTTTTTCAAATGGCGTCCGGATCGGATAATTTAGGGAACTCGCCAAAAACGTCGAAAACGCCAACCAATTTGCCACCGATCGCACCAAGGCCGTCGACATCTGCAAATCTGTATGTGGAAGCATCGCCATCGCATTATTTGCAATGTCTGCGTAATACTGGTGGGAACAGGTGACGAAAATTATCCGGGTGGTTTCAGCAATTTCCAGCGAGCCCGATATTGATAAGCTAGGAAAAATTACAGGCCTGATGACTGGATTGCAACGACCACCCGTCATTGCATCGGCGCATAATCAAGGAAGCACAAGTAAACTCTTGGAATAACTACTGAACCGCATTGATCGACTAGAAGTCACGATGTGCGATCGATCACGATCGAAACCCCAGAATAGGAAATAAGGCTCTAGTTCAAACAATCGAGGGTTATACTTTTGCCACAATCTTTTTGGTAGTCGTGCCCGTAATTGTCGACTACCATATCACTGGAAAAGTAAAGCGAATTTGTATTCGGAAAACTAGGAATTTCGGTGATCGAGGACGATCAACTTGAACAGTAACAAACTAGCAGACTTCTAGTTTTCAACCCAAAAAACAAATTGCGTTTTCTCGTGGATACCGGGGCAGATGTTTCAGTTCTTCCAAAGAACAAAGAGCTGACTGCGTCAACGCAATTTAACCTCTACGCCGCCAACAACACCGTAATTAAAACGTATGGATACAAAATCTTAGCTCTCGGCCTAGGTTTACGGGGTTCATTTGCTTGAAAATCCGTCACCGCAGATGTTAGACAGCCAATCATCGGTGTAGATCTGTTTAAATATTTTGGCCTCATAGTGGATATCAACAGAAGGAAGATTATCGATGGAGAAACGAACTTATCGTGTATTGCAAAGCTCGATAACGCTAGAATTTTTAGCATAACGACGCCATACCTCGAACTACTCAGGGAATTCATTGATATCACAACCCCAGCAGATACGAAGTAAGTTATGGCTGACGGTGTCTACCATCACATACTGACGAAAGGCTCATCAGTTGCTGAAAGAGTGAGGCACGTAACTCCCGAAAAGCTTCGTGAAGCGAAAACCGAATTTCAATACATGCTTCAACGGGGCATACAGGTATTTCAACCATCAAGCAGCCCGTGGGAAAGCCCACTACACCTGGTGCAAAAAAAAGGCCAGCCAATGGAGACTATGCAGTGCCTTTCGTCGCTTGAACTCCATCACCATTCCCGACAAATATCCAACCGCTCATTTAAGCGATTCCGCTGATAAACTGAGTGACTGCAAAGTGTTTTCAACTGTAGATTTGACAAAAGCGTATCATCACATTCCAGTTGCACCCGAGGACATCTTGAAGACGGCCGTGATAGCTCCCTTTAGACTCTTTGAGGTCAAAGTAATGACATTCGGCCTCTGCAGCGCTGCACAAACATTTCAGCGGTATATCGACCATGTTCTCCAAGGATTGGACTTTTGCTATGCCTACATTGACGACATTTTAAAAGCATCTGAACTGCACGACGAGCACCGTAAGCAGTTGCAACTGATTTTTGAACGACTTCGTGATTATGGACTGTCGATTAATGTTGCGAAATGCATTTTTGGTACGCCAACAGTCGAATACCTCGGATATTTAGTCAGCGAACAATTCATCAAACCTGTACCTGCAGGATTACAAACTATTTTGGATCTGAAAAAAACCAGCAACAATAGCGTAATTAAACTTATATTAAAAATCATTGGAAAACGCAGCGCAAGTTCAAGCACGCCTTCACGAATACCTTATTGGAGCCAGGAAAAAGTACAAATTGTGTGGAATTCTCGGGCGGAAGCTGTTTTCCGGGAATGTAAGGAGCAAATACAACGTTATTACGACATGCTATCGAGAACGCACCGCTGGCCGTTAAATCGGATGCATCAGATTTTACGATAGGTGCAGTCCTTCAACAATTCAACAGCAATACTTGGGAACCGCTTGGATTTTTCTCGAAAAAGCTCACCAATGTTCAACGAGGATATAGCACATATGATCGGGAGCTGCAGGCGATCTACAGCGCAGTCAAACTCTTCCGTCATATGAACCCGATAACATTCGCTTTCGACCAGAAAGCTGACAAAGCAAGTCCAAGGCAGTTGCAACAACTGGATTTCAGTGGACAATTTTCAACGAATATTTGCTACATCGCTGGTGACGAAAATGTAACGGCAGATGCTTTGTCTGAAATGAGTGCAATCACACTATCTGTTGCTGTGACTTCTGTGGAACTAGCTGCGGCTCAGACGAATGATGATGAACTGCAACAGTTTCTCCGTTCGGAAACGGCCCTTGTTTGGAGAAAACTGCGAGTTGGACGACAGCGATACTACTTGATACTGCGGCGTACCAACATTCGAAATCCAAACATATATTCCCAAAGTATAAAGGAAGAAGATCGTCGATCGATTATCACATCCCAGTGGACGCGTTACAAAGAAATTGATATATCAAAAGTATGTTTGGCCTAGCATGTAAAAAGACATTCTTGAATGAGCGCGTACATGTCTTTCATGCCAATGTAGCGAATGCGGAAGACATATTGAGGCGTCCCAATATTAGCAATAACAGCAGAGTAATAGCCACCGAATTTTACAAGAACTGGATAACGCGATTCGGAGCTCCTGATGGACTGACAACGGATCAAGGATCTCAGTTCGAGTCTTTGATTTTCCAGCCACTAACCCATTTGGTAAGTTGCAAGAAGATTTGAACCACGGCGTACCACTCTGTGGCTAACGGAATTATTGAGCGGTGGCGTCGATCGCTGAAAGCTGCCATCATGTGCCACAATAACCTGGAATGGACTGTAATACTCCCAACTGTGTTACTCGGCCTACGTACAAGTGTGAAAGAGGATATCGGCACAACTTCCGCAGAGCGGGTATATGGCACGTCACTTTGAATCCCCGGAGAATTTTTCAATAATGAAAATCCGGATCCAAAACTATTCGTTGAAAAATTTCGTGAGCATATGAAGCTAGTCCGTGCAACCCCGATAATACGCCACGACCAAAGAAAAATATTCGTCCATAAAGAACTCTCAACTTGTTCGCATGTATTCATTGACTGAGTGAAGAAACCATTGGAGCACGCCTAGGAAGGACCATATAAAATTTTACAATGAATTTCGGGAAACGTTCTTAGCCTGGAATCATAAATTTTATTTTCTCATACGCAAAATCTATAATTCACCCAAAAAGGAAATAAATTGTTGTTTTAATACCACCCTGAGGTGAAAACGGTCGGAAACTAAAAAGTTTTGCTTTGTAATGGTTCGTTGAATGTAGCCACTATAAGGATCGACAATAGCAGTGTTCTCGAATGCAGTCACTATAATGATCGACAATCGCAGTATTTTTAACATATTTTCTATGTTTTCCTCTCTCTCCTGTTGACCACCACCGAGAAAACATCTTTATATTTTTATACGCATTATTGTTTTTTGCTAATAAAACTTTATTATTAAACTCGAGTTCAATGCAATTTATATGAGTGCGTAGTGCAATTTAGATGAGTGTGTAGTGAACACCCACATATGTTTGTAGCGGACCTGAAAGCGGTAAACCGCCATCCGTGAATTCGGTCAAAGATGCCGAACAACTTTTTAATGTTAGCTTAAATTATTGTGTATTTAACTTCTTCTGGTTTTATACTCCGAACAATATGGTTCATTTCTGTGCGCTCAATAAGTACTATTTTTTATTTTAGATGTTTCGTTAATACAGGAAACGACGCGAAGACAAGTTCCTATGATTGGTGACCCTTACGTTTTGTTGTTATCAATAAACAAGTGAAAAAAACAAAAAATAAAAACAATGGCAACCGGTGGCGAATCGTCAACGCCCGAGAGAAATATTACTACGGAAACTCCGAAAACTTCGCTGAATCTCGCACGTGAATTGTAGCCCGGTCGTGAACCCTTTCGATTAGAAGCCGAACGTGATGTAAAGCTACCGCTATTTTGGGGGTCGCAAGTCGAACTTTGATTTTCCCAGATTGAATCCACCTTCGGACATTTCAAAGTGTATTCAAATACGGCAAAATTTAACACGGTAGTGACATCTCTGGATATTACCATCTCAAGCAAGTTGCGGAGGTAGTAAAATATCCGCCGGTTGGAAACAAATACGAGGAGCAAAAAACGCAACGGATTGCTCGATTTGCTGCGTCTCCTGAGCAGCAGCTAACGCAAGTGCTAACGGAGCTCGGATTGCGTGACCAAAAGCCATCACATCTATTTCGTCAGATGCAAAACATGGCAGGTTCGCAGCTGCCAGAAGATGCTCTACGTGCCTTATGGTTAGACGTTTACCAGTGCATGTATGCGCCATCATGTCCGTATCAACCGAAAAGGAACTGCTCGAAATGGCAGACAAAATTGTCGAGGAGTTCAACGCCGCCCCAGCTGTAATAGTATCGACATCAAAAACTCCTGCGCCGAGGTCAAATACAGTTCTCGTGGAAATACTAAACCGACTTGACAGATTAGAAGTGAACGCAAGAAATCAACATCCACATTCTAAAAATCGATTCCGTTCACGTTCTCGCTGGCGCCCAAGGTCTCAAACACGCACCCGTCAAGGTACAGACGAAAAAAATTGTTTTTACCACCGGGAATTCGGGAAAAAAGCGAATAAATGCCGTCCGCCATGCCAATTTTTCGAGCAGGAAAACTAAAACCGTCATCGTCAAATGCAGTCAGCGATTACGTCCACTTAAACAAGAGCAGCCTATTAGTAACCGACAAGCAAACAGGGCTGAGATTCCATGTGGATACAGGTGCAGAGGTATGGCTAACCCTAGCCAGGGTAAAACGCGTCAGGAAGAACGGAAATTGTAGGCTGCAAATGGAATGCCAATCAACACGTTCGGAGAAAAAATCCTTTCGCTCATCTTTGGACTACGGAGGATTTTCTAATGACGTTTTTGCATTGACGGAGTGGATCATCCTATACTCGGAGCTGATTTTCTACAACATTTCAATTTGCTCGTTGATGTCAAGCGGAAGCGGTTGGTGGATGGTAAGACACATCTTGAAGCTGTCGCAACACTTTTAGATAAACCAGCCCAAGCAGGCACCACAGTTAATCGAGAGATGTCATTTCACAACATCCTCACCAAATTTCCTGAGCTAACGAGTTCTATGACAACGCTACAAACCAAAAAGGCAATACTCCAACACCACATATTGACGAAAGGCCCGCCAATAGCAGAACGAGTTTGCTGATTACCACAGGACAAATATCAATCCGCAAAGGCTGAGTTTGAGTGGCCCGTGGGCTAGTCCACTTCATTTAATCCCGAAAAAGTCAGGAGAATGGAGACCCTGTGGCGACTACAGAAAACTATACGCAGTTACGATACCAGATCGATATCCAGTGGCAGGAATGGAAGATTTTAACCATAATCTACACGGAAAGACAATCTTTTCGACCATAGATTTAATCCGCGCCTATCATCAAGTGCCAATTGCAGATGAGGACATCGAAAAGACAGCGGTCATCATAACCTTTGGACTCTTTGAATTCGTGACGATGCCTTTTGGTCTCCGGAATGCAGCCCAAACCTTTCAAAGGTATATCGACATTGTTCTCTCGGGATTAAGCTACAGTTTCGGATACCTAGATGACATCCTTATCGCATCCAGCTCGGAAGAGGAACATTGGATACATTTACAGGAAGTGTTCACTCGATTAAAGAAACACGGCATCAACATTCACGTCACCAGATGCAATTTTGGAAAAACTGAGGTACGTTATTTGGGATTTCTGGTAAGCAGCGAAAGAATCAAGCCGCTACAAGAAAAAGTTAATGCAATACTGGAATGTGAAAAGCCAAAAAGTATTCAAAGTCTACGGAGATATTTGGGCATGATCAATTTTTATCGGAAATTCCTAAAAAATGCCGCAGAAGTAATTGCTCCGCTAAATAAATTCCTGCGCGATTCCTGAAAAATTTAAAAAATGCACAAGGATATTGCGAATTGGGCAAAATTATGCATTCAGTGCCAACGCTCTAAAACTAGCCGACACGTCACGACTTCCCCGTTAAAGTTTGCAGCGCTAGATAAAAGATTCAAATACATACATCTTGATTTAGTTGGTAAACTGCCAGTCGTACCTTACGATGATTGATCGCTTCTCGCAATGGACGTAAGCCGTACCAATTACCGAAATCACCGCCGACACAATCGCTACCAATTTCCATCACCATTGGGTCTCACGTTTCGGTACATCAAGGATCGTTACAACAGATCGCGGTAGCCAATTCGAATCAATGCTTTTCCGTTCGCTAACCAAAATAATTGGTTGTAAACACACCGCTTACCATCCTTCATCAAATGGAATGGTGGAACGCTGGCATCGATCTTTAAAGGCAACACTCATGTGTCATAAAGTCGAAAACTGACTTCAAGCTCTACCTACAGTTCTTCTCAGCCTTCGATCTGCCTACAAAGAGGACATTAAATGTACTGCAGCGGAAATGATATACGGTACCACACTCCGGATTCCAGGAGATTTTGTTGAAGATACTGACAGTAAAAGCGACCAGACAGCATTTATATCTAAATTTCGAAAGGCCATGCAACGACTGCGGCCAACACCTGTCGAACACCATCGACATAGCAGCATATTTATTTTCAAGGACTTGGCAATATGCAGTCACGTCTTTGTACGAGTCAACGCGGCCAAAAAATCTTTGCAGCAGCCGCATGTTGGTCCATTCCGCGTACTTGAGCGAACGTCCGATAAAATCTTTCAAATCCTCATGGACGGCCGAACATCACAAATTTCAATCGACAGATTGAAACCGGCCTACATAGATTGAAACCGGCCAGACTTTGAAGAACCAACGCCATCACCGTTTTCCGATTATGACAGCCGAAGGCCACCAATTACAAACAAGTTGGGTAGACAGACCTATGCTCATGTCAGAAGGGTTTTGTACTCAACTTACAAAATGCAGTAACCACCAACGAATAAAATCAAGAAACATGTCAAAGACGATTTAATTGGAGAAGATGTGAAATTCGAGGATCATACTATTATCAACAAAGTTGAACGAATTTTGACTTCTGAGGTATTTGTTATAGTTATACCCATAAATATCTCCTTTGATATTTTTTTCAGATTTTTTAGATCACTGCTGTCCATTCGCGAGGGAGGAAACACATTTTTCATGTATTTCCCCCCCTGTGCTCCCACTGAAGCAAAAATTGTCAGTTTAAGAACTGTTTTGAAAAGCTCTCATAGAGAGCTTTCAGTTGATACTCATATCGGCTACCTTTCATGATTTTTTTTTCAGGGGCCACTCCTCTGTACTGTAATCATCGATTCATGGCCTATTTTTTCGAATCCTAGAATGGTTACAAAGCCCTTTTGCTAGGAGCTCTCTCCTGCCTCTTCGACTTGTTTCAGTTGTATGTACTCATCTTCATGATACCTATCACTCCTGAAATTTTCATGCAAATTCTAGCAAAGCTGTAGTGTCTAAGTCGGTAAAAAGCGCATATGGCTCCATAGCAATATGTTTCCATAGTAATACAGGGCATATTGCTCCATAGTAATACACGAAAATTCAAATCGCTATAACTTCGGTAAATACTATTCAATCTTTATGAAACTTTCAGAAAAGATCAATCTTATACATAGTCATCTCTTTGCTAAATTTTATTGAGTTTAAGGGTACCGTTTAGATTTTATTCAAGAAAACATAAAATCGATAAATCATACTATTACTAACAAACTTGAGTGAATTTCGACTTCTCACGTATTTGTTGTTGTTATACTCATCAAGGCCTACATTCATGATTTTTTTCAGATTTTTCGGATGGAAGGTGTCCAATCGCGAGGGGGGGGTACGCGAAAAGTTCGTACATTTCCCCTTCCCCTGCCCCCCTCGGTACTCATAAGACAATTTTAAGACTTGTTTTGAAAAGATCTCATTGAGACCTTTCCAATGACACCCTACTCGACTACCAATGGTGAAAATTTTTTTTTTAGGGGTCACCCCCTTATATGGGGAGACCCCCTTAAACGCCTTCGAAAAATTTTTCCTCCCTTGAACTTTCAAGAGGTCACCACTTCTGACCTTTCTACAAAGTTTCATGGCTGTAGCCCTTATAGTTTCGGAGAAAAAGTGCTGTGACATACAGACGGACGGACGGACGGACGGACGGACGGACGGACGGACAGACGGACACAGGTCGTGATTGCAATAGGGTTTTGTATTTTAGTACAAAACCCTAAAAATTACATCTCTCCGTGAATTAGGTCAAAGATGCCGAACAACTTTTTAATATGTTAGCTTAAATTATTGTGTATATAACTTCTTCTGGTTTTATACTACGAACAATAAGGTTCATTTCAGTGCGCTCAATAAATACTTTTTTTGACCATACAAAATTTAGATGTTTCGTTAATATAGGAAACGACGCGAAGGCAAGTTCCTATATGTTCGTTAATTTGTTCCATCTATCGGCTGATGACCCGTCGTTTCTTCCGCCGGCAGAGCATTTTTGCTTGTTCACGCAGGGTGATGTGTTGCTCCTTTTTTCCCGGGTTAGTCTTTGGAAGTACAGTTTGCCTTCATCAAACCAGACATTTCGGTCATTTTTTGGTCTTCTGCAGTGTATCTTTGACCAATTGTCACATCATTTGGATATCGAGAACATGCATGTAGACTTCACCGAATTGTCATTTAACTTATGTAGATCGGATTTTGTTATCAGTGGCTTTGATTGTTTTTAGGGTTTTGTACTATAATACAAAACCCTATTGCAATCACGACCTGTGTCCGTCGGTCCGTCCGTCCGTATGTCACAGCACTTTTTCTCGGAAACTATAGAGACTACAGGCATGAAACTTTGTAGAAATTTCATAAGTGGTGACTTCTTGAAAGTTCAAGGGTGGAAAAATTTTTCAAGGGGGCTTAAAAGGGGTCTCCCCATATAGGGAGGTGACCCCACAAAATTTTTTTTTCACCATTGGTAGTCGAGTAGGGTGTTATTAGAAAGGTCTTAATGAGATCTTTTCAAAACAAATCTTGAAATTGCCTTATCGGTACCGAGGGGGGTAGGGGAAGGGAAAATGTACGAACTTCTATTTTTTCATCTCATTCAATAGTAGCTACTGTGCGCCTGACATATACATATAAAGATCGTACGGTCTATGTTCCGAAAGAGTAGTCCGTTTTTCGATGCGAGCTCCGTTGCCATTTACCCGATCCAATCTGAGGCTGATTTACTGGTTTCATTATAAGAGAATACTGAGTGACCGTTGTCAGCATTTCGACTCAGTCGGTTTGTGGTTGACGGATGGTATTCTATTTTTCACCTTTCTATCAGCTAGACGGTTGAGGCGTTCCCCTATCCGTTACCCAAAGGCGTCTCCGGTGGTGGCCGAAAGCCCCAAACGGAGTTCCTGGGCTATTAAGGGGCAATAAAATTGGTTTGGTGTGGTATTGGATATTTTAACCATACTAAATCAAAGTTATTTCCATCTTTTACTATAAAATTAGCTTTTGATTCCATGTTACTAATTTTGAATAAATGAAATTAGTTGCGACAAAACCCTGCGATGGCTTCGCTATTTATGCCACTACCTACATTCAAATTAACATTTAGCAAATATTGTTTTTGATTTTTTGCTAGGAAACGTGAAATTTTTCAGGTACAAAAATCTCGTATTTTATACGGTAAAAAGATAAAATAATTATTTGTTGGGCCTATTGGATTGAAAATTAAGGGCTGTAAATTGGGCCTTCATGAGACTCTTTTGGTTTCAGTCTTGCCCATTCTATAGAGCCAAACATTGTGGAAATTATACGTGATTAGATCCATCTTATTATAATAACGAACTAGTTTGATTAGAGCATCTACAGTTATTAAAGATTTGACACTCATTAACTTTTATCGTTAATTGGGCTAAGATAAAGAAAAATAGAAAGAACATTTAGTTGAATCTTATATGCGAATAATTTCGTAATAGAAACCAACGAATAAAATTCTTTATCAGTAGGAAATATTCTTTGATCTAACATTAGCTGCATTCCGAATATTATACATATTTCTGGTGTTTTATCATAGCTTGGGATTAAAATAAAAAGTCATAAATAGGTGATAAATAATGCTGAACGGTCGTAAACTGGATTTAACTCATTCTGTTGACAAGGTTATCTCAGATTGTTTGGCGGCTGGTTTATCATAATTATCACGACTGGTTTGCATGTCTTACCAAAATAATTTATTAAGTTGTATTTGATTTAGACATGGAAAAGGCTTAGAGAAGATATACTGTAACATGAATTAATTTTTAATATTAATGCAGAGTAAAAGCTGTAAAATACATTATGACCTAATAGTGGTATCATATAATAATATTCAGTCGAACAATAATACAGATCGAATTTGGAAGTTGAGATATATTAGAGTTTACGATATTATAATGCTAAAGGTACTCTAGAAGGTATAAGAGCTATCATTCTTGAGCATGTTATTATACCTGATCATCTTCACTAGGTAGGCTTAAAAGTCGGTAGAGCGGTATCTAGTTTGAAACTTATTGCCAGAAATACAATTGGCGGGGGCTTTAAGCGCTCCATCACTTGAATATGTAGCGTAGTATATACTGGCATAGTAATTACAATTATACTCGTATATTTAAAATTTATTTAGATTTAAATAAATTAAATGCTTAAATATAAATTGGATAACACGGTAAACTTCTTTTGCTTTACTCACCAAAATGTCCATTGTGAAAATACATTTGCACCAACAACAGGATTATCACTTCCTTTATAACTTCGCACGTCACGATTCATTATATTTTTGTTTCACAATCAACACAAGAACTCATTCAATTTATTTCTTGCTAATTTAAATACCCTTAACCACTTTTCACTGCCAAATCGATTCACTCATTACCGACCTTCAAATATCAACTAAACTCCCATTCTTCATGCTCCACCTATTTAATTACTCGCCATCTTTGAACACAATAGGCTCAAACTTCGATCGCGATTAGTAGCCATATTAGATAGATTCGATATGAAAATGAAGATTTGGTGGTACAAACTGCAAAAATTCACTCAAATGAGTAATTTTTATTCGACTTTTTCGCGGGCTTTTATCGTTTCCCGAATATTTCTTACAAATCGCTTCCACCAAGTGACGTTGACGCTAATAATCAGATAGCCTTGTGTGGAAGCGTGCACAAAATGCCGGGGAGTCTATGAATGGATCAGCTGTGTGTTGGGTTTTTTCTTTTTGAATTTATCTTTCATTTATTGATTAAAATAATACAGTAGATATTTTTCAGATTAACTGACAAGCTAATAAGGTTGTTTAAACGTGTATCAGAATTTATGTATTGATAAGGATTTTTTTTTAATCCAATACATTTTTAGATAATGGATGTAACATATGTTATGAAATCTAAAAATAAGTTGACGCTGGAATTACTGTGTCGAGTGCTACTATAATCTATTATCAGTAGTAAATAGTTATGATTTTGATATCAACATCGTTAAAATATGTGTCTGTCTAGAGCATATCAAGGTGGACTACATATCAAAATACCCGCTCACTGCAGTTCATCAGATCTACAATAAAGATATAGAAAAAAAAAAGCTTGGAATAAGTTCGCTCAATTAACCCGATGACCTTCTAATTGTTGAAAATTCGAAATGAATTTATGTTATTCAGAAGCATGTGGTTGATTTGAGTGAAATATGAGTACGAAGGTTTCCCTCTGGGTGCATCTATTCTGTGATCAGATCTGCGACTAAACGCATTGGCATTATTGGAAAATGGATAAACATTAGATGCCTCATTCATGTTGGTTAACAGCAACCATTCCCAGATATTCTTTAGGACCACGATTATCGGTAATAAAAATTAACTATCTCAAATTAAAAAAAATCATTTAATCCATAGGAGTGCAAAAACGAACTATTAAACCACTTTTTTTCGTCTCATTTGCCTCGCTATAAACTTAGTTTTCAACAATGCTATTTTGAGGCCTCACTCAGATACCCCACTTGGTAGTTCTAAGCAAATAAAGAATGTTTGTGAGTTCATATCATTATACGTGGTACGCCATGAAAATCGTTATTTTTCAACTACAAAATTTATGTCACCAATTTTACAGTTGCTGTTTTACGAAATCATAAGCATTGTGTTCCTTTCTTTGCTTGCATCTTCTATTTAAAAGAAACAACAAACTGTGGCAGCTCATCGACCCGCCTACGCAAGCACAGCTGTCCACACAGCACTGCCACCAGAGGTGACACAGGCAACCAGCTGAAGCAAAAGTGACCAACAAAATTACTCACTCACTCTCGCTGAGCAATTGTCACGGCCAGATGTAATTTTGGAAGCTTCCGAATAAATATAGACTTCCATATAAAGGGTGGCCCAACCATAATGCACGATGTTAATTGTGAGTCACACTTTAACGTCAAGTTTTTCGCCCAACTTTATTTGACATTTCTTTGTTTCAGTATTTGACAAATTCAACCATGGAGGGGTACACAATTGAACAGCGTGTTAAGGTTGCTGAAGCCTTTTACGAAAATGGGCGTTCAGATCAAAATGCATTTCGTGCACTTCGTGGTTTCTGTGTTCAGCATAATCGACCAGATGTGTCCATAATCGGCCATTTGGGCAAATGAGAATCCACGAGTGATAGTTGAAAAGTCGATGCATCCATAAAGAGTGACTGTTTGGTGCGGTCTATGGGCTGGTGGTATCACCGGGCCGTACTTCTTCGAAAATCAGAATGGCCAAGCAGTTAGCGTGAATGGTGTTCGCTATTGCGAGATGATAACGGACTTCTTGTGGCCAGAAATTAAGCTTATATACCTGGACGATATGTGGTTCCAACAGGATGGTGGCACTTTCCACACAGCCAACGAAACAATGGCTCTTTTGTGCGAGACATTCAATGGCCGTGTTATCTCAGGATGCGGCGATGTTAATTGGCCGCCACGATCATGCGATTTGAAACTGTTGGACTTCTTTCTCTGGGGATATTCAAAAGAAAAAGTGTACGCCAATAATCCAAGAACAATTCAAGAGCTTAAAGATGAGATAGTTCAGCACATTAACGACATTGAACCTCAATCATGTCTCAGAGTCATTGAAAATATGGACCATCGGATAAAAGTATGCCGCCGTAGCCGTAGCCAGCATTTGGGCAATATTTTGATTTACACATAATTGTCATAGATCCTTCTTTTATAATAAAAAATATTAACATAATTCTCTGAAAACTTTTTGTTTTATTTACAATTAACATCGTGCGTTTTGGTTGGATTACTTGTTTGGTCTTTGATTTACTCAACATGCACGAAGTCACACGCGAAATTGGTGGGCCTGAGTAAAAAAGAACGCACAAAATGATCGTAAATAATAAAGCCACGACAAGCGCATGGGATGGCATCTGAAGATAAAGATTTCATGGATGCAAACGAGTCTGCAAAATCATCGCTTGTAAGCTTCTACCATTTTGACAGGCACCTCTGGCATCATGGTTTGCGCATGTAAAAGCCCAATAGTTAGCGATACATTTAAATTCAACAAAGTCATTGGAGAGTTGGAAATGGCCGCACTAGCGCAAGTGGCAAATCCGCCAGATGAAGGTAAATATTTTGCCATCAAAACACGTCTTAAATCCGCCTTCGACCAAAGTGATGAGGAGCGAATGTGCGTGCTCCTTCACGGTTTAGAATTGGGTGACTAACGTCCATCACAACTTCTCCGCAACATGCAGCGCATCGCGAAAAACAGAGTGCCGGAGGCGTTCCGAAAATCGCTGGAGTCAGAACAACTGCCGGTGAAAATACAATCAATACGGGTTACTGTGCCGTAGTGTAATATACATAAGCAGGCGAGCAGCCCCGTGATGATAAGGAGTGACTGCTCCTGAAGAGATAAGGTGGTCACCCCGTCGTTTTACTAGTGTAAAGTAAACAACATCCGTCAAGTTTCCATCCTTTCGGCAGAGATGAGTGGTTCATTTCAGCCACTTTAACATCTTTCGGTTTGACATTCCCTTTATAATGCAACGAACTTCTTCGGAGAAAGTAACGGTTGCTTTTTGCGTAATGTTTGCGTTTATCTCAAGCTTCCGTGCCCGCTAACTTTAACGAAAGCAATAAAATATTGAATAAGCTTAGTTGACACCTAATAGAACATTTCTAAAGATAATAAAAATTGATCGGTACGTCTTGTAGAGTAGAGTACGCGTGATAAGTATTTTGTAGTGTAGCCTCGTGGCTCGACAAGAATCCGCCTCATATGATCCCGCAAATGCTAGTCGTCAAGCCCGCATACGCGGTCGTTAAGCGAAGCTAGTTAGCTGAGCTCGGTGTTGTTTACAGCGCGCTGACACTTATGCTAGACCATCGGCACCCGTGTCCTACACGGGAATTTAGAAAATCATTACAATAGCCCTAGACGAACTAGCGACGGCAGCCATCGAATTCGAGTAGAGGAGTGAAGTGAACAATGCTGAACATGCATATCGCGACGCAACTCACCACGAAGCAATTCAACCCTCTACTGGTTCCGCACTCGTTTTGGAACTAGCGCAAGGAACTGTCAACAACCGAGTTTCTTCAAGTTGGGAAACGCAATGAGTCATTAACGAAACAGGCGCTGGTCAGCTGGTCACACAGGAAACAACCACCTGCACATTTACGACAAGGAGGCAAAATCACATTTTCTAGTTAAGACGGGGGCGCTACAAACACTGCGCCATTTGGAGAGGTGTACCTGGGGCTACAGCATGCTTTAAACTGGAAATTCGGCGTGGCAGATGTAGAGCGGCCGAGATTTATTTATTTACCAAACAAGGTTTTACATCAAAATTATAAATTATCACAAAGAAATACAAGTTACAAAATACAAGTTAAAAATATAGGTTACTTCTTCTTCTTCTTAGCACTACAGCCCCTTTCGGGCCTTCGCTTCTTGCAAATAGTGCCTCTAACTGTCTCGGTCCATTGACCGCGTCATCCAATTCCGAAATCCGAGCAGCGATGAACTGTCTTCGTCGACCGAGTCAGACCAGCGTTTTCTCGGTTTCCCCACTGGCCACCAGCCTTCAGTTCTCCCTACGAATACCTTTTTGGGTATCCGTTGTTTGTCCATACGATTCATGTGTCTAGCCCATTGCAGCTTCCGCAGTCTTAATCCTTGAGACCTCCGGTTCGTCAAAAATTTCATACAGCTCATGGTTGTATCGAATTCGCCATTGGTCCCCGTCTAGCTTCGCTCCGATTATTCGCCTCAGGACCCGTCGCTCAAAGAAAATATAGGTTACACTTACAAAAATACAAGTCAAAAATAAAGGAATAGGAAGAGAGGAACATTGATAGATTGGTTTTAAACTGTAGTATGGATATGGTTGGGGAAAAGCAATGGCTCAGGCTATTTCACCGTAGATGGTAAGATGTCGACTTTCCACCAGCAAACGTGAATGTCTTGTAAATCTTACTGGTTCGTTCAATCAAATATTGAACTTTTATTTATTATTTATTTAAATTTAGTTTGGACAACCGATATTCATATGAAAGCAAGCTCTGAAAGTTACGTGGGTCATATTGAGATCGTAAAGCAAATGGCAGGAACTGTTTTTGAACAGACTCAAACCCTGTATGAACATCAGAAACAGGATGCCAGACGACACATGCATATTCGAGAATAGGGCGCCTAACATTTTATTAGCCTTGCAGAGAACCTCATCATAGTGCAAATGAAAACCGAGTTTTTTATCCAAGAAGACACCGAGGTCTACTATGCTGTCTGTTCGGGAAAGATTAGTATTACTGAGGTGATAATCAGCTAATAAAATTGAAGTTCTGCGGGAGAAACTAATCACCTGACAGTTTTCGAGGTTCAGATATAGGCGGTTTGTATTGGACCATTCAAGCATAGCATTTATCTTGTTCTGTAATAATATCGAATCACTGTGGGATGTTATCCCATAGTATAATTTGAGATCATCCGCATAAAATAAATGGGGTATATCGGATAACACATCAGGTCTGATATAAATATGTTGAAAAGAAGAGGTCCGAGATGACTGCCTTAAGGTACACCGGAGTAGATTTGAACTTCTTTGGACATTAACCCTTGAAATTTAACAGTTTGAGTCCGGTTTTTGAAGTAAGAGTCTAGCCGGCAAAGCAATGGGTCAGTGATCCCAAACTTGCGCAATTTTTCTGGCGGAATCGTATAATTGACGCGATCAAAGGCTTTACTAAAATCAGTAAAAAATTGCGTAAACCTGGTGCCCTCTTTCCATTGCGCAAAGTATGTATGAGGCCATAACTGTCAGGTTGGTGGTTGTGGATCGTTTTTTGCTGAAGCCATGCTGCTGGTCATTGAGACGCTGCTCAATTACGGGAGATATTTTAGAGCATACTATTTTCTCGAATAATTTTGGGATGGTGGATAAAATGGCTATTCCTCTATAATTTTGAAATCTCCCTTTGCTTTTGCTTTTATGAATTGGAGTCAGGTGAGAAGATTTCCAGTGTATTGGAAATTTTCCGCTTACAAGTAACTTATTAAAAATGATATGGAGAGGTAAAACTAATACTTCACTGCACTGCTATAGAAAATAAGGGGGAAGTAAATCTGGGCCAGGTCCATGGTTCAGATCAAGTGTTTTAATTGCATTAATTATATCATCTTCAGAAACTGAGAGTTCCTGAAGCGCCGTTTCAAAAACGGCGTTAGTTTTATCTACATGAGGTGATTTGATAAGAAATACACTGATTGAAAATGAACTGCGAGCAAATTCGAGATTTCTTCCGGGACAGAAGAACTGCGATCTTCATAGGTCATTTGTTTACGATAACCATCAGCTCTGTGCTTAATATTTACAAAATCAAAGAACTTCTTTGGGTTTTGGATTATATTTTGGCCAATAAAATTAACATACATTGCATACGCCCCGCGTGACTTCAATCTAAATTCATTAGCCATTTCATTATATTCGTTTTTAATTTCATCACTGACATTGGGTTCTTTTTGTTTAATTTTGTAGAGCATATTCCTTCTGTTTCTTAAATTTCGAAGACTTCTGTCCAACCATGGCTCAGACAGGTTATTCCTCCTTTTGATTTTAGGTGTATGACTTCCAACAGCGTCAAATATGGTCTAGTAGGAAGAGTTTACTGCATCATCTACATCTAGGGTCGAAAGCTTACTAGTCCAGTCTACATTAGAAATATAACTCTTAATGCTATCGTAGTCAGCATTACGGAAATCAAATAAAATCAAGTTATTGTACGGAAGGCTGTTTGTGTCATCAGAGGTGGAATAATCAACTGAATGTGCGGAATGGTGAAGGGTATTTTTGAAAAGATTTTCCACATCATTAGTTGGATTGACCACCACCTCGGCTAAAGCATTCGTGAAAATTAGATCTAACCAAATGCCAGAGGAATTGGGTGTCGGAGCTACTTGCTGTAAATCATTGCTGTACAATGTAGAAACAAGGTCGAAATCTATACCGTCTCGAAGATTCAATGGAATGAGACGATTTTCAAGTGCGTCAACTACAAACTTTAAATCGGTCCTGTTAAAATCCCCAAAGATAATAATTTTATCTTCTTCTTTCGAGAGTTCAGCAAGTGAAGAGACAACTCCACAAGCCTTGGTATAGATTGTCTCACTTGGCTCTGGGGGAATATAGAATACACCAACTTACAAATAAAATTTATCCTATCCCATTCGTTGCGCAATGATAGGGCGATATTAGGCGCAGACTTCCTTCGACATTATTATCTCTGGGTCGATCTAAAAAACAAGAGACTAGTTGACTCTACAACCCTTCTGGCAGCATCCGGCTGAATTCGCTTTTCAAATCAGCCGGCAATAGTGACGGTGTGCGCAACAAGCAAGTATCATGAGCTGGTGAGTAAATACCCCGAAAACAGCAACAATTAACGTGGGTCACGCAGTACAGCGTGAGCGAGCACGTCGTTTGGTACCAGACAAATTAAAGACCGCCCAGCAGGAATTTGAATACATACTCAACAAAGGATTCTGCCATCCATCATGAAGTCCGTGGGCAAGCCCCTTACACTTGAGACCAAAAAAGGGAGGCTGACGTCCATGTGGCGACTTTCGTCGACTCAACGCGGTCACACAGCCTGACCACTATCCCCTTCGAAACACTGAGGACATAATGCCTGACCTCGCCAATAAAACAGTGCTCACAAAACTAGACCTAGTACGTGCGTTTCACCACGTCCAAATTGCGAAAAACGACATACAAAAGACGGCGGAGGCAACACAGTTCGAGCTCTATGAATTTACAGTCATGACTTCGGCCTTCGAAATGCCGCCCAGTCGTTCCAGCGCTTCATGGACGAGTTACTGAAGGGATTGGATTTTTGTTGGTGCTACCTCGACGACATTTTGATCGCATCATGAACCATCAAAGAACACTAAGAAGATGTGCGGGTAGTCTTGGAGCAGCTTAACGAGTTCGAAATCGTAAATAACATGGCAAAATGTATTTTCGGCGCCGAAGACATCGAGTACCTAGGTCACAAAATAAATAAAGAGATTTAAGAAAACCAAGAACGTCAGAGAACTGCAAAGATTCCTCGGAACACTTAATTTTTAGAAACGATTTGTCCAAAATGCAGCAAACCTCCAATTGCCATTAAATGAATACTTGACCAACATGTAGAAAGGCGACAAAACACCGATGAAATGGACAACGAAGGCAGAAAAAGCTTTCGATGACCAATCTCTGTCTCTGGTTACAGATGCATCGGATATCGCAATTAGTGCGGTCCTACAGCAACTCTAAGACAACCATTGGCTACCATTGGCCTTTTTCCAATGCAAGTTCTCAGGCACAGAAAAACATTATAGTGTATATGATAGAGAACTCCTCGCCTTGTCCATGACAGCATCAAGCACTTTAGACATTACCTGGAGGACAGAAAGTTCTCCAATCGAATGAATCATGAATCCCTGACATATGCGTTCCAGAAAAAAAGTGAAAAAACAACACCGCGTCAAAGTCAACAACTAAGCTTTATTTCGGAATACACCAGCAACATTGCTCACATCGAGGGGGGAAAGAACAGAGTGGCCGATGCGTTGTCAAGAATAGAGACAATGCCCACGGTGGTCAACGCTAAGGGGTTCATCCAAGAGCAACAGATGGACCCGGAGCTTTAAGCGCTATTAAAGGTAAACAAAACTTCACTTAAACTGGAACGCCACCCCTTCGAAGACCAGAGAGGAATAATTTGTGACATTTCAACAGGGTTAGTTCGACCGTTTGTACCGAAACATTATGCAGACATGTCTTTGAGACATACCATTAACCATTGCATCCCAGTGGATGTACAACATACAAAGCAATCGCACGGAAATCATTTGGACCAGAATGAACAAGGACATACATAAATCGGCTCGGTGCTGGGTACCCTGCCATCTCTGCAAAATTGCAAAACACACTGTTAACCCAATGCAACCGTTCACCATACCAGACGGCAGATTCCAACACATACACATCGACACCATTGGGCCAATGATTCCGTCTAAAAATTCCACACTCTAGGAGACCAGAAGCAGTACAAATCCCGGATCAAATCGCAGCAACCGTCGCAGAAGCATTTTACTCGGGGTAAGTATCCCGATTTGGCGCGCCATGCACAGTAACAATGAATCAAGGAACCCAATTTGAGTCCACCCTTTTCCAAGCTCTTGCAAATTGAATGGGATGCGAAAGAAATCGTACAACCCCCTATCACCCCGTAGTGAATGAGATGCTGGAGCACTGGTATAGATCCTTCAACGCCGCTAAAATGTGCCACAAGCAGAATCCCGCATTGGCAGACGTACTACCAACCGTTCTACTGGTACAACGGAATACCTACAAGGACGACATCGGGGGATCGAGCGCAGAATTTCTTTACGGAACAACGCTTACGCTTCCAAGAGAACTCATAGCGGCCGAGAAAAATCACATCGAACCACATGCATTCATCGAACAGCTGCGATAAACAATACGAACACTTCAACCACTGCAAGCGACGCATTATTGTCAGCGTAAGATGTTCCGTAGCAAGAAGCTGGCATCGTGCACCCATGTGTTGCTCTGGATCGACGCAAATCGCAAACTCCTCTCATAACTATACTCCGGACCGCATAAAATCGTAAACAGGTTATCACTGGTTGTATATACGATTGAAGTCAACGGGAAGAGAATCAATATCCACAGAACCCCTAAAATCGGCATTCTTTGAGGCGGCCGCTTACAAGGGAAGAAACACTCCAGCACCTGCAAACGACTCAAAAATTGCACCAACTTCGACGAATCCGAAGCTTAAGAGGATTCAGTGGACTCCAATTAATACACCTCCCGAACACATCACTCGAACCTACCCACCAGCATAAGGAGTAAACAAAAGACAGCACGGGCCTCCTCACTAACGGAGGAGCACTGTAGCAGCTCAGCGACCCAACTGCGCAAGCACAGCTGTCAGTATTGCCACAAGAGGCGACCCAGGCAATCAGCTGCAGCAGCAGTGACCAACGAAATCACTCACTCACTCTTGCTGAGCAGTTGTCACGGCCAGGTGTAATTTCGCAACCTTCCGAATAAATACAGACTTTTATATATATTATTTGTGTGGTCTTTAATTTCCCCAAAATACCCGAAGCCACACGCTAAAAAAGCAATTGGGTTGTTCGATATTTCATGTCGTTTTTTTTCATAAATAGATGACGTGAACTTCATATTTCATGTAGCAGTGATTGCGTGGCTTATATATAGTATTATATAGTAGTTAAGAGATTTCAAGTTTCATCAAAATCTGCTGGGAAATGTGGCCGCTTGAGGGCCACAAATATCTGAAACAATTGCATACTTGAACCACCACCACTTTGAAACTTGCACTAGGATACCCACTAAAATGACAAAGTCCTTAGATCTAGTTTTTTTCTATCTTGAAACCAAATTTCATACACATCAGATCAAAATTACGACTTTGAGAAGCCTTGTAATTTCGAGCTTCAACTAGCCACCGTTTTTTTCACATAGTTCCCTAGATACTTATAGTTTTTACCAAGCTGCCGAATTCCATTAACATCGGCTCAAAGGTAAGGTCATAGCTACAACAACAAATTTTTGCACGTTTTTTTACCTTTGAGCGGCCCACATTTTATTTCAGACTGTTTTACTTTGGATTTTTTATTGTGGGATTCATCACATAGTTCAATGAACCTCGTAAGTTCGAAAATAAACGAGACTTTTGTCATAAAAATGTTTTTTTTTGTGGCGCCATCTGTTACTTCGCTCCCTGAGTTCCAGTAAAAGTTTGGTGACATTCGGTTCAGTGGAAGCCAAGTTATTGTGTCTAAAGTGACAGTATGTTTGTGTCATCGGTACACAAATGAGTTTCGAACAAAGAGCTAATATCAAATTTTGTTGTAAAATTGTTTACCGAAACATTTGAATTGATGAAAAAAGTTTATGGAATCTGTGGCACCTGTAACACTGGTTGACCTCAGTTTTTTGGAGACACTCCCACCTCATAACTCTAAAGTTCAAGTTCCTTATCTTTTGGAGGGCACTTGGATTGCTATCGTTAGAAATTTGTACAAAATCAAATGATAATATTTTGCCTTTAACAGTTCATTCAGATTTTTCATACTAATGAATTTGCCAGCTGGTGCTGCTTCCTATAACATTTCAAGGAGATCAACTGTATTCTCCCCCAGTTCAAACCCTTCAACAGGAAGGTCTGATTTTTCTCTGCCTTTGGCGTGTATGTGAAGTGGGGAGCTTTTACTCTTTAAGAGCATCTAGCTAACTTGAAATCAGCCAGTGTTTTTATTTTAATTGTGAATTTATCAGCGGTCACTCTCTTCATTTCGAAAATATCTAGCTTATGTTCAGCTGCCAATAGCCGAACCATATCCCCTCCGCGCTTCTAAAAGAAATAAATTGGAGGGACTTTTTCAGTTATCTTATTAGGAGGACCAGCAGACGTGCCAGTTGGCTTCTCCTTATTTTTAGATTATAAGTATTCTATAAAATTATCACTAGAATCATTAATATTACCTATTTTTCTTGGCACTCTATCTCGGTATCCATATCATCATTCATCGCAGCAATTGCCGCATAGTAATTTGCGCTGTTGTTTGCTCCTCCCGCCCTTAGCATGATATCAGCATCATGGATTGTTGTCTTTTTCGTATCTTGTATTGTTCGTTTATTTGTTTGTTGAGCCTTTTGCGTGGTAACTTTTTGTCATTCGTCTTATTTATTGTCGCTTTCTTTTTTTCTGGATGTATTTTGTGGCTTAATCACTTTTGTTTTGTTGCCGTTTGATAATTTACGGATCATTTCTCTCAATTTCGAATTCGGAGTTTCATCGCTTCATTTTCTCTAGTAACTCTTGCATTTTCTCTGGTTACTCTTTCCAATTCTTAGCTTGCAAGCTTCTTCGCAAATAAAATCCGATACTCAATAAATTGCTCGAATAATTTGACGCTAAAATAAGTTTTTTAAAAAATTAGTTTCGAATTGACGTTTTAAAAATTATTCTAATTTTTAAAAATTATTAACAGGAGCTTTTAAAAACACGGCTAAACGCATCGAGTGCTAGATGTAGAATCGAAAGAGCTTCTTCTATTCGGACGCAATGGTTCTCATCAAAGCAACCACTAAAACCCGGTGGATCGTGGGAGACACAGTGGCAAAATATATACATATATATATATATATATATATATATATATATATATATATATATATATATATATATATATATATATATATATATATATATATCATTCGAGTTACGATAAAAGTCGGACTACATGTGGCAGTCAGTGTTAATTCTTAGAGGATTTTAGTATAAGGAGAATGTGCTGATGGTAGATATAATTTATTTATTTAGGCAATAAAATAACGAGAACCACTAATGAAAGAGATGAAATACGCCGAAGAATACAGCTCGCAAATAAAATATTTTATTCAGTTTTGACGATCTTGAAAACCAGCTGGATACTAAGGAAAACAAAGCTCCAAGTATACAAATCTGTGATAAGACCTGTGTTTTGCTGTGGGTGTGAAACATGGACCCTAACCCAAGCATCATCAAAAATACTGAACGCCTTTGAGCGACGGGCCCTGAGGCGAATAATCGGAGCGAAGTTAGATGGGGACCAATGGTGAATTCGATACAACCATGTGCTGTATGAAATTTCTGACGAGCCGGAGGTCTGCGGAAGCTGCAATGGGCTGGCCACATGAATCGTATGGAAGAACAATGGGCACCCCAAAAAGGTATTCGTTGAGAGAACTGAAGGCCGGAGACCAGTGAGAAAACCGAGGAAACGCTGGTCTGACTCGGTCGACGAAGACAGTTCATCACTGCTCGGATTTCGAAACTGGAAGATGCAGTCAATGCACCGAGACAGTTGAAAGCGCTATTTGCAGGAAACGAAGGCCCAAGAGGGGCTGTAGCACTAAAGAAGAAGACGAAGAAGATGGATGTGTATGTTGCATTTATGAATTTCTACATACACAAAAAATCTTTCCACGTACACAAAAAATACTTCGATGATCAAAGATGTCCAGGCAATTTTCATATCAATATTCATCTTTGCTGTTAATGAAAAGACTGTAGCAACTGTGACTTTGTTTTACGCCTTTGTTAACACCATCACTGCCAGACCTTTCCCAATAAGAGGTTTGCCTATACTTCGTTAAGTATTCGCTGCGCCAGCTACTTTTCAATGCATTGTGCTCACTGAGACTTCTCTTTTTATCAAAATTTTGTGTTCAGTCGAATATGATTTGTTCATCACTAACATCTAGATAACTAAGCAACTGATAGGCTCGTTGCTTCTCAATAGTACGAAACCACTGGTATAGCATGAGTTTTTGGCAGCCTTTTCATCCATAGGTTAAGCAATTCGTTATTGGTCCTTTTTAGGTACTCTATTAATTTTTAGGGCAAATAACAAACATCTGATTAAAGACAAAATGTTCTTCTTCTATTTCATTTATTCTTTCCATAAAGGATTTTTGATCATGAATGCCGCAGGTACATCCCAAATATGCACAACATCTAATATGTCAATTATGTTAATCATTCTGTACAGATATATCAGAGAAACTTTTCTGAGGTAAATCATTAAATGTAAAAAATTCAGAGATGAACGATGCTTACAGCTTAAGTTAAGATAAAATAACAATATCCTTGAAATTGCGGTACATTATAATTCTTAAGCCCTATCGTTTTAAAAAATTAATTAAAAACATTAAGTAATTCAATTAAGTACGGAATTCTATTCACGATGTTCTTTGGATGTTTCATTCAAATTTAAATTTCCTTTATAATTCGTCTTAGCTACTTCCATCAAAACAGCTGCCGTCCCGCTGCCTGTTCTATTCACTAAATTTCTTAAATGCCCATCTGACTTTTGCAGAAGCTCATATGGTGGTCCTATTTCTACAGCTCTTCCAGCGTCGACTACCAACACTCGATCACTATCCATGACGGTATGCAAGCGGTGAGCAATCGTCAGGACAGTACAGTCAGCAAATTTTGTTCGAATTGTTCGTTGAATGAGCTTATCGGTTCTGCAAAAAAAATAAAGTTGGAATAATTAAGATAGATAAATATAATTTCAGCAACGTACTCTGGGTCAACGTTTGCTGTCGCTTCATCTAAGATAAGTATCTTATTGTTCCTTAAGATGGCGCGTGCAAGACACACCAACTGCCTCTGACCCATACTAAAGTTCGATCCACCGTCCGACATTTTGTAGTTCAGACCGTTTGTTAAAGTCTTTACGTACGTTTTAAGTTCAACATCTTCTAACGCTTTCCACAAATCCGCATCAGTCTTTGTATCAAATGGGTCTAAATTATATCTTAAAGTACCCGAGAATAAAATCGGATCCTGAGGAATAATCGAAATTTTCTTCCTTAAATCATGCAATCCTAAATTGCTTATGTCGACACCATCAACAAGAATAGTTCCATGGTTGATAGCAAGCCTGAAAATTGCTTGAATCATTGAAGACTTTCCAGCTCCAGTTCTGCCTACAATTCCAATTTTCTCTCTGTCCTCGATCACGAAGTTCAAATCCTTTAGTACTGGTTCACTATACTCGGAGTACCTCAGCGAAACTTCATTGAATATTATCTGCCCTTTTTCTGGCCAAGTCGCTGGCATATGGTGATCCGAAGGAGGTTCCAGTCCTGGCTCTGGTGGCTCTTCAACATATTCAACAACTCTCTCAACACTCGTCATTTGATTCTCCAGCTCAGCAGTTTGTCGCATCCCCCACTGACACATTCCTATCATGGTGATACTCTGCATCACGGCCAAGCCAACATCTCCGCTTTGGAATTGATCCTCAAGGAGGAGAAAGCTGTACGTCACTACAGCGATGTAAAGAACACAAACTAGGTCAAGCCAAAATGCAAAGGCCCTCGTTGAAGCCAAGAAGAGGTAGTATGCGGCAGTATTTCTGTTTTGAAAATAATGAAACTCCTCTTTGAGGAACGGCTCAGCACCAAAAGACCGAATTGTTGTTATGCCTTGTAGAGTTTGATTGGTATGTGAAAAGATGGGACTTCGTGCTGCAATATTAAAATTTAATTTTTTAACCGTCCAATTTAGATTTTCTATAGTGATACTTACATATAGCTTCCATTCGCTTTATACTACGACCAGAATTCACGTAAATTGTTCTCATCAAATAGAACAAAATTGAAATGACTATTGTAGGCGCGAGAAGCCAATAATTAACGACCACAACAATTGCGAGAACGGCAGCAAAATCAACGATAAACTAAAATAAGTATAAAATCAGTTATTTATTGTGATGAGCTCAAATTCTGTGATTTTCTTTTATATTGTAATTGCCAACACTCCCTAAATGACAACTTGTAACCATTCATTTTGAACACGAGGTTTGGCATCATGGAGAACCCTATGAAGTTAAGTAGTTTCAAACAGAATGATTGCCACCTACGTTGGCTACCACTTTGAAAAAATTTGCTGGCTTCGTTACGACGCTGATTCAGGGACAACTATATAAAAAAATGATGTTACTTTCCACCAAATCAGAATCACGTTAGGGGTTTCAACTTATATAAGCAAAAAGACAAAACATCATTCTATATGGAAAAGCGTTACATAGCCAGTTGGACGAAACTAAGTAGCACATTTTTGAAATAAACGCAAATAGCAATTATTCTATTCGAAACTTATTATGTATCTTAAAACGGATACCCAAAAGGCTAGAACATGTAACTACACATTTTTTCAACTGTTCTTTACGATTATTGAGCTAAATAACCATATATTGGTAAGTCTAAAAAGTATTGAGCCTTCTTTTGGCATTTTTCGATTGAATATTTCCTTTATTAAAAATTGATTTTATTTAAGTACATATTATCCATTATTATCTATGATCTTTTGCCACTTTTTGGGTAGAGCCATTATTCCGTCTGTGTAGAACTTCTGTAGTTTATCGGCGAAAAGCTTGGCCAAGTGATTTTCACAGTCTCTTTTTGAAGTGAATTTCTTTTCTTTGAAGAAGTTTTGCAGAGACCGAAACAAATGGTAGTCTGAAGGTGCAAGGTCTGGAGTATACGGTGGATGCATCAAAACTTCCCAGCTAAGCTCTGTCAATTTTTGCCGGGTCATTTCTATTGATCAATTCTGGTCAGTTTTTTGAATTGCTTGTAGCAATCTGGTTAATTGTTGACAGTGCAGAGCCGAATTGAGTGTTTCGCCAGGTTCTAGCACCTCTTGATAAACAATTCCCTTCCGATCTCACAATACACACAGCATAACCTTATTTGGTGTCAGTTCTGGCTTTGAAATCGTTTGTGATGATTCACTTTTTTTGACCATGATATCTTTCGAACGATATTCTAGTATTTTACCCATTTTTCATTGCGCGTAATGATTTGCTTCAAAAACGGCTCGATTTCGTTGCGTTTAATGAGCATTTTACGAATGGAAATTCGGTCGATCAAATTTTTTTGTGTGAATTCAATGATTCAAAACTGATTGGCGATGGATATTCAGTTCCTTAGCAATGTCATGGCTGCTTATGTGCCGGTCTTCTCCAATTTTTGTAAGTTTTCATCGACTTTTTCAGTGACTGGTCGACCTGAGCGAAGTGCATCTTTGACAGAACGAAAGCAAGCGAATCATCTCTTGGCTGTGGCTTTTGATAAAGTATCTTGACCGTAGATACCACAAATTTTTTCACGAGCCTGCGATGCATTCTCACCTTGATTGTAGTGATATTGTAAAAAATAACGAATTTCTTCAGAAATTTCACTCAATTTTAAATGAACACAACTTTTGACACCAATCACGAAATACAAAACTGTCCAAATTAAAATTGTAGACTGGCATGTCACCTTTCAAACACATGTCACTTTGACTCAATCTGATTAGTATTAGCCGATATATGAGAACAAACACCATCTCGAGACAAAAAAAGCTCAATACTTTTTAAGACTTTTTGTCATAACCAAAATAATTCGCGAACTCACTGTCCTTATTTCATTAAAAAATGAAAAATTAACATAATACATTAATACCCACCGATAAACAATCAGCCATTGTATCCGGAATAAATGCGTCTATCGTATGAATATCCTTGGAAAATCGATTTAAAATCCTTCCCGATGGATTGGTGTTGAAAAACCGCATTTTCGCTCTGGTTATACCTCGAAATAGCCGATCATGAAGATTCAAAGAAATTCTTAAGCACATAATGTAAAATCCAAAAGTTCGCATGAGATGTAGTAGTAATCCTGACACTAATAATCCACTATACACGATCACAGTTTGCTCCCTCTCTGAAGACCCATCATCAAGCAGAGACTCTTTGGTAGAGTTCAAATCGGATTCAAAAACTAAACGACGATTAAATGCATTTGCTTCTTCCCAAATAACCCTGAAAAGAAATAGGAATGATATTTCAATGGTAGACAGCTAGAATATCTCTTTAGAACTTACCATCTGGAAAGATAATAATCTACAGCGGCCAGCATTCCTCTGGCTAAAAAGAACAACAAAAACACGACAAACATAAGCGAGTACTGATTCAGTGACTTAAAATACGACGCGTAAACACGAAAACTCACAGACCCAGTAGCTTGCTGCTCTTTCATATCTTCCCCATTTTTTTCGTTTATTTTTTTCGTGGCAGTCTTAGTAACTTCAGCGAAGGCTGCTTCACTTTTGTCCATATTACTCTCCGACTCATCATGCGTTTCCGCCAAAAACTGCATCCCTGGCATTTTTTGTAAGTTTTTATAAGATCCTTGGCCTTCTATTCTTCCACCATTAATGAAGATTACATGCTCAACGTCCTTTAAGTACTGAAGCTGATGCGTGACTAGTATCACAATTTTATCTTTTAGATAACCTTTGATGCAGTTGTCAAAAATGTGTCGGCCAACCTGAGTATCTACTGCTGAAAGCGGATCATCAAGGAGGTATATATCCGCTTGTCTATACACAGCTCGTGCTAAGCTTAATCTGGCCTTTTGACCACCACTTAATGACACTCCCCTCTCACCCACCATTGTCTGGTCACCGTTTGGAAACAGTTCAAAATCTCGTTCCAGAGCACAAGCGTGCACAACTTTACGATATCGTTCTTCTTCATATTCGTCAATGAAGATAATATTATCTCTTACTGTTCCTTCGAATATCCACGGTTCTTGAGAAGCATAACTCAGCTTTCCATTGACTATAACGAATCCTTCTTTAAGCTCTAGTTCACCTATTATGACGTTCAGTAACGAAGATTTTCCCGAACCAACAGGACCAACAACAACGACTAGAGATGAGTTCTCCACTTCAATATTGAAATTTTTCATCACATCGTCACCTTCACTTTCCCATGCGGTCATCGCGTCCCTAAGTACTACTCCTTTAGCCTTTGCATGCAAGTTGACAGTTCGTCTACTAGCGAGACCTTGGGTACCATTATTCACTATTTTTACGTCTAGGTTAATGAAACCATTTTCTTTGGTATCTTTTATATTAATGCTTTCTCCTTTGTCACCACTATGGACTTTTCTATCCTCTTTTTCAAGTAGGAACTCTTGAACACGCTTCACTGAAACATTACCTTCAGCAACAAACATTATAGCTAATGGCCAAAAGAATACCATTGAGTCTTTCAGAGCATTGAAGAATGATGATACAATGAAAACCTTTCTGGCTGTCAGAATATCTCCAAAGAGAATAAATGACAAGATACTCAAGAATATCGACACCCGGGGAACCGTTGTTATTGAATAAAGTCCAGCGTGTATGTAGAGTTTTCCACGTATAGCATTGATCTCCTTCCTTCGCACTCTTCCTACTACTGATGCAAAAGAGCTTTCCCAAGCATACATTTTTATTACTTGTATACCTTGAATGATTTCATTCATAAGCTTCACTCGAAAGTCAGTTCGTTCCGCTGACAATCTTCGATAATAAGCAGCGCGCTTAGCCGCCCACGTTTGAAGAGGAATAAAGGACAGCATAAATGCCACTCCAATCATAGCTGACACGCCCATTTCTCGATACATGAAATATGTCAGCAGAACTGCCTCTACCGGACCTTTCCACAAATGATGTGCAAAGCATACTGCTAAGTCAAATTTTGCCAAATCATTTGACAAAAGGTTTATCGCTCGTCCGCTTAAACCATCATTACTGGCCGCCTTAGACAACCGAAGGATTTTATCGTATATAAGACCCGCACAGCCAAGCCCTAATTTTCGGGCAAGTTCGAATAAGTACAAAATATAGGCATGGAAAACTAATGCAGGCACCAAGGAACATAATACAATTACAGTGGCATATAAGTAGGCAGTTTCTTTGTTAATAGCCGTTTGATCGGCTACAAAGTAAGTAACTAAGGCTCCCAAGCACAGAGGTTGCAAAAGTCTGGAAATTCAAAATTGTAAGTGTATACGAAAAATAAAGCTTTGTCTTAACAAACCTAGCTAGAATCTCTAGTGAACAGTACAATAAGTCTAAGGCCACGATTCGAAAGCCATAAGCTTTCATTATTACTTTGAGCATACTTGGAGATTTCTTTTTGAGTTCTTCATGCCAAAGATCCTCAATTTTCTTTGTATTCCTTTCACTATCTAGCCATGGTTTATTTTCATAGATTTCATCTTCATTCAACGGTCGACTGTATCCTTTTCGTAGTAAATCGCGAAGCCACCTAGAAAAGAAGAAAATGGAAAGAATTTTAATTTCATTTCATTGAAATGTTAAACATGATAGAAAAGATACTTATAATTAGTTATTCTAAAAATGGCAGCGAAAAGATTTAATTTTTTACAACATTATAGATGCAATTAAAACTACACAGGATTCGCAAGAGTTTTGAGTTGAAGCACAACTAGTTGAGTTGGTGCGATCAGGTTCGAACGCCTACTGCATGTGGTGATTCAGGCCATAGGTAAGAAAGGCGAATGCTCATATAGGCACTCATGGAACTTTTGTGAAAGTATCCCTACAAGCACTTTTACTAAATAATAGACTTACTCCTTATTATGGCTCTACTTCCCAGAATCAAGATAGGGTATGGCACCGTAAGATATTGAAGCAGGCTACATCTCTTCCGTTTTTCAGGGAAGCAAGCCATTTCCCCTCTGATTCTGCTCCTGATACAAGCTATCTGGCCACATCTTTTTCTCTGCTTTTGCCCTAGACGATTATCATTGGTCACTTCTTCTCTGTTTTCAAGTGGAGTAGGCCTTTATTCCTTGATATCAACAGTGAAGAGAACCTCAAATTTTACCGCTTCTTTTCACCATCGTAGCAGGAAGTACATACTAAGCACTATCATAGGCTAAAGAAGGGTTTCTGATTACTTTTTGTCAATTTTCTAGTAAGACTAGCCATTCATTTACTTCTTCACCGAGATTCTATACGCTACGTCAAAAGAATTTATCATAATAAGAAGGTTTTATTCGGCGTGAACAAGTATAAATTGTTATTAAGTATAGAATCACCCTAGTTTTGATAAACTGAGGAAACATGTCTACCGCCAGTTAGGCAGAGAAGAAATAAGAGCCAAGAGAGTCTTCTAGTGAGGGCAAGACACTCGTAAACTAGATGAAAAAATGTTTCTTCTCCTTTCTCACTTGTGCAACTCTGTTAAAAGCCCACGTAAAAAAGGTTTGTCCAGCGGCTTGAGTCTGCTGCTGCACATTCTGCATGTTGCAAGACCAACTGCTTCTTTGGAAGCCTATGAAGTAGCACTGTAAGTGACATCGTAAAAGTTTGCTGGGTTTCTTTCGATAGAAGCTTTTTCGAGTCTTGAATTGCCAGGTAAGCGCGCCCCCAGCTCCGATATCCCCGGCTGCTGTGAGTCTCATTTCCTTTTTCGGGCTGCCCGAACATAGTGGGCCACATGGTTCCACCGATCCAAACATCACCGCGACTATACTATCCGCAGTGAGCTCTTCCGTCTCCCTGTAGAGGTCCCATCGCAGCCTACCCCATTTTTTGTGCACGCAAAAAATGTGTTGCAGGCATCGTCTTCCTCTCCTGGGCAAAACCGACAATCGAGGCCAGGGATTTACCAATCTTGTGCTGGCGAAACTGAATACATCCATGCCCGCTCAAAAGCTGAGTCAGATAGCGTTCAATTTCATCATGCCTTCGATTTAGCTACGGTCCGGTGTGAGCCACGCAGTCCACCTTCCTTTCGTGCAATTCAACCAAGACTGCTTCCAATTGTTGAGTGAGTGCGGTCTCTGCTCATGGGCTATCCCTCGCGTCCTCGCTCCACTGCAAGTTAATAGCGCGTCGCTCTCGAGCAAGGTGGGCAACAGGTATTACGCCTGCAATAACTCTCACTGCCGAATCAGAGACTGTCGGATATGAAGATGCAATCCTCAGTGCTCCTCTTCTATGTGCTTGTGCCAAGCTTTTTTGCTACACTTCCTTACTGAGATAGTATTTCTGCCTTATACATTAGCAAAGACCCTACGACACTCATCAACAGGCATCTTCTTGTTAGGTTGCGACTCCCAGACGACCCAGAGCCAAAACGCCCGTAGGAGCCTTCTCAGCCGTTGCCCTGATTTGCTCAGGGAAACTCCTCTTTTACTCAATCAAGAGCTCCAAGTACTTTACCGCTTGCTTCGATACGTATGCCTTGAATACTAATTATCCTTACTCTAGGGAGTCTCTTTTTTTTCAAGATGATTATTTCAGTTTTCTCCAATGCTAGATTAAACCCACGAGCGGTCACCCAATCTCTCACTCAGCGCATTAGCGTACCTAGCATAAGTTGCGCTTATTCAACGGTTTTTCCATCGATTAGAGCCGCAGCATCATCCGCATAGCCGATCAAGCGCAACTCATCTGGCATCTCCAGTCTTAGTAGCCCGTCGTATGATACGTTCCACTGGTCTGGACCAAAGATAGAACCCTGGGGAACGCCCGATGTAACTTCCATCCTTGGTTGGCCCTGTGTCGTATCGTGAAGCAGGCTTCGGTCCTTCAGAAGCCACATCAGATATTCTGGAGCATGTAAGGGGTTTTCCAACGTATTCAGAATATCCACCCATATCGCGGAGTTGAAAACGTTCCAGTGTCACCCATAGAACATTTCGTCGCTTGATGCAGCTATGTGCCTCTGCCTTTTGCACGACGCTCTCCACCTCGGCAATCGCATCAATGGTGGAGCGTACTGCTCTAAAGCTGTACTGCCGAGGAAATAGGTCTCTAGCAGCAGGGATCACGTCAGTATGTCTTCCCTTCTCTAGCACTTTCCCGGCCATGTCTAGCATGTACAACGGGCGGTATAAAGGCGTTAATCTGAAATTTCCTTTCCTTTTGCTGATCAGCACGAGCCTCCCTACCTTCCATCGTACCTGCTTTCAACTATAGGACGCTAGTGGCGATGAAATTGTCACTCCTTTTATTTCTGCCGTGATCGCTTTATGGACTTCGGTCGTTTCGGTACCGATCGTGGCAGTGCCCATAGAATTTTCGATCTTCTTTATACGTTCTCCCACCACGCGAACATTTGGCGTGTCTTGCGGAATTTACCACTCTTCTTTTTCAGGACGGTCTGGCATCCGCATCTTTTTTTTTTTGCTGCGCCCGGACGCCGCAGGAATCTCAGTCTGGACAAGGATATATGCTAATCTCTGTTTTTGTCTCTCTGCTGTAACTACATTTGCTGTCTTCTTTGTCGTTGTTGGTACTGCCCCCGATATGCAGTTAACATCGTGGCTGCAGTCACTGGTTGCATCATTGTTGTTGATGTTTTTACTTATTCTTTGGGTTTCTCAGATCAATTTTTATGTTTTTCAGTTGAAATCGTTCCATTTTGATTAGGTCTCTGTCGGCGCCACTATCTCTATTAGTGTGTGCAGTCGCCTTTTTGGTCCCATGGTTATCTTTGCAAAGCAGGAAGGCCAATTGTGTTTTAATAATGTGTGGAAATAGCTCCATTGGTTTTTTCACTGCCTCTTCCCTTAGCGATGAGATTCCTGTAAACTGAAAAATCCGAAAAAAATCACAGCAATAGATTTTTGTGCGTACTAGGGCAGCAAATACCAATCTACTTAGCAATAATTTGAAACATGAGATTCGCGTGAGTCTTGCTCTTTCAATTATTTCAACAATGTACGGATCAAAAGATCTTTTGTATGCAATAGAGATGGAAATGATAACTTGGAGCCTCGAAGAAAAGATGGCAAAAAATATCTAGCAACATTACAACAACTCTTTATGAAATCTACAACATTGCTTTGAAGCCCCCGATATGTAGAATTCTCTATCGTTGAGAACATAGAATGATTTTTCTATGTGCCATGATTTTTTTATATTAACATTACAATACGCAAACATCGTTCCTTATCAGCGGCTACTACTCGTATAATAATGTGTTTCTGAAATTCGTAATTCAATTAGTTTATTATCGCAACATATAGTGTCAATAAATTAATTAATTTTTAACTTATTATTAATTAAGTGAGGAAGGTGATAAGAAACAAGAAGGGTAGGAGACAGATAGCAAGAAGAAGTTCAGGAGAGAGATAAGAAAAGAGAAGAAAAAATAGATCGGAAGAAAGAATAAGAAGGTACGAGATGATTTTGAAAGAGGAGGTACAGAAAATTTAATCAGCGTGACGAGTATAGGAGAATGAACGGAGTGAAGGAAAGAGATCGAAGATTTCTTTCCATTGAAGATAGAAGATAGCGGAAGAAGTTTGGGGCTCTGCGTAAGTGCTTCCAGAATTGAGTTACCGACATAGGTAAGTTTCAATAATTTTTCTCGATTTTATTGATTTTGAATATTTTGTGTGATATAGAAATATTATTTGGTAGGTACTGGGTATATATAATGCATGATATTGAGTGCTACTCTTTGGGACATATGGAGTATGCGTCCAATGAATTTGTTGCTGATGGACTCAAGCAATACAGTCGTATCATTATCCGGAGGCAAAACGATCCGAATTTGGAATTGCCGAACAGGTACGAACATTAACGGAATAACAATCCCAGCCCTTGAGTCAATCCAGCCGTGAGAAGTTGACGGCTCGTCTTCTACCCTTGATTTGCTCGTATTTGACTCCGATTAAAGCATAATTGTGTAGAAATTGTACCAAAAGGACTGTTTGGTTGAGTCAAGTCATTAATTTGCCAGTGATAACATCCTAGATTCAGCTTTTTACGAAGATTATTTGCTCGTCATTTTGATCGTAGACGGATGATTCAGAACAGAATCGATCGAATACTCAGGGTTGTGTCAAACTCTTCCAAGAAGAAGTACGGTAATGTTTCAAAATATTTCAAGCAAAAAAAAGAAAGAATCGATGAAAAACTCGGTTGGACATATACTTGCCACTAAATGGGTGAAGCTTAGTTTGGCCGATATTGTCAAACCGCGAATTAATTCAACTAACGAAAGAACCTCAGCTTGTGACATAATGGAGAACCATCCGAAAATACTTCAAGGCCCTCTATACTGGAACATCTACAACCAAGAGTGGATAAATCGTTGGTTTACTAAGCGACTAAGCTGGTGCTTCCAGTTCAACTTTGGAATCAGCGCTGATTGAACCACGTTGCCTTACCCAGTCGACTTATTACATCAAATGGGAGGTAAGTATGCCGCCTAGAGGGTAGGGCTTTTACAATCGTTGACTGATCGGTTCCGTTTTCCAGGTCAGGTACGCAGTGCCGTAACTTGTGTTTGGCATTTTTTTTTTACTAGCATAGAATATTATGGTTGGAATTCAAGAAGCTTATGTCTAGCAACACGTCAGTATTTAGATTAGGAACGCGCAAGTTCGATTTTATTGTTATTGATTTGTGGGAAGCCTGTATGGGCTACGGTAAATTAATGGAAACTTTTTTCTTAGGGAACATTATTGAACGCATTTTAAATGGGCAGTTTATCGGTGTGGTGAGCTAAGCCTACTCGCGTATGACCTGCGACCAAAATTCCTCTCCAAACTAGCTGGCTTGCAAGCAGCCACCTCGGAGTAGACTAAGATTACCCGGAACCGTTGACCTTTAGCGTACAGTGCGAGCACGTATCGAGGCTTCACGTCTTTAACCAATGAGAGATCGATTTAAAGTTCCTTCAGGAAATCTCGGATGAACGGACCAAGAGAAAATCGCTACAGGTTGAATATGGTATCATATGAAAGTTCTTAGTAAGATATTTTTATTTCCGAACTTAAAACTTTCTTAAAAGGAGGTATAGAGGAAGCGAAAGAACACAAAAAATATGGCCCCCTTCTCCCGCGATTCAATATCTGGCGACCGAAAGTCTTGCAAAAATCACAGATGTAGATCTTAATGTGCACTAGGGCAACAAATGCCTCACAAGTCGAAATTCGAACTACTTTGTTAATAATAGTATCTATGATTTATGAATTTTACAATTTTACATTTAAAATCAATAACTTATTTTCTTACTTTGAACCACTCTAGCTCCCTTGGGAATGGGGTTTCGAAAAAAAAAATTGATAAAACTTAAGCCACTTTGTCCGAATAAAGGTTTTCGAGGTCGGAAAAGAGCTACATGGGTTACAAAAAAATAGATTCGCTACTATCAATCTCCTCATTATGACACCAAGTATTCTGTGTGACATGCAAAAGGATCACCAGATTGATGCGATATATACGTCAAGATTTTAGCAAACTGTTGGATCATGTAAATCGTTAAGTATTGATATAAACACTATAATTTTCAAGTAACCGGCCATTTACTCAGTTGGATCTATTACTACCTTGAAAATTGGACAGAAAGTGTCAAATTTCAAAGACGCATACTTAAACAAATTTATGTCTACTCTGGAGCTCCTCAAGGAAGTCATTTAGTGCCTTTTCTGTTTAATATTTTCATATCTAATATCTCAGCAGTATTACATGATGTCTTTCTTTTTTTTTATACAGATAATCTAAAATTTTGTCGCGTCATTTTTTCTTCATCGCATATGATGTTTCTTTGTTTCTCCAGTCTAAGATCAACACTCTTCTTGAATGATGCAACAGCAATTAACTCTCCCTAAACTTGAAAATTGCCAGTTGATAAGTTTTTCATGAAAAAGGAGCCCTCATGGCACTGAGTAGAGGCTATAACATTGACGACCTTCGTGCCGGCCTATACCAAAAGCTCCGTTTTAAACTTCAGTACAATGGAGTTGCAAGTATATCCAGGGCAAATAAGCTGCTAGGTTGCATCAAATGAAGAGTTAAAGAATTTAAGAACAAGTTTAGCAAACACAACTCCCCACCAACTTCCAGATTCTTTTAAAAAATAAATGTCCGATAATCTCTTCATTCCTCATAATAATAATAATCCATCGCACAACAGTCCAAATCTGAATCTAGGCATTGAGATTTTTGCTGTTAGGGTACCTCATTCCATGACCGTGATGGCATTTAAGGTAAAATGGGCAATATTACGCACAAAACATGTGATTATTACCTGATTTTACAATTAGTACCCATCACAGCTGGGTGGGCTGATATTCCGACCGTAGCGTAAGAAGCTCAAACCCGATGTCGCCACAAAGGTATGAACTTGGGAACTGCTGCGCAAGCGGATTGTGTCCTAGCCCACTGCTCCACACGGATTCATTATGATTGTACCTAAAATTTATTGTAGATTAAGTAAAGAAATGTTTAAATGTATCAGTTTTATTATACTCTCATATTTACATGTAGAGTAGAAGCATAACCGCTGCCGGTCGGTCCGCGACTGCCTATCCCTGCAAACCATAAAGAAATGAATGCACCCGTGAATGCACTACTTGCATTCATTAGGAAATTCATTAAAACTCTAATAGAGCTTTGGGAAAAAATTTATCTATTTACCTCTCATTGGTAAGAATGTATGTGCGTTTCCCCTACCGAAAACTTTTCACCCTGCACCATTTTATCTGGATGAGGCGACGTGTGCATTGTATAGATTTCTTTTTATATTCCTTATTACTAATCAATTTCATTTAAGTCATAGCCAATTCTCAAAGTTGCAGGATTACTTTCCAAAAACTTTGAGCATATCTGCACTTTTACGTGCTACCTTCTGCAGCGTCGTTTATCAAATGAAGTAAAAAAGTTCCCCTTGCATAGGATAATAGATAGAGAATTGGAAATGACTCTAGAAAGAGTGGGGCGAATGAATACATAATTACATAGGATATGTGTGAAGCGCTTGTGGCATGGGATGGAAAAGTGACTAAGCTATTAAAAATATCGTGCGAGCGTTTGCAAACTGATGAGCGATGGTTTCCTGGGATGTTTTTAAGGGGTTTGCAAAAAAATTTTCTACTAGTTTAGTAGTAGTCTTTTGTCTAAGGAAGATTGCGGAAACTGTAACAACAGGCTTTTGCCTAATATAGGTTTTGTTAATGAGTTTAACTTAAAAACAGGAGCCACTCCCCTGTACTGTAATCATCGATTCATGGCCAATTTTTTCGAATCCTAGAATGGTTACAAAGCCCTTTTGCTAGGAGCTCTCTCCTGCCTTTTCGACTTGTTTCACCTATGAGTATTAATTGTAGGTACTCATCTTCAATCATTCATTAAATTGAATCAAGTGCTCAAAGCATGCACCTTAAACGATAAAGTTGGGGAAAAATAATTCAAAATTATTCAATCTTCGCATTTAAAGCGGCCACTACTTTGTTTTACGATTATTGATACCACTATTTTTTCACGCAAATCCTAGCAAAGTTGTAGTGTCTAAGTCGGTAAAAAGCGGACTTTGTTCCATAGCCATATTTTTCCATAGTAATACAGCGCATATTGCTCCATACTAATACAGAAAAATTCAAATCGCTATAACTTCGTTAAATACTATTCGATCTTTATGAAAATTTCAGAAAAGATCAATCTTATAAAAAGTCGTCTGTGTTCTGAATTTTATTGAATTTAAGGGTACCGTTAAGATTTTATTCAAAAAAATGTAAGATCGATAAATCATACTATTACTAACAAAGTTGAGTGAGTATTTGTTGTAGTTATCATCATAAAGGCCTACATTCATGATTTTTTTCAGATTTTTCTGATGGAAGGTGTCCAATCGCAGGGGGGGTACGCGAAAAGTTCGTACATTTCCCCTTCCCCTGCCCCTCTCGATACAGATAAAGCAATTTTAAGACTTGTTAAGAAAAGATCTCATTAAGACCTTTCCAATGCCACCGTCCTCGACTACCAATGGTGAAATTTTTTTTGAGGGGTCACCTCCCTATATGGGGAGACCCCCCTAAAATCCTTTGAAAAACTTTTCCAGCCTTGAACTTTCAAGAAGTCACCACTTCTGATCTGTCCACAAAGTTTCATTGCTGTAGCTTCTATAGTTTTGGAGAAAAAGTGCTGTGACATACAGACGGACGGACGGACGGACAGACGGACACAGGTCGTGATTGCAATAGGGTTTTATATTTCAGTACAAAACCCTAACAAGACTAAGTTGACAGTTTGACGGAATTTTTCAGCAGGAGCCATGGGAGATCTTTGCGACGGCGGTTTCGGAGACAATAAACATAGTTGATTTGCTCCTGACATAAAGCCTTTTAGTATTATTTTTACTGGCATGCTTTTTTTATTACATATTGATTATTAATGAGGATGAATATGAACATAGACCTCAACCGTAATAAGAAGAGAAGACTGAGTCAGCAGGTAATAATTTTTTCTTGTTTTAATTTTAACGAATATCAATTTTTATCTTAGTAAGTTTGCTTTTACAATTGCAATTTAAAATGAGAGTTGTGGTCTTTGAATATTTCCATGTTATTCATCCATTTTTATGTCTTAAATTTAAATGTGAAAGCTGAAATTATTGCAAATACGAAAGAAACATCGATGACATCTGATTTTAGTACTAAAGAAAAATAGCAATGCATACCAACGTTTTTTTTGTATAAATAATCATCCGACAAGTTGGAATGAAGGCATATGCCATCTGGCAATATAAAATACAACCCGTGAATAATTGCGTTGATGCAGATTTGTAGTTTCACATCTCCATTGAATATAAATTTGAGATAATTTTTCGAATTAATTCACTCTTATGTGTAAATATGAACTAATTTGCAATACAATACTACTACATTTAAATAATTTTCTATTACAAGGTGTCAGGCGTTGTCAATCATGCGAATCAATTGTGTACCCTAGTTATTGTATTGAGTGAATAGATTTGACAATATTTTTTAAAATTATGAAATGGGTTTCTAATATAAAAACAATCGAACTTCTCCTTTCCCTCTAACGTGTATGGGACCCGCAACGTTGGCGGGCTCTTTATGAAAATGAGCTAGCCATCGGGTGAGCTTCTCCTTTCTTTGTTGTTTCAGGAGCTCTCACCTGGGATGATTGGCCTTCCACTTTTTGTACATAGCAAAGTTAGCATTTAGATCTTAGATCCAGTTAGGGAGGGTACAAGGAGGCACCACTACCATCCGGATGCTCCACTCTTTTTGTGGGCTGTAAATATCCGCGTCAACGACGGATTCGTGTCTTAATTTGAAAAAGTCGTCGCGTCTGATTATTGTTATATCCTTCAGTTGGTTACCTCCACCTTCAACGCCTGCCAAATGTGTCCCGTATCGACTTACCAAAAATTCGCAGTAGAGCTTAATTTTTCGAAGTGGGTCCTTGCACTGATGAAAAGAACCCGTCCCACGATACCGCGACGCTAGCCACCAGCGCGTTTACGCATCGTCAGGCAAAGCCATTCTATTGAGCACTAATTTTTCGGTGGCTGAGGCGGCAGCCCACCGAGGCAGTCCTGAACGCACGTTTCAACATTCCATTAAACACTACGAAAGACCTACTAGTTTCGCATCCCGTCTGGCTTTACTTTATGGCTAGCTCAAATTTTGTGAAAGGGCCAGAAGAAGTAGTCTCTCAAAAATTCAAGTCTTGTCAAACATTTCAAAATTTTTTAAGGGGGTCCTCCCTTATAAATGTGTAGCCCTTCGGGTCCAGGGGAGGCAAAATGTAGGAAATATTTTTGCATCCTCCTTCTTACGATTAAACACCTTTCAGCTGAAAAATCTGAAAAAAAACACGGAGATATGTCTTTATGAGTACAACTAATACCTTCGCCTAACTTTTTTTTACAATAAAAGGTTTGTAAATTTCGCAGTTTCCTCTATAGAATCATAAGAGTACCCATAAATTTGTGTAAATTGATATGAAATTCTTATGCTCACTAAATTTCATGAAAATCAGATCATAACTAAGCAAGTTACAGCCATTTTGATTGTATGGAGTTATAACAACAATAACACGTGTCAATGGTTGATACCTATCTCAAATCGACCTATTTTCTTCCGTTTTTCACAAAAATTTAAGAAATAGTGTTTAATTTAAAAATGTTCAATTGACTGAGCATTCAGATAAATTTTTTAACCTAGAACAAAATGGTGGCTGCAATGTACTTATGAAAAGAAAACTCTGCATTTTTGCATGAATTTGAACGATTTCTTATCCAAGTATTAAATGACTAATTCAAGTCATCGATTCATGCTATAAGAATTTTGTTTCGAGTCCTAGGATATTAGAAAGCCCATCTGATACACTCTCTTGCTTATTCAACTTGTTTGTTTATATTGATCTGTTCTGCTTATATTTCGACAACTAAAAAGTGTCGCCTAGAAAACTTTATTTAAGCAAGCATAATATGTTTCTGGGTGTCAAAAATTCTTCTCTGCGCCCATAAAACTCTTATCAGTATGGGGAAAGACTGTTGACCTAAACACAATAAAATTACGAAAAAAAATAATTGACCTAGGGAGCAGTGATTATCACACTATAATATTCACGCGTTAAATCAAACATTTTAAACGAATAGTTCTGTGATTAGCATTTACCAAAACAATTGGTCGCTATCTGCTGAAATAAAGTACAACAGTCACCATAATGTTGAGTGAGGTCGATTTGGAACAATATCAGAAAGCATCACAAAGTTACTATGACCAAAGTTAGGCTAATTAACTGAGCAGATAAAGGAAAAATAATTAATCGTTTAAATCAAGGATGTTACGCCAAACATATTGAAAGATCAGTTAGAACGTATTTCCTGGTGAGATGTCTATAAATTCTCTTATACTCGTATTGCGAAGAAGGCTTTTGCTGAGATCCGATCAAACAATTGATAAGCTCTTCTTTGTCTTCTACTTATACATATAAGTTACACTACAAAGAGTACCTTTTCGCAAAAAATTACATTGGCTTTACTGATAATATGCAGTAATAAACCTCTACAATTTGGTAAGTCCTGATAAAAGTGTATCAAAGATCAAATTTAATCAAATAATTGAAGGTAATCAAGAAATTAGCGACTACACCTACGTGTCTGAGTGATTTGCCAGGTAATAGTTTTATATTGGAAAGTTGTTTTTAAACCAGCAAAATTTACTTTTCTTTCATTCGACCTCAAACTGGCTTTGTTTATTTAGCTTCAGAGTCGGCAAAAAACATATCTTGTAACCCCATTTCTTGAGTCCTGATCAAAATAATCCTTATGAATATTAAGGAATAAAACTTGGGTAAAATAAAATAAATAGATGAAATTGTGAGCTAAGCACTCCAGTTTGTAAAAATTGGGTATTTTTGATGCGCTATCTTATATCTGCCGTTTCAGATTTTTGAAGCAACGAAGCATGTCTGATTTGTGAACAGACCTGTCTTCGTATTTTAAATACATGCAATAACAGAAACGAAAAATTGTAAAATCAATTGCGATTTTATTCTATACAATTCTGTGAACTAGTCATAAATTTACGTTAGCCTTGTTAGTGTTAATGTAAATCTTAAATATAGCGAGACAGAAGTAGCGACACTACCACCAACGTCGCACACAGAAATTAAATCGACACGTGCGACGTAATGGATGGCGGAGACGTCAAGTTCCGCCGCTGTTCCTGAAGACCGAGGAGTACAGTATGAATCAAAGACGTAAAATCATGGGCAAAGCCTATGATCTATAAAGCGAGTTCGCATAGAACAAATTCTCGATCGAACGGTATTCAACCTTCAAAAATCAATTGGAGAAGGCATAGAATGACCGGTTGCGAGTTTTATTCGTTATTTCACTTGTGCAGCATTCGAAGTACAAATTTGTCTGCAAGGACCGCGTGAAAACGAGAGTACTTTGCGCTGTTGCGTATGAGATGCTACAAAAAATTGAAGAATTCGGTATCAAGTGATTTGTGCATTTTTGTCAAAGGACGGCGATTTTCCCACCCGATATTGTTTCACTAACCAAGTAATTATCAAGTAAAATTTATGTTTTATACCGTAAGTACATTTTGAGTGTTTTATTTATTAAAATTTTTATTTTGATTGCCCATTTGTTGATATCTATACGGTGACCATATTAATTGCGGAAATCGGCGGGCATGAAGTTAGGCAGGTGCTTGCAGAGGTATTTGTGTGGAAGTTACACCATATATGTCCTTTTCATTTTCATCTTATTCCTCATTGAGTACGTTCGAAAACAACAGAAAATCGACGTTGTTCCTGAAAGTTTAGTACCAAGTGGATAGCGCGTACACTTTTGGTCTCAAAATACAAATTTTGATGCAAGCACTCTCAAATTCATTCAAATTCAAATGATTTATTGATTAAATCGCTATGAATTGTATAAAAACTTAAAGCAAATTTTAAAACATTAAAGTACTCAAAAACTTAATGGCTCACATGGCACTCTAAATATTAACAATATTCAATCAAAAAATTGGTCAAATCATATCAAATGTTATCAAATGAAATTTATAATTTTGATAATTAAGTAGAAAAAAGATGAAAAAATCAACCACCAACGATTCATGTCCAAATACACGAATACTTCCGAAGGTATGAAGCCAGTGGCGAGACAAATCTCACATTTATAGACCACGATACTATTTCAAACAAACTTCAAAATGAATGCATCGACTCTCATCATTTTGGTAATTTAATAGACACTTCGGTTCAGTACATAGTGTTTCCAATTTGTCCCGGGGTTTCTGTATACCCCAGTACATGAGACATTTTCTTTCAAAAACTTGTACCATTTCCATTGTACCAGCACTCTAGTTGTACCAAATTTGTCAAAACTGGTCAAACCAAAGCCTTGTAACCGCAGGGGAAGTGCCGGTCGACAGGAGTACTCTTGGAGGCTAGCATTCTTTAGGGAACGTGCTCCCATGGACCTAGAGATTTGAAGGTCGCTGTTAGATTCCTGCTGGAATGGCAGGTAACGGCCCTGACTGAATCTAAACTACGCTTCGGACGATGAATTTGAATTGATACTTTGGACCTACCTGCTTTGCACGATAGCGCCGAGGCGACATTTGTTTGTAAACGGCTCCAAGTCAACTATCATATCGTCTCCGTCTCGATCAAATCTTCGCAGGCCTCGGTGCATGTTCAAAGTTCGCACCATCGGGTTGGTGGTGTAGGTACGATTGAGACTCTGGCTCTGAGCAATTGTCTCCCTAAGGACTTGCGCCAACCCTCGCCTGGCTTCCCTGCCCTGCAAAAATAAGCATGTAACCAGAAAGGCTAATACATACATGACCGGAGATAGCGGCTCCGAGGGGGACCCAATGAAACTCGAGCAACTTCAACTAAAAAACCTAAAAACACATAAAAAATTATGTACGACGACGCAACCAGCGGCTGCAGTCACGATGTTAACAGCACATCAGGAGCGGTACTAACAACGGCAAAAACGTCGCCAAAAACAAGGATAATAGGAACGGACGAAAAACGAAGATTAGCGGACAGCCTTATCCAGACTGAGATTGGAGTGGCGTTCGGACGCAGCAAAAAAAAATTATCCGAGTGCCAGAGCATCCTAAAAACGAAGAATGGGAAATTATGCAGGACGTGAATTTGATGGTTGCTGCAGCGATCGCTACCAAAGCGACCGTAGCGAGGTTCTAAAATACAGAAATAATAACGAACCATCCTGAGGTCTACAAAGTGATCATGGCAGAAAAAGAAAAGAGTGACCATTTCATCGCCACCGCCGAAAATGTAGCTGAAGTACTGTACTCGGAACAGAAGCCGATAACCTCTCCCAAGGAAGGAGGTCGCAAAGCACAATTGCGTCTAACGACATCGAAAGAAAGGTTAAAACGAATAGCGGGGGACAAATAAAATCTGCTAAAAATCAGCACAGGTGTAAAAAATGGCGTCCTTGAACTAGAAGAGCTCGTAGGCCAGATAGGGTATTACCGGAGGAGCCAGTTAAAGACAGAAGAGAACTACACGTTAAAAGAAGAGCAGAAGGCTAAAGAAACGCTGAGGGCTATGCCTAATGGGCATGCGCATATAGCTGTGCAATCAAACATTAATAAAAGAATGGCCCAATCGTAGGAGATTGGGATAAAAGAAGGATGAAAGAGGCACTTAATTGGAGTGGTTCCAGACAGTTCTGACAAAAGGAGAGAAGAAAGCCGCAAAGAAGCTTCTTCAGAAAGTGCCAGAAAATAAAATTTGCATAGACGCCCGGCAAGGAAAAAGGCCTGACGCGAAACAGGAGACAAAAAAGCCCCGATGAAGACCCCGATAGCAGACCCCGCTGGTAAAGCCCAGGATGGTTGATCCTACTGTTGCGGGATATCAGGGGTAATGTAAGGCCGGCAGACACTGACACTGCTATTAAAGCAGGGTAACCAACACGGTCGGGTAACACACTGATCGAATACGGAGCAGAGGTCGACAAGAAAGAAACATTCTGCGATGCAGTCCTCGGCAAAACCGTAACTGTGGCCTGACTTAAGCCGATGCCGACGATCGAAATAAGATACATTAGCTGCATCACGGGCCTAGCCGAGGTATGGGAGCTCCCTAGCGTAAGCAGGATCAAAATGAGGCTGACACCAGAAAACTATAGGGGACCACGCATGGCCATCATTGACTTGATCGAAAAGGATGCCGAACAACTTCTGCATCAAGGTAACCTGGTACTGTCGTCATCTGAGTTCAGAGCAGTAATTTCCAGGCGGAGGGCTGTGGTCAGGGGGATGGTTTCGTGTTGATTGGCTGCTTATTTAGTATGTAACTAACGCAGAACGAATCGATATCACATTTCCAAGCCAAGCTTAATACTTTGGAGGGCGCTACCTCGCACGCAGATGGCAACGTGCTCGTTGAGGGAGACTTCAACGCTAAAGCAATCGAGTTAACTGATTCGTGCAACAAATTTTGTTTGTCAGCACAAGTTAAAATCATTCCGCAGTTTCCATCAGAAATTCGTACATTTCTGCGTGATAAATTATAAGCGAACAGTTGAAGTGAAGTGTAGTAAATCAAATAAAAACATAAACAAAGACTGTCATTTATCGTGTAAAACGGGGCAATAATAATTACAAAACATGTAAGAATTCATCAGTTGTAGATAAAATCCTTTTTGATTATATTATGAAAAAATAGTCTACAAAAATAAACAAAACAAAGAATACGCCCAATAACAGATAGGGCAATTCTTGAAATTTTAATTTTTAAATACACCGTTGAAGTAGAAGCAACAATTTAGCTAAGCAAATTATTTAAGCAAACGTGAAATTGGATATCCACGCGTTATTTCTTCCTCTACATTTTGATAAAATCGTATGGATACTAGCAGTATTTTTAATGTAGAATATATGTTTGCGATTGGCCGCTACCTGCCCCAACAACGAGCACTCGTCGAAGGACTGGGTAAGTATCTTCTTTTTTCTAAATAAAAAAAATCTTTGATAAACAATTACAGCGAAAAATATTACGACTTAAAATACAACGACACTAATCGACATATAAGAAGTAAGACTGTTCAGAAAAACATTTTTTAGGGTTTTGTACTAAAATACAAAACCCTATTGCAATCACGACCTGTGTCCGTCTGTCCGTCTGTCCGTCCGTCCGTCCGTCCGTCCGTCCGTCTGTATGTCACAGCACTTTTTCTCCGAAACTATAGAGGCTACAGCCATGAAACTTTGTGAAAAGGTCAGAAGTGGTGACCTCTTCAAAGTTCAATGGTGAAAAAATTATTTAAAGGGGTTTAAGGGGGGTCCCCCCATATAGGGAGGTGACCCCTCAAAAAAAAATTTTCACCATTGGTAGTCGAGTAGGGTGTCATTGGAAAGGTTGCAATGAGATCTTTTCAAAACAGGTCTTAAAATTGCCTTATGAGTACCGAGGGGGGCAGGGGAAGGGGAAATGTACGAACTTTTCGCGTACCCCCCCCTCGCGATTGGACACCTTCCATCCGAAAAATCTGAAAAAAATCACGAATGTAGGCCTTAATGAGTACAACAACAACAAATACATGAGAAGTCGAAATCCACTCAACTTTGTTAGTAATAGTATGATTTATCGATTTTATGTTTTCTTGAATAAAATCCAAACGGTACCCTTAAATTCAATAAAATTTTGCAAACTGATGACTTTTTATAGGATTGATCTTTTCTGAAAGTTTCATAAAGATCGAATAGTATTTGACGAAGTTATAGTGATTTGAATTTTCCTGTATTACTATCGAACAATATGCCCTGTATTACTATGGAAACATATGGCTATGGAGCCATATGCGCTTTTTACCGAATTAGACACTACAGCTTTGCTAGGATTTGCATGAAAATTGCAGGAATGATAGGTATCATGAAGATGAGTACATATAATTAAAACAAGTCGAAGAGGCAGGAGAGAGCTCCTAGCAAAAGGGCTTTGTAACCATTCTAGGATTCGAAAAAATAGGCCATGAATCGATGATTACAGTACAGAGAAGTGACCCCTGGAAAAAAATTTCATGAAAGGTAGTCGATATGAGTATCAACTGAAAGTTCTCTATGAGAGCTTTTCAAAACTGTTCTCAAACTGACAGTTTTTGCTTCAGTGGGGGCACAGTGGGGGAAATACATGAAAAATGTGTTTCCTCCCTCGCGAATGGACACCCGTGATCTTAAAAGATCTGAAAAAATTATCAAGGGAGATATTTATGGGTATAACTCTAACAAATACCTCAGAAGTCAAAACTTTGTTAATAAAATAGTATGATCCTCGAATTTCACATTTTCTCCAATAAAATCGTCTTTGACATGTTTCTTGATTTTATTCGTTGCTGGTTACTGCATTTTGTAAGTTGAGTACAAAACCCTTCTGACATGAGTATAGGTCTGTCTACCCAACTTGTTTTTTGTCTAATCTTGTTTTCTGTGTAATAAAATCAAGTCATCACTCTTTATTTTAACCAACCAAACAGGTTTATTATCAAATCAACATTGTAATAATTTGCCATTTAAATTTTGTATGCGAAGTAAATATTCGAACATATTTAACGTGAAATGATAAAACTATTTGATTTTTTTATCGAAATTTAGTCATAAGCTGTAAACAAAGGTTAAGCTATCTTTTCATAGCACATGTTAATTTTTGTATGGTTTGAACTTTCTTCTGACGTTCAAACTTTGAGCACGTGGAATAAGGGTACAGTGTAGGTTGGTTTTTTTGCTTATTTGTTAAATTATCCATTTCATTTAAAAACTTGAAATGAAAATGCTCAAATACCAACAAGATGACACGATAACATCATACTTTTTTGCATAACAAACTAGTATGTATACTAAAAGAAACATCAAGAACTAAGAAAAGCATAATTCTTTACTACATTGTGAATTTCAATGATTGTTTTAAAATGAAAATAATAAATTGCTAAAACCTGAAAGCCTTCGATCTTTCATTTCTATGGAACGCTGAACAGGTATGGGACCCGCTACGTTGGCTAGGCATCGGGTGAGCTCACCCCTTTTCCTTTGTTACAGGTACTCTTGCAAGGTAGAGTGGCCGTCCGCACGGGTTTCTTATTTATAATAAAATTTTGCATGATTCAGTCATATAAGACTTTAATATAAATCTGAAACATCTTTGTTTTTCATTTAAGGGAAAAGCTCATGCGAATGATGTCTGTATGAATTTTTCATTTAAATGGAAAATATACGGCCAGGTCTACAATAAGTCTTGATCCGAATGGGGGGATGCGAGGAGGCACTACTTCCACCTGGATGTTTCACTCTTATTTATGGGTCGTAAATATCGAATATAACAACAAAATCCACTTGAGTCCCGCGGGCGTTAATCAGGTTCGGTCTGTTGCTTTGTTTTAGTATTTCATCCCTTCTGTAGGTTACCTCGGCCTCGGCACCGACGAACCGCCATATTTTATCTTGTTTTTGTAGTGGGCCCTTGTGCTGGGGAAAAGAACCCACGCCACGACACCGCAGTGCTAGCCTGCCAGCGCATTCACGCGTCCTCAGACAAGGCCAATTTCGGCGTGCCCTAATATCTTCGCCCGCCGAGGGAGCAAACCATTGCTGCAGTCCTTAACGGACAAAGAACATCCCTCAATCACTTCAAACTCTGAACCAAAGATGGATCCTGGAGGAATAATAGTATACTCAGCGTTTCATTGCCGGGACCTTTAGCCCGCCTCCTTCAGTCTGACATTTCTGTGAGCTACTATCACAATTGCTATCGCAACTATTAAGCACATCATGATCAATAAACGAATGTACTCGGAAGCACAAGAATCGACCAAGCATGATCAATATCTGAAAGTGACGTCACTGCGGCCATTCAGAATTTCTCGAATATTCCAGGTAGTTCACCAATATAAGAGAAATGGATTGAACAACTAGAGGCCCTATATAAAGCCGAGCTGAATGAATGAGGGGATTAAATAAAACCGCGATACTAAAACCGCGATAGAGTGAAGCGTGAAGTAAAGGCTATATTGATTGATTGATAACACGCGACAGTGGTGTCGAGGAGTGACAAAGAAAACTTCGAAATTGAAAACTTTTAAACATTTTCAAAGTGCACAATAGTGAAATTTAACGTGAAAACTGGTACAAAAATATCCGAAACAAGAAAAATGCCACGAAGCTTACATCTACAAATTGATGAATTGACTATATCGGAGCATAAGGAGGAGTTGGAATAGTGAAATCTGGCTACACAAGGTACAAAGGCCATACTGATTGCACGCTTGCGTGACGAGATCAAGTAAGAAGGCGTGAATCTGGATTCAGGTGAGCCCTCAGATGCGGAAAAATGCACAGAAGGTAGAGAAGCAGAAACACCAAAATCAAAGGAACCAGAAAATGCGCTGATGCAAATGTTGATGCTGATGCAGCAAGAGCAGCGATAACAGTCATCGAGGTTAACAGCGAAGCTAAATGAACCGACATCCAGTTTGGCTGCGAAGCTTAATGAACAATCAGCGAAGCTAAACCAACAAGCGATCGAAATCAAGGCGGATTTACAAAAACAGTCAACCAAAATAAAAGCGGAGCTCGGTAGTCTGGACAAACAAATTATGTGCGTCGAGGAAAAGGTTTACCAGGTTGAGGAGAGAATCAACCATGAGATCAGCCAGGTCAAGGAGAGAATAAACCATGGTAATGGCCAGGTCAAGGAGAGAACGAACCATGAGATGGAAAAAATGAAAAAGGAATTGGAAGAAGCGAAGCCAGTAGTAACCACCTCACCAGCCCCGCTTGCAACCACAGCGCAAAGCTCATCCAGAAATGTGAAGGCACAAATATTCGACGGGCAAACGGTCTGGAGCATTTACAAAACACAGTTTGAAGCCGCCGCTAGGGCAAATCGCTGGAATGAGCAGGAACGAGCAACTTCATTAGTTCTTGCTCTAAGAGGCCCAGCTGCCGAGCTTTTGCTCACTATCCCCGTTGAGTTGCACTCAAACCCGGCTGCTATAATGAACATCTGAAGCAGATTTATCGGTTACAGCTACGTCATCGGATGCAGAAGTCTGGCGAAACCTTACAACATCTAGCCCAAGACATTGAGTGACTTTCACTTTTGGCCTACCGAGCTTATGACCCAGAACATCGAGATGACGCAGCAACAGAATCATTCATCAGTGCATTAAAGGACCAGAAATTGCAACAAGCCGTGCGTTTAGCTCAAAAGCAAACGGTTAAGGACGCATTGGCTTATAGTCTGACCTTTGTGGCAGGGAAAAATGTGACTCTTATTACTGCCCGGGTTCGCGAGGTAGTGGCAGACGAGTGAAGGTATGATCGCGTGGAAATTGAACGAGACCCGAATGTTAATGGTACGCCTAGATGCTGGAATTGCGAAGAGAAGGGGCACCTGCAAAGAAACTGCAAGAAGCGAAGAAAATCGAGCTATTGTCCAGGGTGCGCAGCTAGGAGAAGATCTAGACCGAGTCAGGGGCCCAGAATGCAAGCCCTTCAAAGAGGGGTCGGGAAACATATAAGAGCCAACTTCGTGGGGCAGAGGTTGGCTAGGTAGGTCGACATTCCGCACCACCATCATTGTGTCAAGACTACATCGTGGAGAAGCAGACTTATGCCTTCTGGGTCAAGTTGACGGAGAACATTGCAGCATAACAATCGACACTTTTGCAACCCGGTCGATTATTCGACCAGACTTAGTGAGGAATGACTACTTCACAAGGGCAGAATTTTCTCAATACAGATAGCTACGGGAGAAACTGCACCTGTCCATGGAGAGGTCAACCTCCAGGTACAATTGGGAGACCAGGTGTTCCGACATAATTTTCTGGTCGCGAACATTATGAATGACTGCATTCTCGGAATGGATTTTCTGCAACCACATGGAATCACGTTGGATTTGGGCAAACGGGTATTGAAATGGCAGAGTGTCAAAGTATTGATGAAGGATCCCAGCGTCCAAATTCCCAAGATGAATGTGGCAGTATGTACCGACACTGATGTACCGAATTCTTCCGAAAGCATAATATGGGCCAAGCTTGATGGTGATTCTGGAGACCACCGATCTTATATGATAGAGCCAGTGAAGACGTCCGCATTGCGGAGTTTGGTTGTAGGATGACGCCTTGTAAAATCTATAAGGAACGAATGCGTACCGGTTAGAGTCCTTAACCCCGCATACTCAACCAAGAGAATCAAAGCGGGAGAAGTCATCGGCAGCTGCCAGCTTGTTTCCACCATCACTTCTTTGAAAGCCACTCATGATCATCATTGGGAAAAGAGGCAAGACGCAGACAAAGCCCGGGAATCCACGTCTGCAATATTGAAGCAGATCAAATTGCCAGTGCAGCTATTCAAGCGAGCCTCTAATCTGGTCACCAAGTACAGTGACATCTTCTAAACAAGCCCGTATGACCAAGGCCGAACGAGTTTGGTAACTCACGTCATAGATACACAGGGAGCCAAGCCAATTCGACAAACACGGAGACGTCTTTCTATAGCCCAACAAAGAGAAGTGAGCGCACTGATATCGGACATGGAAAAATAAGGGGTTATCGAACATTCTGTCAGTCCATGGGCCGCGCCTGTAGTTCTAGTAAAGAAAAAGGATGGTAGCACTCGTTTTTGTGGCGACTATAGGCAGCTTAAAGATGTCACTAAGAAACATAGTTACCCGCTTCCACGCATCGACGACATCATGGAATCTTTAGCCGACGCAAAATGGTTTTCTACACTCGATCTCAAGAGTGGCTACTGACAGGTAAAAATCGACAAGACGAAACGAGAGAAGACGGCATTTTCAGTTGGAACCGGGTTAAGGCAATTCGTGGTGATGCCATTTGGGCTTTGCAAGGCTCCAGCCACCTTCAAATGCCTGATGGAATACGTGCAACGAGGTCTGACCTGGAGGACCTGCTTGGTGTACCTAGATGACATCATTGTTATTGCGAGAACGTTCGAAAAGCATGTGCAAAGGTTAGAAGAGGTTTTCCTTCGATTGCGACTGACAAATCTGAAACTTAGTCCCAACAAGTGTGTCCTTTTTGCAGCTGAAGTAAAATACCTGCCACACGTTGTATCACCAGAAGGCGTCAAAACAGACCCTGAGAAAATTGAAGCCGTGAAAAGCTGGCCAACACCAAAGAACAAGCGCCAACTACGAAGTTTTCTGGGTCTGGCAACCTACCATCGAAGATTCGTCAAAGACTTTGCCAAAATAGCTAAGTGTCCCCATCAGGTAACCGAGAAAGCTCGTCCGTATGTCTGGAATGAGCAATGTCAGGCTGCCTTCGAGACCTTGAAGGAGAAGTTGTGTGAATCACCCGTGCTGGCATATCCAAAATCCGGAAAAATGTTTGTAGTTGACACCGATGCGAGCAACGGTGGGATTGGAGCTGTCCTCGCCCAGCAGATCTATGGCGAAGAAAGAGTCCTCTCGTATTACAGTCGAGTTCTCTCAAAAAGTGAGAGCAACTAATGCGTGACCAGCTATTGGCTTTAATAGAGGCAACCAAGCAGTTCCACAAGTACCTATATGGCCAGAAACTTGTTCTTTAAACACACCATGCATCGCTGAGATGGCTGCCTAATTTCAAAAACTCCGACGGACAAGTTGCGAGATGGATCGAAAGATTGCAGTCATACGACTACGAAATTGTTCATTGAAAGGGCAGAGTTCATGGAAATGCTGACGCCCTATCTCATCGTCCATGTCCAGCTAACTGTAAGCATTGCCGACGGATTGAGGAAAAGGAGCCGACCATTGATCTGCGAGTGATAATGGCCGAATTCGATGAAAGTTGGTCACTGGAGGAATTCGAAATGCCCAGCTAGCCGATGAAGACATCGGACCATTGTTCATATGGAAGGAGACAACTGGGCGATGCATGGCGCCACCCTGAAAAGTTATTGGGCACAATGGAACTCCCTTCAGGTGGACGGTGGCGTACTCAAGCGGAACCGAGAAATGGCGGATGTCAGCTCCTACAGGATGCAAAGCATACTTCCCAAAAGCCGAATCCATGATGTAGTTAAGGAAATGCATGAAGGATCCTCAGGAGGCCACCTTGGTGTTAGCAAGACCTTAGCGAAATCGCGGGAAAGGTTTTACTGGCTCCATGCTCAAGAAGACGTAGAGGACTGTCGTCGTAGATGCATGATTTGCGCTTCCGTCAAAGGCCCAAAGCGACGGCCGAGAGGACAAATGCAAACCTATAACGTGGGGGTACCATTTGAAAGGATTGCTGTTGACATCGCAGAACCCTTTCCTGAATCCGAATGGGGAAATCGATACACCCTGGTTGCGGCCGATTATTTCAGCAAGTGGCCCGAGGTCTACCTCATTCCCAACCAGGAAGCAACTACTGTAGCCGAACAGCTAGTATTAAATTGGGTCAGTAGGTACGGCGTACCTTGCGAACTACATTCGGATCAAGGCCGAAACTTTGAGTCACTAGTTTTTGGCAAAATGTGCGAACTGCCGGGAATACGGAAAACGAGGACAACACCGCTACATCCTCAATCAGATGGAATGGTCGAACACCCAATAAACACATGGCCAAGATGGTTGACGAGAACCAAAGGGACTGGGACCGGCATATACCATTATTCTTGATGGCATATAGAGCTGCTGAACATGCATCCACGGGCGGAGCCCTAGCCAAAGTCATTTTTGGAAAGACTATTTGTCTGCCGGCTGATATAAAGTTCGGAACACCCCCTGAGAAACGCCAAACCATCTCGGAGTAGGCAAATGAGCTTAGGCAACGATTGAATCAGATACATCGGACAGTGCGAAAACACCTCGAATCAGCAACTGACCGCATGAAGACCAGGTATGATCTACAAGCAAATTCTACTGGCTTCCAGCAAGATGACTTGGTGTGGCTATATAACTCACAACTGCGGAAGGGTAGGTCTCCGAAGTTGCAGCATAATTGGGAGGGACCATACCGAGTTACAAAGCGAATAAATGACGTAGTATATCGCATACAAAAACACCATAAGCCAAGAACAAAAACGAAAATCGTGCACTTGGAACGTCTTTCCCCATATTACATCCAGGGAGACTCAACTAGAACTGGCGACACATTTTTTCGGGGCGAAAAGAACTGAGGTGGCGGCAGTATTACATGTCCAAACATTTCTGCGAGCTACTATCGCAATTGTTATCGCAACTATTAAGGACATCATGATCAATAAACGAATTGTACTCGAAAGCACAAGAATCGACCAAGCATGATCAATATCTGAAAGTGACGTCACTGCAGCCATATAGAGTTGCTCGAATATTCCAGGTAGTTCACCAATATAAGAGAAATGGATTGAATGACTAGAGACCCTATATAAAGCCGAGCTGAATGAATGGGGGGGGGGGGGGGTATAGTAAAACCGCGATAGTAAAACTACGATAGAGTGGAGCGTGAAGTAAAGGCGATATTGATTGATTGTGGAGTGATTTTCGTGATACAGACAGTTGAAATAAAAATTAATAGACGAGTGAAAAGTAAAATTGTAAAATAGTGAAATTAATGATTGTGCATTCTTAGTTAAGAAACTCTTTTAACTTAATTTAAAAGTCAGTGCGTTTTCACTTTCCCGGAACATTAAAATTATTGGCCGCGAATCATAACACGCGACAATATTATTAAAAGATAAAAGTGGATTTCAGTGATCATAATAGAATCATTTTGAAATTAACGAATATTTATTTTTGAAACTAAAAACATATTTTTCACAAAAATAAATACTCGTTAATTTCAAAACGATTCTATTATGATTACTGGAATCCACTTTTATCTTTTATCTCAACAAATATTAGAAAACATAAGCATTTACACAATGCTGAGACAATATTATCACCCACACGGGGACTTCCATGGTCTCCACATATTTATTCGAAAGATCAAACACCATAAAAAAATTTGCATATTCATCATATGAGCAAGTTTCTTGGTCTTGTTTGAACTGTAGCAATAACGTGTTGCATTAATAAATGAAGTGTTCTTATTTGTACATACAGTTCATCTCGGAAGGATTTTTTCATAAATAATTATCATGTCACATGTTTAGTGCAAGCGACATAATTTCCTAATGATTTTTTAAGCCTACATTCACGAGAATGCAATTTAATTTTACGAGACAGCTTATTACAACAAACGCACATTTTCATCTGCTGATCTAAATGTAAGGCAATATTTTTGACCAAATACAAAAGCTCAAACAAAGAGCAGTGCAATCGCTGAGCACTTTCAAAGAAATAAAAGTTTTAATGCATGTGTTTAAAAAGAAAAATATGAACAGTTGCAATTGTACAATGGCCAGTCAAAACACAGGTCTTATTCGCATTTACACTTTGGTCTTATCAATGACAAAATGGAGTTAATTACGGATAATAATCTGCGCATTTGGGATGATGTCAGTGAATTAAAAGCAGTATTTCATAACGTCATTTCATTAAGTTTGTTTTATTAATATGGATGTTTTTTGTACTTAAATTTCATCAAATATTTTTTTATGTTTTATTTTTACCTATTGAAATAAAGTAAAATTTACAATTTGTGGTTTTATTCTTCCAAAATCTTACTCACCAAAATGTCCATTTTGAAAAGAAATTGGCAGTCAATACAGGATTTGGCGCACTGGCCCCACTTTTCTTAGTCCGGTTCATCTTGAACTAGTTATACGAACGTCAAACTACAAACGACACCGTTTATGACAATAACACAATTTGCAACCTATCACAATTTACTCGCATGGCCGGCATCGAAATTAACGATAACAAATCAATAAATTCTTCCCTCGTTATAATTCATCGGAATATACCCGGGGAGTCTTTTGTCTATCGCTCACTGTTATGCGTGTATAGAATGTTCCAATTTTCAATAAATGAAGAAAGTCTGTATTAATTAGATTATAATAAAACAATGACATTCCAGGTCAACAGAACAAATCATATGTGTAATTACTACAATTGGTCGTGGCTAAGTAATTTCGCAAATCATTCACTCACTACTTAGATTCACTTGTTCCACTATTTTCACTCGACTCGAGCATGACTAAGAATGAATGGAAGCGTATTTAAAGTCGAGAGTTTCTGCGCTAACTGAATTAAAGCGATTTGCAATACGCTAAGAATGCCTACTTGTTTGCTTGAGAGGAGCTTGCTTAGCTTTGGCGCCGCACCGGTTAGTTTAATTTCGAGTGAATTTATTTTGAATTAACCTTTTTAACTCTAGAATGCACAATTGCAGCGGCTCGTTTCATCAAGCATCAAATTTAAAATATCTTTAGTAGTTTTTGTACAATTCATTTTAACGGATTAGTTAAAGCTACACTGAATCGACCTTGGCACACTATGACGTTGTGAAGTGTATTATCTGAAATCGAAGAATTAAACAAGCACAACACTTGGAAAACTTTAAAATTGGCACAAACTATGATTGAATTTTCTCTTCAATCACTATGCGAAATATGGAATAATATAATATTTACGCATTACCACAAGCACTTGAATACATTGGAATAATTCTTGACTCAAACAAGTTTTAAGCACATTGTAGAGTTAACCAACGCGCTTAGTTCTTTTTATCTCTAGGTTCTCACCCAGCACATGAAATCTTTACAAATTATGATTTCTCACAATATCGCACGGCCTGTATACGCTTTAATTGAACAAAAGATAAATCGTATCTAATCAGATATTTCATCAACTAATACAATAATTATGCACCCACGTTTTTTTACAGCAGCAGATCTTACTTATGTATCACTATTTGCGTGAAATATTGAAGTTTGTTACAAAATAACCTGAGCGAGATTATTCTTTTAATAAACTAACAGTGACGGAAAACGTCGCGTCATCACGGCCAAGAAAACATCTCTAACAACTTTCAAAATCCGCTATGCCGCGATCTTCTACAAGTATCTTTAGGCTTGAGATAAGTTCTTTTCTTTTTTGCATAAAAGCTTCGATTAACACGTGTGCTGTCTTGCAGCTTTTCTGTACAAATTTTTAGACATATATTAGGAATAACTTTTTACGGCATCGATAACCGGTAATCAAAGAGAACAAATAGATACGAGTTTGTGAGAATTCTCTTTGAGTATTTAATTTGGTCTCCTCAGTTCATGGTAAAAGAAGTTCAATAGAAAACAATCTATTTTAATTGGGACGGTCTATCTGTTCAAACATTCTCATAAGATTTACAGTATGACAAAGATATTGTATTTTACTGTGAAATTTTTATTGCTCAGTTCTCACTATACATATGAGTAGCAACCTCCAAAAGCAGCGGCGGAGCAAGGCAAAAAATTTATGTGGGCAAGATAAGCTCCGCAGGGCCCTACAATGACACAACTGGAAGAATATCATGGAAATCAAACAATTTAAACAGATTTATTCGTACAAAACCACACATTTTTACTTTAACTTAAATAAATCAGAGTTTCGTCAGCAAGTGTTTTCTCAATGTGAGTTAAAACTGAAAAATCATTAGTTGGACACTGTATACTACTTATATAAATCAGTGAACGGAACCCTATTATTTGACTGTTCTATTTCTGCTCTTTCAAGATGATACCGCTTGCTGACAATTTTTGTAAATTAAATAAACAGAAATTTTCTACTTTTCGCCTTACTAAAGTCCTTAATAATTGCATCGTAGTCCAACTTAGATGCTATATCAGCCTCAATGGAAAAAACTCCTAGCGCTGAAAGTCTTTGCTGAACCATTGTATTTCTTAAAAAGGCTTTAATAAGCTTTAAATTAGAAAAGCTCCTTACAGCGGAAGCTGTACCTAAAGGTATTGAATTAAAATATAAACGTTTGGGTCAATTTCCTTTAAGTTCTCGGTTATGTATTGAAGCAGCTGTTTTACGTCTTCGATGCAGGCGGGCAAATTCGGATGATTGCTTGAAGTTTTTCATACAATTCACAAATTGGATGTCACTGCTCTCATCCACTCGTAGGACTGTGTCTAAGTCTTGACAATGTTTTGATAAATGGTCTTTTCGAACATTTTTGAGTTTGCTTAAATTATAGAGGAAACTGAAATCTGCAAAATGTTGATTCTAAGATGTAAATCTTGTATTCATACTGCTCATTATGGAATCAATCGTAGTATTAGAGAACTCTGTTTTGAACCGAATTTTGGGAGACTGTATGGATTCATGACTACTTTCATAAGTGAACATCCTTTTCTTTTTGGTTAACCTTTAACTATAAATTCTTGTGGCAAGTCATAATTACTTTTTGCAATAAACCGATGAACGTCAGATAAGCATTGTTCGAATCCAATTTGACGATATCCTTTGATCCAGTCACAGAACGTATGCAAATAATCAAGAGGAATGCTTGAATGGTCTTCTACGAATTGCCATAATTTGCTTATGATATTTGTTTATACCGCGACGAAAGTCCTTTCTTTCGCCGCTTATTTTAATCGAAAAAAAAAGAAAAGACAATTTAAACTCGCATGAATGAAATAGCCCGATACAAATCGTTCTGTTTGATTTAATTGAAATCAATTTGCTATCTAAAGTTAGTTCGGATGTCGAGGGCAGCCAGATTCATCAATCTGTCTGTAATTTTTCGTATTTTGAATTTCGGTCCAATACCGAGATTCTGTTTGAAAAGAATGGTCAAGCTTCCTTTTGTCTTGAATGAAACGCGCCAGATGTCAAGAAGCAAATGACAATTTTATTATCTTACATCTTCTTTAAATACTTATCAATATTCTTAGTTCGCTCCCACGATGTAGCATTCATCATGAGCGAGCATATCGCTGACGCTGCAAATGCATAAGACACATCGTCAACCATGTGAACATGCTCCCACGATCCAACGTGGATCATGGGAACAGGTTTCCGCCGACGATGCGACAATGCATGTACGCGCGTCGCGAATTCCCCAGTCTTTTGCAAACGAAAAATGATATTTATTTTGAGACTGAAGAATTCACGACGCGTATGGAATTACACAAACCAGATATATTCGTACAAAGTTATTTGCTTATCTTAATTAATTAATATTAAACAATATTCACTCGTGATAATATTTTATATATCATAAATGTAACGGTATAATAAACTCAAAGCTGAGAATTTCATTTAGAACTGCATCACAATCACAGAGTGTATCGGATTCTTCTGTGTTATTTTTTAAGCTCTCGATACATTGAACAACATCATTAAATTGGAATAATATGGCTTGAACTGCTTCGATCCTGCTTTCCCATCTAATGTCTGATGAGTGTTTTAAAGTAAATTTTAATTTGTCTTTGATAAACTCCCAGTGTTTGCTTGACCTTGCAAATAACAAATTAATTTTTTGAAAAGACCAAAAAATGTTTTTGCTGGCACAGAAGAATTTGCTGCATCTACAAACAGCAGGTGCCAACTATGACAGCCACAAGCTGTAAAAAATGCCCGCGGATTAATATTCAAAATTCGAGTTTTAACTCCGTTTTTTATGCCTACCATTTTCGCACAATTGTCGTACCCTTGGCCGCGACAATTATAAATATCTAATGCATTTTTCCTAATTCTTCAAGTATTGCATTAGTTAGGTAGTCGCCAGTTGACTCAGCGACAACACGAAACCCAATAAAATGTTCTTCTATTTTACCAGCTGTTATATGCAAAATCGTAATACGACAGACATTTGTTCAACTCGACCATAGACTCTTGTGCAGTCAAGTAAAATAGAATAATATTTCGCCTCTATTACCCTTCGAACCACTTCTCCGGTCACTCTTTTTGCCATTAGCCTTATCAACTCATTTTGAATATCCTGGCTTAGATAATGTGTTACAAGTTGTTGGTCTTTAATACGTTTCATATGTTCTCGAAGCGTGGGATCATATTTAGAAAGCAATTTAAATAAGCCTATGATGTTGCCGAAATTTTCGCTACAGTCTATTTTAAGTGGTTTTCTATGCCCTCTGAATGCCAGATTATGTGAGGCTAAGAAGTTAATGATGTCAATTAATCTTTAAAATAAATTGAGATTCATGAATTAGCCTTTCGTTTTCTTTATCCATTGTTTTCCCATGCTTAATTCGCTTCTGAAATGTTAGCCATTGAAACATAAATGGCTTATGTTCTCTGGTATTCTCGTGCCTTTGTAAAATATTTGTTAAGTGTTTCCATTCACAGCATCCTCCCTGAACCATCTGAGTTTGAGAATTGCTAAGAAGTCTACATGGAAAACAGTAAACTATGTTTTGATAACTAGAATAAAGCAGCCAGCGACCATGTTAAGTTTCACCATTACTGAATCTTCTTAAAAAATCAAAATGAGAAAAATGCCTACGATCATCATCTTTGGGATATTTGATGGCTGCATTGGACCACTTTGAACAAAATCATGATGCTGAGAATCGGTTAGTGGACCATATTTCTGGATCAGAACTTATAAATGTTTCTTTGATAATGTCGTTTTCATCACCGTTCCACTCTCTACCTCAGATTCTGATGGGTAGAGTTTGATGCTATTTCTGCTTCCGACGATAGCTTACTACTCAATACATCTGAAGTACTTTCCAAATCATATGAAGTATTAGCTGCTGCAATATCCGACGTCAAAGAAATCAATTCATCTGATTTTGGCATGCCATGAGATTTTTTTTTTTTGAGTTAATTTATCAATCCTGAACCTAAAGCTCGATCTGACAAGACCTTTTCAACTTTCTTTTGTCTTCTTTCGGACCCAGATTCCCATTTTCTCCCGATGTATCTATATGTCTTGGGACTTGGGTGTGACATGACAAACGTCATTTAGCGTATATTGAACTTATTAACAATAATAATAATTTTGTTTTTACGCACATACCTACGGTCACTCGTCTACAGTTAGTTTATAAAAAATTACTCTAAATAGCTCACTGAAATTCTATTTGAATAAATCGAGCTGATCAACAATCACTATGTATTAATTTAATAGTTATTATTTTCAAACCTGCAATACAATATTAATCATTCTCACTCACAACAAAATAATAAAAATGCTTACGGTACTCTGCTTTGTCTCGCAAGCCATGGAGTAAGACGCGAATCAATCGAAATCAGAATCGTTTGCAGGGACGGAACTCCCTTGATAGCCGTTGCTATGTTCATCAATGCATGTAGCATTTGGCCTCGCACACGAATAAATACACACGATTCTTTCTCAGAAGTAGCGGGGGGATGGAAATAACCTTACAGCCAATTCAAACCTGTTTTGGGACATTTACCATGGAATCAAAAACATATTAATGCACATCCAAATACACAAATGCTTCTGGAGGAACGAAGCCAGTAGCGAGACAAGTCTCAATATGCCCATCTGTAATGTGGAACGGCTGGGATCTTGCAATATGATTCCGAAGAAGTTAATATACAATATGAAAATATCGACTCTCATCACTTTCGCAGTCTGATAAATATTTCTATTAGGTATGTAGTGTTTCCAATTCGTCTATGGCTTTCTGTTTAAACCAGCACATACCTTTCGAAAACTCTAAATTTTCCATAGTACTAGCAACCTCGTTGCACCTGATCTGACATCCATATGTCAAAACTGGTCTAACCAGGGTCTTGTTACAGATAATTTTGACCTTTTGATCAATGTACCCGGAATGAAAGAGTCGTCCAAGGGCCATGACAACTTTTCATGCTTTACTGAGCATAATTTTGATATGTTCAGTATAGTACAGATACTTACCGAGATGAACACTAGCTACGGAACATAGAATTTATGTGGAACCCGTTCTGAATTGCCCTGACCAGCCATAATGTCGAAATCCTTCCAATTCCTTTTCAGGTCTTGACTGGCCCCCTGCAGCGTTGTCCGAAACAAAATTGTTTCGCACTTCTGTGGATTGGTCTTCTTTCGCCATTGTCAATGTAGAGCTGTACATCATTGAACATTACAGCTTTTTGTTTTGTCGTATAGCTGATCAGGTCATCAGGCAACGCTACCAATGTTTGCGTTAGCGAGACGTTAAAATCAAAGTCGTTCAAAAGTTTGCGAATGAATATTCAGAACAGCAGAGGCACAGCAACTGTTCCCTACTCTAGACCATTCAAGACCTTGAACTCGCGCATTGTAGTCAGATTTCCATCAGTTACAACAAATGATTTCCCGTATAAATATTGCACATCATGGCGACAAGACTTCTGGGGAACCTGTCCTGAAGGAGTTTAAAAGTTAGACATTCTCCATATCACTGAGACACGCTAAAACACATTCTCTATCATTTAGTTTCCAACAGGTGCTTGAGGTTACTTTCGTTATCGCATGTATGGTCGAATGGCTGGCACCAATACCAAATCGGCAATTCGGCATCAACTCATATTTCTCAATGTTGATGTTCGGCATCAACTCATATTTCTCAATGTTATTGTTTAATGCTTTGTTTAGTATTACTTTCAACACCACCATATGAGCCAGCAAGCTGATAGAGCGATAGCTTTTAGGATACGAAAATTCTTTTCCTTTCTTTAAGATTAGAAACGCCTTTACCTTGTTCCACTCATTCGGGAAATATGAATTACTCAACATGTTGTTGAACAATGTGCAATAATTTTTCATAGCCATCTCAAGCAAATGTCGGAGAACTACTTGGTAGTTTGATAATTGATGTAGTTTTTTTCATGTTTTTCAAAGTAAATTTATTTATATTAATAACAAGCATTAATCAATGATATATTGACCATTTTGTAGAATGACCTTTGACCATCTTTCGATAAGTCGAAAAATCCAACGTTCGAAGAAGCCCTGGTTTTTGGAAGCGAAGAACTGGCCCAACTCATTTTTAACAGTTTTACCATTGAAATGGTTTTGAAGGGAGCGAAACAAATGATAGTCTGATGGTGCTAAGTCAGGGCTATAGGGTGGACATGGCATCAGTTCCCAATTGAGCTCTATTCATTTTCGACAGGTTATCAAAGAGGTAATGGGTCTGGCGTTATCATGATGGAACATTACGCCTTTGCGATTGGCCGGTTCAGGGCATTTTTTCTTTATGTCTTCATTCAATTACGATAGTTGACGACAGCACACATTCGAATCAATAGTTTGGTTTCTTGCAAACAGCTCAAAGTAGGCTATACCCCTGTAATCCCACCACACAGAGAGACTATTCTTCTTTTGGTAAATATTGGCTTTGGATGTCGATTGTGAGGGCTCATCTTGCTTGGCTCATGATCGTTTTTGGACTAAGTTATCGTAAACAATACTTTTTCATCATCCGTTATGGTTCTTTTTAGAAATAGGTCATTTTGGTTACAATTCAGCAAAGAGTCCTTATTTTAACTAAATTGTTGTTATTTTTAACTAACTTGTTGTTTACTAATGACGCTCAGTTTTTGACTAAAGATAGTCCACAGTCTAATCTTTGAAAAAGTATATAATAATATAAGCCGCGCACTCACTACTACAAGAAATATGCAGTTCACTACATGAAATATGCAGTTCACGACATGAAATATCGAACAACCCAATACATTTGGAATACCGTCTATACCACATGGTTTCTTGTTGTTTATCGTGCCAAATATGAAACACAAGTATTCACAGTTGACAAAATAATCAATAAAATTCAAGATCGGTATAAGGTCATATGTTAATGTTTCATAGAAATGAAGCATTGATTCGCCGTTGAGGCTTGATTTGAAGTCGGAAACTTTTGCTTCAACGACCTCTGAAAGTATTGGGTTCCCTCTCTCGGGGTTCGCTAGATGAACCAACTCAAAACGAGCACCAATCAGGGCAAGTTTCTGCAAACCATCACAAATAATCCCGTTTCCATTTCTATCGTCGTACCATCAATTTCGATGACAGCCCTATCGGTAGATTTATCTCATCATTAGCGACTTCAAGATTCGATACCTGCACTCGAGATTTCTTACGAAATAAGTTATTTACTTTCGTGAAAATGTAATCTGGATCCTGTGGGCTAATACCCCTCAGTTTTTCCGCCCACTGATTGCTGAACTCATTCCTGAAGTATGAACGGATTAAGTTCCGGACATTCTTCAGGTGTAATTTCAACAAAGCTAACGAGGGATGGTTGTAGTTCAAAAATCGCCGATGAATATTTTTGACGCATGTGGGAAGAAAGCATTTCAATCTTTTCAACCTTGCGATATTCTTCGATAATGTTTCGATGTTTAATCTTGGGAACTACTTTCTCAATCATTTACAACGTCAGCTTCTCTAGCTTCGACAAATAGAGATCTATTTCATGGTTAGTTAGATTCCATTCCATTGAACGATCGTTACCATCATCAGAAGGTGCACATTGCTTCTGGTAATCCCGATTAAACTTGGTTTGAAACTTTCCCCAACCCGTTTTTTTTTAATTCAACCGATGATTTTCACGTTGAACTGGAATGAGGAAGACATCATCCCTTTGATGATTGATTTCCATTACAGTTGCGTTATGGTCGCTATCGTAAGGAAGCACTTGCAGTTTCCGTTGAGGACTCTTAAAGCTGAGTTCAAATCTTGCGTCAGCAATGCAAAGGTCCAAATATGAATTTTTCCTAAGGTATGTTGGGAACTCCGACCCATATAGATTGCACCTGAATTCAATTGGGTTCTCTGTTATCCACGATTTTAGGAATACACGTCTTGGATTGTTGTTGCCATGATGTAAGCTTGGCAATTAGGTTACGGGTAAGAATATAATAACTATACAGCCTGCTCATTTCGAGTATATCAAACAAGGAAATGAGCTCCTCCTTGAACTTGAGAACGTTTCGACCAGTTGCATAGGCAGAGATAACAGTAGTAATGAAAACACGATTATTACTACTAACTTCAGTTTATTATAAAAATATCAACATGTCGCGATGGCGTCTCAAACATAACAATCGAAATCTAAACGATATCTAAACATTATTGAAAATAATATGACGTGACATTCAGGTGGCAGCACATAACACGGCAGTGCTCTACATAACGAAGAGGTTGTCCCCCCTAGCAGTGAAATTTTGATAACGGACACTTCAAGTGATTCAACATTTTTGAATTCGACTTTATCAATATGTTGGAAACGGTAGGGTCTTCTTACTAATATGCTGGCACCTCCCCCATCACCGTTTACCCTATGGTTTCTTATGAATTCAAAATCTTTGAATTTCATGATGTACCATGAATTGATGGAGTTTTCAGTGAGAAGCATGATGTCAGGCTTTTGCGTACTAATGAATTCAAGGAGATAGTCACATCAATGTAGAGTAACAATGGAGTTGACGTCGATCGAGATGAGACGAAGCCTATCCATGGGAATGTGACTTGATGACAAGTTATTTTGAGGCATTTGAAAGACCCAAACACTGAAAAACAAAGTTAATTTTTAAATCTTTTTTATCGATTGTGTCCGATAAAGAATTAAGTGGCCGATAAATTTTAAAAAGCAGCTCATTATTGCCACTTACATTATTTGCAGCATTATCTGCTGGTCCTCTAGCCGCGAGTGTAAATGACACTCCGGGCTTGACGAAGTTAGAAGGGATGACACTGCGGTATACTTTTGTTTGCTTTGAAATAAATTTTACGTATGCATCTTGATATCGGGAGCATGCTCGATATGATGCTGGAAAACCATATGCACCGAAGTGAACGCAGTATAATTGCTCTTTAGGCTCCGTCAGAGCCAATTGCACTCATCGGTATGAATATGAGGCACTTCTCAGCAATAAGTGTCGCTACCTAAATAGTTGGAACTACGAGTAATTTAGTGTGCTCTTCACATAGCGGACTGCCCGGTAGCCGTCCGAGTGCCTTTCCTGATTGAGTGCCCTTAAATGTGTTGTTTCAACCCAAAAGCGGGAGCTCCCACCGATAGATATTTGGTGCTTAATTAACTTGTAGAAAACGGGCCATGGTAGTTGTGCGAGTATCTGTAAGCAATAATGGAATATCTCGTCGCTTCAAGAAATCTTTGTGACAATTGATGGAATGTAAGCCAACTCATCAGAAGTGTTACATATTTGTCTCTCAACATCTGACCTAAAAGATGGCTCTGTTTACATAGCACCTCAAATTAAATTCATCCATCAACTTTGTTCTCCTTTTCCGGAATCTACGCGAGCTGTGCTCATCGGCAAAGTTTCATTAAGGTTTTCTTGCTTTTCGCATTCATCTCGTTCCCATAGTTTCACCAATAAACTTTGTTCTGTCATACGCATGAAATAGGCAGCCCGTTGTAGTTTCCAAAGTCTTATAATCGTAAAGGTTTCGGGCTGATTGAATATCTCTGAAATTCATAGTTAACCCTCACTCGCCATTAGTTTCGTCCATTTTTCGCTCAATACAAGACCCGCCTTTCCGAGCTATTTTGTAGATTGGCAGATGCTTAAGTGATGACCTATGTTTCACAAATGTAGTATAGTGCACATCATTCTACCGATTCGAATGCTTGGGAGCTTCTTTTTCCAATGCACCCAACTGGTCTTCAGGATCAATACCCAGGAATCAATTGGTGAATATGATTGAGTTTTTCACATCGTAGACAGTTTACTACTCTAAGTAGAAAGAAAGAAATCACCGTTTATTTACTCCTGCAAACGAAGGCTCGCTTTTCAGCATGTTCACTTTATTGGAAACAATTTGATCGTGTAAAAAATTTATTGCGGCCGAAATCGAAAAAACTAGATCTGTTTAAAAATCACATTTTGGATTCGTATTTGTAAAAAAATACCTACACAATGATTTCGACCATTGATTCGATAAGTACAGATCAAATATAATATTTGAATTAAAATCAAGAACGATATAATTCTCAGGAATTATACAACTACTCGACCGGAATAGTGTTCCTAAAATCTTGGAATCTCTTCGAATGAAATGAGTTTAATGTACATTTTAAACCTACTTAAGAAGCAAATAATACTTTCGAGATCTTCACCTAGTCAATGAAAAACAATACAAGCAAGCACCTTGCATCAAACAATATTCGATAAAAACTATAAATTTTACTAGTTAGAATTGTCTCCATTGCTTATCGTTTTATGATTAATTTTAGAACTACTCGAATGAAAACTTGTTTTCGCCGCATCCATTAGTATGGCTGCCGTTGCAGCTCCTGTTTTATTCACTAGATTTCGTAAATGACCGTCTAGCTTTTGAAGCAATTCATACGGATGTCCGAATTCAACTGCCTGACCTGCATCCATAACTATCACTCGATCACTATCCATTACAGTATGAAGACGATGGGCTATCGTTAGAACTGTACATTTCGCGAATTTCGTACGAATGGTACGTTGAATAAGTTTGTCGGTCCTAGAATGAGGTGAGGGACAGTATTAATGGATGCTTAGACTTATTATTTTTGCAAACAAAATTAACTTATGAATTTCAAGGGACACTTACTCTGGATCTACGTTAGCTGTTGCCTCGTCTAGGATTAATATTCTGTTATCACGTAATATAGCTCGAGCCAGGCAAACCAATTGTCTCTGACCCATACTGAAATTCGACCCACCATCCGACATTTTACAATTCAAACCGCCAACGAGTGAACTCACGTGGGGTTTGAGCTCGACATCTTCCAACGCTCTCCACAATTGTTCATCCTTCTTCTTTTCAAATGGATCCAAATTATATCGCAATGTGCCGGAAAACAATATTGGATCCTGAGGAATAATCGAAATTTTACTACGCAGATCATGCAATCCTAGTTTCCCGATATCCCTTCCATCTATCTCAATCAGACCCTCATTCAGCGCCAGTCGAAAAACTGCTTGTATAATTGATGATTTTCCAGCTCCTGTTCTCCCAACGATTCCTATCTTTTCCATTGGTTCAATTTGGAATTCGAGCTTTTTAAGAATCGGATCTCCATTTTCGGAATATTTCAATGATAACTTATCAAACTTGATTGCTCCATGTTCCGGCCAATTCTCCTGTGGTTTATGTTCAGGAGAAGTTTCGAATGTCCCTTCACTGGGCTGGTCCGCGTATTCTGATATCCTTTCTACGCTAGTCATTTGGTTTTCCAATTCTGCACTTTGTCGCATTCCCCACTGCACCATTCCCAGCATTGCAACACATTGCATGATTGCCAATCCAACATCGCCGCTTTGGAATTCGTCTTCAAGAAGTAAAAAGCTGAAGGTCACCGTTCCAATGAATATCACGCAAACCATATCGAGCCAAAAGGCAAATGCTCGTGTTACCACCAAGTATATGTACCAATAGCCGGAGTTTGTGTTTTGGAAACTATGAAATTCAGTTTTCAATATTTCTTCAGCTTGGAAAGCACGAATTGTTGTAATTCCTTGAAATGTTTGATTAGTGTGGGAATATACCGGACTTCGAGCTGTAATTGTCAAAATCCAACATTTTCATAATAGGTTCAATCAAGACAGGATAAGAACTTACACATTGACTCAATTCGTTTCACGCTTCGAGCTGTGTTTACATATACGTTACGGAATATGTAAAATATTATCGATACTATAAAAACAGGAAGTAGAAGCCAATAATTGACGACAACGACCATGATAAGAACAGCGGATACGTCTGTAACAAACTAGAGAAGGAAAAATTAACAAGTGACGTACCCTTAAGTGAATAATATTTTTTAGAAGATCTATGAGTCTTAACATTGGCGTTGAATGCATCTTTAAATTTCAAACCAATGGCTAGAATTAAGCGTGGGTGTACAAACTGCACTTATAATATTTTATCATATGATAAAAGAAAGGTAAAAGGGTGCAACACGAGCTCAACTATCCAGTAAAAGTTTGAAATGATCTAAAAAGTGACAAATAGATTTAGAAATCACTCATACTTACATATAAACAGTCAAGCAAAGAATCCGGAATGGCTGTATCAACTGTATGCATATCACGCGCAAAGCGGTTCAGTATCCTTCCTGATGGATTTGTGTTGAAGAAGCGCATTTTAGCTCGTGTTATTCCGCGGAATAACTTATCGTGCAAATTCAAAGAAATTCGAAGGCACATCATGAAAAACCCATATGTTCTTCCTAGATACAGTATCAAAGCAGATCCCAATAAAATCGAATAAATTATTATTAGATTCTCTCGTTCTGACTGTATTTCAGGATCAATTATGCGTGAGACATTATTTAGGGCAGTTGTATTAAACAATTCTCGTACAAGCATTTCCGAATTCGTTTGATTATAGTCTGCTTCTGGTATAGATCTGGTTGCAGTTCCGACTTCTTCTTCCCAAATTGCCCTGTAAAATTATTTATACGTTAAATACAGTCTGCACAAAGGAATCATTCAAGATACATAATTTGTGTGCCAAAAATCTCAAACTTACCATCTTGAAATAAAGTAGTCAACTCCTGCGAGTGTTGCACGTGCGGCGATAAACAGGAAGAACACAATGAACATGAACCAATACGTTTCCAATGATTTGAAATACGATTTATACACTTTAAAACTAACTGCTCCAACAGCTTGAGTCTCTTTCCGTTCATCAATGTCATCCTGGACAGCCTTCTTCGATATGGGTTTGGTTATTTTCTGAAATTCTTTATCGATTTTCTCCATTTCTTCTGTCGTGCCCGATTCATCATGCATCTCGGCCAGAAACTTCATATCAGGTAATTTTTGTAGGTCATTATAGTTACCTTGCGCCGCTATTGTCCCATTGTTTATAAATATCACATGTTCCATATCCTTTAAATATTGAAGCTGATGAGTCACCAGAACACAAATTTTTGTCTTTAGGAACTCTTTGATGCACTTTTCGAATATATGGCGTCCAACTTGGGCATCCACCGCGGATAAAGGATCGTCCAACAGGTAAATATCAGCTTTCTTATAAATGGCCCGCGCTAAACTTACACGAGCCTTTTGTCCTCCACTCAAACTTATGCCTCTTTCACCAACTAATGTCTGATCACCATTAGGGAAGAGTTCTAAATCTCGTTCTAAAGCGCACACACGAACAACTTCAATGTATCTGGCTTCATCAAAGTCTTCAATAAACACAATGTTGTCCTTTATGGTTCCTTCGAACACCCAGGGTTCTTGACAGGCATAGCTTGGAACTCCATTCACAGTCACATATCCACTATCAAGCTCAAGCTCTCCAATTATGACATTCAGAAGAGAAGACTTTCCTGCGCCAACTGGACCTACTACAACTGCTAAAGATGAACCTTTGATCTCGATATTGAAGTCCTTGATCACATCGTTCGACTTCTCTCCCGTACTACTATCCCATGCGGCTGTTGCTGAGCTTATTATAATGCCCTTACAATCAGCATCCAAATTCATTGTCCTGCGCTTGCCAATTATTTTCACAGACTTCAAAGCATCTGAAAGAACAATTTAAAATATCTCAAAAGATCATCAAACCCATTACTACCTTCGTTTGTGTTGTCCTGGGTTTGAACAAAACCGTTACTTTGTTTTTCGATATTTCCATTGACTCTTTCCTTGCTCATTTGTGGAGCTATGGCTACAGGATGATCCTTTCCTTCTTTTTCTAATAAAAATTCTTTTACCCGCCTCAACGATACGTAACCCTCAGCACAAAATGTTATAGCAAGTGGCCAAAAGTGTACCATGGAGTCGTTCAACATATTGAAAAAGGACGAAACCACATAAACTTTCTTCGCTGTAACTGCATCTCCCAAATAAACATAAGACACCAAACTTATGAAAATGGAAAATCTCGAGATCATCGTCGTCGTATACAATCCAGCATGGATGTACACTGTTCCTCTGATAGCATTGATTTCTTTCCTCCTTGCAAGCGCTAGCACTTTGGCGAACGATTTTTCCCATGCATACATCTTTATCACTTGAATTCCTTGAATAATTTCATTCATCAACTTTACCCTCAAATCGGTACGCTCGGCAGTTCGTTGTCTATAGTACGCGGCTTTTTTCGCTGCCCACGCTTGCAAGGGTATGAAGCTCAACATAAATGCCATACCTATCACAGCCGAAACTCCTACCTCCACATACATAAGATACCCCATAGCTAAGGCTTCCATTGGACCTTTCCATAAGTCATGGATGAATACTAAGGCCACATCGATCTTCCCTAAATCATTCGATAAAATATTAATAGCACGTCCACTTAATCCATCATTGCTGGAAGCCTTTGATATTCGTAGTATTTTATTGTATATCAGTCCCCCGCAGCCAACTCGTATTTTTGTTGCGATCTGGAACATGTACAGGATGTAAGGATGAAACGTTATCACTGGTATAAACGAGCCTAGAATGATACCACACGAAAACAAGTAAGCCACATCTTTAGTAATTTCCGTTTGCCCAGGAACGAAATAAGATACGAGGCCACCAAGGCACAATGGTTGTAGTACTCTGAAATTTATGAAAAGAACTTATTGAAGCCTCATAGCTGTGTTTAAGAAACCAAAAGGCATTTTACCTGGCACAAGTATCTGCAATACAAATCATAATGCCTAGAGTTATAGTACGCAAGCCGTATGCTCGCCATATAACTCTGAGCATACTGGGCTTTTTCGATTTTAACTCTTCATTCCACAGCCGTTGCAAGGTCACTGTATTTTTTTCACTTTCAAGCCATGGCTTATTTTCGTAGATTTCTTCCTCTTTTAACGGACGGCTGTAACCCTTTCGAAATAAATGTCTAACCCACCTGAAAGATGAGAAATTGTTTAGTTAAATTAAGTGACAAAAAGTTATGTAAGTAAGGTTTTCTTTGAAAGGACACAAGAAATATTGTTAAATATTTTTATAAAGGCTTAAAAGTCGGGCGTTCAATTCATCTCCACTTTTTCAATGTTTTGCTAAGTTTAAGGTATAAACATGAATTTTAGAAAAAAAAACATTCACTGCAATCTGAGAGCTTAGTTACCACAAGCACAACTTTACATTCTACTTAATATCAGTTGAATAATCATTCACTCAAATATTAGTTCATTTAAATTCATACCCGTTCATAGACTTGGACGGGAATCGAACCCACAAACCACGGATCAGAAGGTAAAAGCGTTTCCATTCAGTCATGTGACATCTTATCGAACCCTAAATTAAATCCCCTACAAAAGGCACGTTCAAGTATTGGATTGTCATGGCGGATATTATGCATAATGCTGATTACCTTAGTAGTGTAGTATAATTTACACAAGTTTCTTGTACATTTAGCGTAGGTGGGTCTAATCTAATTTGCCAAAAATGATGTAGGATTTTATCTAAAGAGATGTATTATGTTCATCTATCATATGATTAAAATTTAGACAAGTGTACTTAGGTAGTTTTATTATAGTATTTTTCTGTCGATATTCTCTCATACTGTGAAATCGTGGGCTAAGATTTGTGCTGTTCGAACCAAAAAAAGCAGAAGAAGTAGTCAGCATAGTGCAGTAGTTGAAGTGCTTGTTGCGTAAGCCGAAGGTGCGAGCCCTGTTGGTGACAACGAGATTTGTTTCGAGAGATTCCTCGCACTGACTATAACCCCATTTAGTTATAATACGCACTGATTTAAGGTCACGACGTATCGCAGGTATTCAAAATTGATTAGCCAATTTAGATATGTATTTTAGTGTGACTATTCGTATAAAGTGAGGGTATTGGACGATAATACTCTACATCGCATACACAGCTGATCAACAATTCATCATCCATCCATTAATTTGTTACTCGTTTGTCAGCTGTCTTGTTAATCAGACGTATAAATAAATGCAATTTAGGTTAACTATCCTTATTTAAAGGCTTCCCAATCAATTTTCTACAATATTGTCCGACAAATTCCTTGATGCGTTTTTGCAGTCTGACAGCCTAAATCTAACATTTTGACAAGGTTATGTTTTGTCACTGATACAAGTTAGACAAAACAACCACGTAAAGGATTTGAAACAATGATAACAAAATATGCTATTATCCGACAAAAAAGTGATTCTAAGAGAACCCGACAATAATAAGGTAAAAATAATGTAAGGTACAATCCAATGGTTTTTCACTCTTTTATTTTGTGGCCGTCACAATTTCGAAAATCGATAAAAACATCAAATATTATCAGATAATGTATTAAAAAAAATTTAACTTTCAACGAAACCAATTTCACCAATTTAAGAAAAAAAATAATAGAATAATACGATAGCAAAATGTAATAAACTAGTGAAATATATTTTGTACGAGCAAATAAATTTTGTTTAATTATAACTTCCAACGCCATACAACCATAATAATTATGAACCTTGCAGAATCTTAATTTGACATCAAAACTACATTGCCTAACTTTATTAACGCTTCATAAGTCACATGGGATAATGCAAATTAAAAACTAGATAAAAGCAGCAATATACGAGGGCGGTTTAAGTATGATCGAGACAAATGCTCTGACGCGTTTATTTACTATCGAAAAAATTTCCAGTTTTTCTGGATACTCCCCCTTACAAGTTACGCATTTTGCTCACCTTTCCGGATGCCGATATCGAAGGATTCATTGGGCAACTTACACAGCCATGTGGGGACGAACTCCTCTGCCTCGTCGTCGGTGTTGAATCTTTGACATCTGAGGGCTTCTTTCAGTAGTCCAAACATGTGGTAGTCGCAGGGTGATAAATCCGGACTGAAGGGGAGGTGTTCCAGTACCTCCCACCCCAATTCCGATATTGTTTCGAGTGTGAGACGGGCGGTATGAGGGCGCGCGTTATACGTGAATTTTTGTGCGAAGTTCAACAGTTTAGGAACCCTTCGTGCCGTTATTTTGCGATATTGAAGGTGTTCGTGGATGATAGACTCTACACTACCAATACTGATGCCGAGTTCAGCCAAAATGTCTCGAATATTCATCCTACGGTCCTCCAAAATGAGTTGTTCTACGCGGGAAATGTTGTCTGGTGTGATGCTGGTTCGCGGTCGACGATCATGCGGCTCATTCTCGACAGTTCCGCGACCATCTTTGAATACTTTGGCCCATAAGACAGCAGCCCTACTCAGGTTTTCACTACCGAACTGATTTCGCAAACGCAGAAACATGTCCGCCCGCCCTCGTGTAATTATTTGGTGAATTAAAATAATTCCTGGAAATCGAGTAAAAACTGTTTTTAAGAAGCATACTGAATACAAAAATAAGCACTTTGTAACAGAATACGACGACGATTGAAAACATATTGTGTCATGAATTTCAAAGTGAAATTTTTTCAAATTGAACATATACTAATCGCAAAATTTTTATATTTACGTTGTCGGACTGCAAAAATGCAGCAAGCAATTTGTCGGACTATACGACCCCTTGATTACATGAATAATTACTAACTCATTGTGTAAAAATAGATGGTATATGTATTAAAAAACATAACCTCATAAATTCAGCATGTCCAAGGTTTCAGACAAGCTCATTGCAGCAGTATTTTTATCGGTAAAAATGTTTTTTTTTCGAATTTCTTATCAAATCACCCTACAAGTGCATTAAAATGAAGTATAAATTTATCACAAAACATGTCATGAATCTGACGTATTTTGAAAATATGCACTTGAAAAAGTAGCAGTTTCGAAAAAAGTGGTAGATAAAAAGCTTGTTGGACTCACTGAAATGAAGCTACTCACAAAGTTTTAAGCACATATTGATCATTTGATAGCATATATTCTGCACATCTGGGTATTTTTGAAAGTATTTATAAATATGAGTAATTTTATTGTCAGCTAGAGCAGATATATTGTTTTAAAAAGGCGTTACAAAAAATTATAGCCTTCAAAAGGAATCGTAGGGAAATGTTGGGAAACCTCAGTAAAAGGATTATTTTTAATCTTAAAAAAAGAAATGAAGGAGTTATCAAAAAGTTAGTTCATGGAAAAAAGACTATAGTTATTTTCGCCTCAGTTTAACTACATAGGGTGTCCAAAAAGTAACAATTTTTTAAATAATAAAATAAACCAATTGAAAAAAACCACTTTTATTATATGCATTTTGGCGGTAAGCTCAAGCTATTTTTTACATAAGCCCCAATTTAAGCTGAAGCATTTATCATCACGTGGTACAAGCTTTTCAATACCCTCTCTGCGGGAATCTGCCGCTTACGAGTTCAACCACTGGTTTAAACCGGCAGGCAGTTCAGTGTCAAAGCATTGCATAGCGAACCACGTCTTCATTGCTGGTAGTCGCTCTGCTCCAAATTCGGACTGTAAGGCGAATGATCAAAACCTTCCCATCCAAGAGCTCTTGGGTACGATTGGCCATGTATGGACAAGCGTTGTCGTGAAGAAACAAAACTTTTTTGCTGACGCTTTTTTGTATCACGTATCTTCTTCGCCAACGAAAATCAGATCGCAGCTCGCACTTCATAACTGGCGGGATTTTCAATTGCAACGATTATTTTAACACTTCACTGTATACAAAGTACAATAAACACTATGCGCAAGCTACCATGTGACGCCAAGATGGCGGCGCTTTCGCTACCTACTGCCACGCCAGGCCAAAAGTCTGTTACTTTCTGGACAGACCTCGTACATACGGATTTGTTAGTATATACTCAGTACCAATTATCACATAGAACAAGCTACAAAACTGAATAGTAATACCGTTCACAGTCCTGCTTGTCATCCATTAAATTTTATGCATTTCACAGAAAAAACGACCATGTCAAAAAATCCCACTTCCCATTTTTTCTTTCAACATTGAAAAAATTATCTCATAACAACATCTCTAAATATAATGTATGTAGGTAGAAAGCATCTTTTGCTGAGACATTCTATACGAATAACATGAATGCGGATTGATCTGAAACTTGCATTTATCTCTTCGCAAGAATTCTAATTGAAATTTAGCGCCAAAAATATATTATGTAAGCATCACTTAAAACCCTTAATTGAAGAAACATACTATATATATTCTATTTCAATATCTTAATGGATACAAGCCATGTCGGTATAAATTCTAACTCTAAGAAAAGATAGAGCAATGATTCTGTATATCTAATTCCATATCTTAAAGAAAGTTTATCATCTCACAGCAGCATTTTATTGGTCACATATTAATTGGTTCCAACATAGCATAACATACTCGTATCAATTGAAAGAAAACACGTCATTAACTGGTTATGTCTTCTTTAAACTACTTTAATTGAGAATAAATTTAAAAGAAAAAAAAATTACACTGACTCTAGAAGAGACATATATATATTAGGCAAAGGAGTGCTTCTAATTAATGATATTGATCATAATTAAGTGTGGCATTTGCATTTAATTTTGTTTAAGATGAGAGTAAATTTCATCATTTTGAGTGGGTCCAAAACGTATTTTACTTTCGCTTTCCAATCTAATGGTTTAAACCAATGTTTTGCGCCTTTGGAGAAAAATTCTAATAATTAATATAGCATACAGTTCGCCAGAATTTCGCTATGATGAATGGACAAATCAATCACGACTTTGTTGAGTGTTCTAAAATGTTTTCAGTTAACCCATTGGTAGTGCTCATTGATCAAATCTTGAAGTTAATCAATTTTACTACGAATAGTATCTAACTTTATGAGTAAGTAAATCGTCATGACATTTATCAATTAATTGTTAAGGTAATTAAGTAAGAAACTCAATGAATGATGTATGCAATTTTTACTGATATGAATAAAATTGCGCTCAGTAGATGTGTAAACGGCGTATGCATGGATGTAGGTAATTGTTGAGGGCGCGTATGCTTAATTGAGTATGTAGTGAAAATATATTAAATAATCTGATTTTCAGTAGATATTAAAAAATAAAAAAATAAAAACATTTATACTAAATTAAAAATTTTTTTTTAAAGCAACGTGATTCTCATTGCAACAACATAGCTCACCTCAAGCCTCGCTTCTCTTTGTCTCTTTCGAGGAGCTGCGTTTCCTTATTTCAGAAGCTGAGCAGTCTTCGTCAAAAGAGTCGATCCAGCGTCTTTTCTGTTTCTTGCATATCTTGCTAAATTTAACAATATTTGTTGTGCTTAGTTTCGATCTATCTATCATTTATGTGGAGATATTAACACGTTTCCTGTCCGCTGAACCACATGTGGCTCAGAAAACGTGCACATGGATTGCACAACTACGTTCATGAGCCATATGTGGTTCAGTGGACACCTACAACTTGTATAGCAAATTATTTCACGAAACGTGGCTGGATGCAACTGTTTTTCTATGGGACGTATTAGTCCGATCATAACATGGCAAACAAAAGGTTTTTTTGCATGGCGAGCACTCAGTATCCACTCGTTTTACCTTCCTGGCTGCTATTTCCAAGTTGGTACCGTCTTTTCGTAAGTTTTCGTAACATCCGCTGCATCTTTTTCGTATAATTTTGCCATCATCTTTTCTAGGAATTTCGTCAGAAAGTGTTGGTTAGTGATGGAAGTCGTAGATGGTCTGGAATGCATTCGTGACGTATTCCCGCTTGCGGCTCCACCTGATCCATATAAAAAAGCTTTGATAATTTCTTGCTGGGCTTGTAATATGGTTTTCTTGGTTCCTGTTGGATGCAGCTTTTGATGTAACAGTGTTGCGTTCGTCACTGATGCACAAATCAAAACATCCAGAGCAATTTTTTTATACCAAGTCAGCGACTTCCTTTTAGGGTCATAATAGCTTGAAAGCTGATAAGACACATCTATGCTTTTCTTTCGGGCGTTATAATCTAGCACTGCTTTTAGTTTTAGTTTAGGCATGTAGCCTGAAGACATTTCCATTGTAGCGTCGTGGCAAGTAGAAATCATTGCGACGTCCCGTTTGTCCTTCCATTTCACTACAGTTATGCCGTCTTTCTGACGAGCAACTATTTCTCCTCATTTTGGTCCTATCTTTTTAATTCTTATTGCCCATGGTAGATCAACTCTGTTCATCCGAAGAGTCCCACATAAATCAGTCTTCCGCTCCAATAAATATTTTCCTAATCGTACACTGTTGTAAAAATTATCGCAAATAATCATCCTTCCAGCGTTTAGTAGACCATCGCATAGCTGAACTACGACACTACCTGGCTTATCCAGATCAGCAATTACTGGGTCGCGCCCTATTTCAATAATATAGTTCCAAATGTATCCCCCTTCCGTCCATAGTTTATATATTTTCAAGGCATATTTGTAGGCTTTTGATGGATTGTATTGGCGAAAACATATTCTCCCCCTGAATGGCATCATAGATTCATCAATTACCACGCACTGTTCAGGTGTCAACAAGCTTTTCCAATTTGATATGACCGGATCCAAAAGTGGCTTTATTTTGTATAAACGTTCCTGGCGTTCTTTAGGAGCTTCATTGTCGACAAAGTGCCAACAACGTAGAATTGATGAGAAACGATTATACGACATACTCACATTATGGAATATTGGATGGTAATAAATTGCATCCAGTTTCCAATGTGATTCCAAAGTGGGAAATTTTACAATGCCCATCAAAATGTACAAGGCGATAAATTTTTCCATTTCCTCACATGTAACATCTGCCCACCGATTCATTCGGCTATGGGTTGGCATGTTTTGTTTGCATTTTATTTGGGATGCATACAAATTCGTTTGAGTCACCATTAGATCCAAAATTTCATCCGTCAATATTTGCCGAGAAACGGATGCAATAGATTTATCACCATGAATGTGCATAGATGGACCTCCCCCATAAAATTTACGTGACAGGAGTTGTATTACCTGATCCCATCCATTTTTTTAATCGATTTCATTTATTTCTTGTCAGGTCAATTTCATGACCTCTCTAGCAGTCCATTTTCGGGATGTAGTTCACTGTAAACCGCTTGGTCCTGGTTGAGACAGATCTGGAAACACATCGATGGGTGGGTTGCTGATGTACTCTCCACGGACAGCGTCGGTTGAACTATCTGTATCAGAATTCTCACCAGGATCAAAATCAGGATCATCAAGGTCATTATCACCGAAAATACTCGGCTCTTGGACATCTGTCTCAGAATCATCCGAGTCTAGCACGTTTTGCACACCACGTTTATTTTCGTTGGAGTCCGATTCACTATCACTAAATTCGAAGTCACTTTCTCCTAATAAACGTCGCACTTCTTCACTTGTAAGATTTTTTTGTAAGTTGAGGCCGTTTGGGAGGCATTTTCGAACAAAAACAATCAATCGCACTAACAACAATCACTGTTTCATTAAGCGACAGACAACAATTCATGTGACATTACCACATCCAAACTTGTCACATCTGAAATATTATTTTCAAATGACAAAAGTGAAAGAATTTCATTAGAATGATAACATATCTACTGTATATTATAAAAAAGTACAGTAAATAAATTATTTTTTTAATCATAAATAACAGAAAAATCAAAATATTTATCAGAGACACATGTGGTTCATGAGCGTGCAGCGACTAAAAAGACTATGTACGCTCCTGAACCATATGTGTTTCAGGTAAATATATATATATATATATATATATATATATATATATATATATATATATATATATATATATATATATATATATATATATATATGTATATATATATATATATATGTATATATATATATATATATATATATATATATATACATATATATATATATATATATATATATATATATATATATATATATATATATATATATATATATTACCTACTTCTATTATTTTTATCAATATTTTTCTATGCTTAGGGTGTTTATGCAATCAAATAACAACAACTTTCATCACAAAGTACAGTCGAAACCATTTATAACGACACCACTTACAAGGGACGATCTGATATAGCAAACAAAATAGGCGGCACCGTAAAGTATCACCCACAAAAAATAGAAAAATGTTGCTTACAACGAACAAATCGGTTACAGTGAAAATATCGGCTAGAACGATCAAATTGGTTGGTACACTAGCTATAGAATTATTGGTTATAGCGTACATTTGTTGTTTTGGTGTTCAAAGAAATCATAGCAAAGGCTTTGTTTACTTTACAAAATTTCACGCTGGTTTACAATTCAGTTGTCTCGTCACATTACACTCGGAAACATGCCGCGGCAGCAGTTTACGATCGAAGAGCAATTCGCCATAATTTGCAAAATTGATTCCGGTGATTCCGCAAGCTTGATTGCCCGTGAATTTCAAACGTCACGATCAACAATCACAGGAATGATAAAGCGCCGGGAGAAAATTTTAGAACAATTTAAAAAGTGCGGAAAAGCCAAACGTGTCCGGTCTTCAAATCACGCGGATTGTTTAAACAACAGCGTGCTAATAATATACCGGTGAATGGACCTATGCTTTTAGCAAAGGCTGAAGCTTTTGCCACTATTTTTAAGAAGGAATCTTTCAAGTGCAATGCGTCTTGGATTCAACGTTTCCGAGCTCGCCACAACATCGTTTATGGAAAGATTTCAGGTGAATCAGCTGTTGTTGACCGTTCAATGATAAATGATTGGATACAAAACGTGTGGACAAAAGTCAGGCTCGGCTACTCTGATGAAGAAATTTTCAATGCAAATGAGATGGGGCTATTTTTTAGGCTGACGCCGGATCATTCGCTAAAATTTAAAGGAGAGAAATGTTCTGGCGGCAAACTTTCGAAAGAGCGAGTAACAGTTCTTGTTGCAGCTAACATGTCAGGTTCTATTAAAAGAAAACTTTCAGTCATCGGAAAAAGTAAAATGCCGCGGTGTTTCAAAGATGTGGAAAATCTACCCGTTGAATTTAATTTCAATAAAAAAGCATGGATGACATCGGCAATTTTTGAAAGCACTTGAAAAAAATGGGATATTGAACTTTTAAAGCAAAACAAGCATTTCATTTTGATTGTCGACAATTGCCCATCTCACCCTCCAGTTGAAGGATTGAAACAAATTAAACTCATTTTTCTGCCACCAAATTGTACGTCTGTTCTGCAACCAATGGACCAGGAAGTTATAAGAAGTCTGAAAGTTTCCTTCCGAAAAGAGCTAGTACTGAAAGTCATCGAACAAACAGAAAACAATGACAATTCAAAAATTAGCATTCTAGATGCTATACTAATGGTATCAAAGGCATGGGACTCTATGCGAAAGGAAACTTTCGTGCTTCGGGATTAACTAAAGGTGTTCAGTTGGAAATCGCAAATGAAGGTAATGCACGCAGAGATTTACAAGATGCAATTTCTCTTCTGGATTCTGACTGTTTTGTTGATGACTATGTCAAAGTGGATGACAAAATCATAACATGTGAAGAATTGTCCGATGTTGATATCGCATACAACAATATGCCACAAGACGCACATATGTCTGCTGATGATGATCAACAAATCGAAGATCAAGAATTCGAAGATTTTGGCAAAATTCCTACCGTGATTGAAGCATATGCTGCTTGTTCTATCTTGAGAACGTTTGTTCAAACTACCGATACTCTCCAAAATGAAAAAGAAGCAGTTTTGGTTATTTCAAATTCAGTTGAAAAAAAATTTCTTGCAGAAGTAAAAGAGAGGCGACAAACAAAAATAACAGACTTTTTCTCAAACTTATGATTTATTATTTTGTCACGGTTTTTTCATACCTTTGATTTTATGCATTTACACGTACACAGCTATGTAAATGGATATATGTACAATACTTGAGAAATACATACACACATTATTTTGATAACGCATTTAATTATGAATATTATTTACTGCATATCTTACTCTTTTCAACACTATTCATGTATGTAGGAATATTCAGTTTAGCTAACGTAAGTATAATATAAAAATGCATATTCTTATATTATTCATATGTTAAGCTTCAAATCACATACAAAAAGTTTCACGGTATACTTTTATGTTAAGTATCATAAGACTTGAAATAAATTGAGCGCAGTTACCACTTACAACGAACAGTTCGTTATAACTGATACTACCTTTTAAAACGAAGACTGGCTACAACGTACAAAATTAGAAGCACCTTGATGTTCGTTATAAGCGGTTTTGACTGTAATTTGAACTTGCGGATCTATTTTATTCTTTTGTTCTGGACAGGGAACGTGTTAATTTTATTGTCTCGATGATTATTTCAGCCGACAAATTTGATAAGGTAGACTACACCTTTTGGAATCTATTGGGTTGTTTGATAATTAATGTCATTTTTTCATGTTTTTCAAAGTAAATTTATTTATATTAACAACAACTATAATAATCAATGATATATTGACCAATTTGTTGGATGACCACTTGCCATTTTTCGGTATGTTAAAAAAATTTCTACGTTCGATGAAGCCTTGATTTTTAGAAGCAAAAAACTGGTCCAATTCTTTTTTAACAGCCTGATCGGAATCGAAAATTTTGAAGGAAGTGAAACAATTGATAACCTCGTGGTGCTAAGTCAGGGCTATAGAATAGTTGTGGTATCAGTTCCCAATTGAGCTCCATTCATTTTTGAGGGGTTAGCAAAGAGGTGTAGGGTCTGGCGTTGTCATGATGGAACATTACGCCTTTGCAATTGGCCAGTTCAAGGCGTTTTTTCTTGATTTCTTCGTTCAATTTCGATAATTGATAACAATACATTCGAATCAATAGTTTGGTTTTTTGGAAGCAACTTAAAGTAGACTATACCCTTGTAATCCCACCAGACAGAAAGCATAATAGTCTTTTCGTGAATATTGGCTTTGGATGTCGATTGTCGGACTTTGTTATCGTAAACTATCCATTTTTCACCATCCGTTATGATTTGTCGTCATTTTGGTTACGATTCAGCAAAGAGTCGCATTTGTTAATGCGTTTGGTAAGGTGGATTTCTTTTAATTCGTGAGGAACCCAAACATCAAGTTTGTTTACGTAACCAAGCTGTTGTAAGTGCAACTAAATGGTTGAATTCGATATGCCGAGCTTCTCTGCTATCTCTCCAGTTACCATACGCCGGTAAGTTTCGATTAACGCTTTTATTTTGTCGTCATCAGTAGTGGTTGAACGACCAGTATGTGGTGCACCTTGCACATTAAAATGTCCAGAACGAAAGCGAGCAAGCCAACGCTGACACTAACGTTCAGTAAGGCAGTCCTCACCATAAACTTCACGCAATTTTTTTCGAGCTTGCACCGTATTTTTGCCCTTTCGGAAGTAAAACAATAAAATATACCGATAATGCTCCCTTTGATCGTCCATTTTCAAGTTTGTTTTTAACCAGTTTGTTGTTTACTAATGACGCTTATTTTTTTACTGAAGATAGTCTAAAGTCAATCTTTAAAACAGTATATACGTTAATAATAGACGCCACGCAATCACTACTACATGAAATATGCAGTTCACGTCATCTATTATGCAATTCACGTCATCTATTATCGAACAACCCAATACTTGTATTTACATTCTTATAAATTTAACTTTTTAACTTTTCAGAGCACTTTAACCAAACGAACCGAGCCATACATGTGCATATATTATACCCCACTTAAATATAAACTAGCTTCTACATCAATCTAAACTCTACAGTAACTTTAAAGTCTTATTAAATAGCTTAAAACATGTAAACAATTCTTATCAACAATTTATTTATGATCATTTGTATATTTCTAACAAAATTTTATCATTTGTGCAAAGCTATCTTTGGGGCACCATGCTTGGATGATTTAAATATTTACGATAATTACATGGAAACCAGAAGAGAATTTATAAATCTTAATCTAAACCAATTGTTAAGCCATATTGTGAAATTCATTTTGATAACAATATCATACAAAGCCACTTTTGTAGCTTAGATAAACCCTAGGATTTTTCTTCACCATGATATATCCCGAGACTCTAATCAAATCTGGAAAATTAATTCAAAAGCTTTACAACGATAATTAGATTATAAAAATTGCCCAAATAATTGATTATAACTATGGAACAAACGTTGCTCGTATTGCTCGAAATTGGTGATAAGATTTTCATAACATAAACCAAGATAACATTTTACAAACGCGATACTATAAAATTAATTTCACCATATGTTTACCGCAGCTGGTTTCAAGGTCCACACTCATGCAAAAAGCTTCGAAAACTCAACAAAAAACTGCCATACAGAATCATCGCTTTTACCAATCGGTTTCCACAGTATTCATTCATTGATTGCTTACAATTATTTGGCGTTTATCGAATGAAATGAACGATAAGGTTATTATGTTTGAAGGTCTGTTGCTTCGCGTGCTGCTGAGCCAAAACTTATGATAAGTTAATAAAATTTATTGCCTTGGCGTATTTGCCAGATTTAAAAAGCGTTCGTCAAATTAACGTTTACTGTTTTTATGAAAGATGTGCTTTAGCGTTGCCATCTTACTCAGGCCCATAAGGAAATCAATTAACGTACCTGACGTCACTTCCCGTACCGGAAACAGCTGATCAGTAGCTCTAAATTTCGATAAACAGCTACTTTTGAGATTGTCAAATATGACATTTCTCAGATGAAATTTAGCCGAAATGATACAAACGGGATCGACATACATATATTTGCGTCCTAATGTCTTCGACGTCTCATATTTAAAATAAATTGTTGACATAGTATTGATAAAATTTCAAACTACAGTCATATGTACTGTCAAAAATCTTTAAACAATTTGTTTGATGTAAACAGCACTAGATAGCGAAGATTAGGCTACTCGAAGAGGTTAGTTCGCGACGTGACGCGGTGTTTCCGTTTTCGGGCCTGAGTAAGAAGGCAACGTCTTTAATCCAACAAAATTTTTCCCATTCTTCAATTTCAAGGAAAAAAGTAACATTTATGAATGAATGGGATAAATATATACATAGATCAAATATTTAAACAATTCCTGTAGGGAGGATTTTTTCATCAGCGAAATAGTAAACTAATTGTTGTCTTCCCAAAGAAACAAATTCCATTTCTGATCTCTTTTGTATATTTTCTTTGATATATCTGGCTTAGCACTCCAAAACTTTGCTCCTTTTGATATTGAAGAAACAAAAGCTCATCAAATTTTAATATTAATAATAAAATGACGTTTAACGCGTGTTGCATTATGGGATTTCATTCATATTAATCAAGCATCATGCCTAGTATGTTATGTGCGAGCAAATATCAACAGATATTTCTTAAAGGATAGGCAGTATTCATTGAAAATTAGAAAGCAGGAGTTCGTCAACGTTTTTGCCTCAGCTCACTGCTCCTTAACATCTTTTTATACAAATTGCCTACACATGCCATCTGTAAATTAGCTGCATATGCAAACTAGGGATGGGAAAAACTGCATCAGTGTAACCGAAACCCGGGTTTTTTGGTTCGAAAAACCGGTTTTTTCTAAGGTATTTTTTCCCGGGTTTTTTTCTTTCAAACTCATGAGCCGGAAAAAACAGGTTACGAATGAATACAAAATCAAACTTCTATGTTTGATTGGTTCTTGGTATTAGTTGTTTGCTTCGGTTCAATGCGGAGGAATTCACTCGGAGTGCGAAGTGAAGCTAGCACATGATTCACAATAAATGCAAAATGTTTATAAACGATTTTTTTTGTTTTCGACACGTTTTCGCACTTCTTTAAACTCCTTGATTCCGAGACAATGCAGTGTCCCCAAACTGCGCCTTTAAACGAGTAAAAATTTCCCACGATTTAACGCCTTCATTGGTTAAAAACTTTATGGTGACGGGTTGCGCGACAGATGGATGCAACTTTTACGTAGTCATGGCTGTACTGAAGACAGAACTGAACTGGCCACTAACTAAGCTGGTTTCGCCACTCTTTATAAAGGAACGACCCAACTACTACACTATATTATCTAGTTCGGAAGTGCGTGCTAAGCAGAATAGCTAAATTACCATATATATTTGTTTCACCTTCGTATCTCAACAGTAAGCAGTCGGCTTGGATTTCAACACGTTAGTCTCTTATTTTTAATACCCATACAATGATGAAATTTCCTTCAGTTCATTTCAATTTAAATAAGTTTTTGAGTAGAAAATCGAACAACCAGTTAATCAATTGACATAAAAATAAACATTTAATTTTGATTCGAGTTTTTTTATTCAAAAAATTTGCTAAGAAAAAAACCGATAAACCGGTTCTTCCAAACCGGTTTTTTTAGTTTTAAAAACCGCCCGGTTAAATCAATGGCGAAAAAACCTGAAAACCCAAGAGCCGGTTTTTTTACCAATAACCGCTATCCCTAATGCAGATGACACTTATTTCTATAATATGTCAATAGATCCCACCGAGCTCATACCAAAATTACCATTTTTCCACCGTTGATAAATGAAAACTAACATGTCCAAAATGAATGCTGTATATTTTACAACAGCAACCAAATGGTAGTATACTCTCTCGGAGTCGCACATTAGCTTTACAGGCTTCCGAATGATGGGACAGTAAATGCCGAGAAATACCTATAACCAAAAATACACCTACAGCTCTGCTACCAATCCGAACTTACACCTCTTTGTGGTGGTCACTGATAACTAGGACGTAAGAATGAAGGGGAATTTTCCACTCCCAGAACAGAATCGACGAGCTAATTTCCCGTTCCTGAAAAACCCTACATTATTTTGAAACCTGCAATAGAGCCTTGGAATGGATGAGACTGACGGCAACGGCTTCGCAACCGAATTCAGCATTGGTATTGGCCTTGGAACCGAATTCGGCATTGGATTCTGGAATGTCAGATCACTGAACAACACTTATACAAAAGACCAGTAAATATAAATTAAACATACTTGCAATCCAGGAAACGAATTGGACTAGAACCGATATTCAAGGCATGAGATCGCACACAATATTCTAAAGAAGGAACTCTGCTGGAAAGCAAGAATTCGGAGTGGCCTTTAGTGTAAATCACACTTACTGATTTTGATTGTCAATGGACGATTGTGTGCGATCTGCAAAAAAGCAAAGTTCTATAAATTTGGTTAACAAACGTACACCTCCCAACATAAGAAGAGGTCGAAGAAAACGGCCTACAATCACCTGGAAGGACTATTCGACTCATTGCCTACAAATGATATATAAAATAATTCAACGTGATTTCAGTGCTAAGTTTGGCAATGAACTATCTCACCGGGAAGCGATTGAAGGATATATCCTCCAAGACTAAATAAATGACAACGGCGCTGACCGTTGTTCGACCTACTTCCCACAGCGATGCATAAAATCGCCAGGGTATCACCGGAAGGCAGTCCGCATAGTGTTAAGAGTACTTGCTGCATAAGCTGGCGGTCTTTGGTTCAAACCCCTTGGTGACAACCAGATTTGTTTCAAATGATTCTTCGGACGGACTATAAGCCCGTTCAGTTATGATACGTATTGATTTAAAATCAGAACGTTACTGGCAACATCACCTTTTCGAGTGCCAATACATCACCTCTTCGAGTGCCAATACATCACCTCTTCGAGTGCCAATACATTTGATCAAGATAACGAGATACTCTAACTATCACTGAGCGAACGCCCGAAACGGGCTGCAGTGCTAAAGCAAAAAAAGCAAAAATCAACGGATGCCAACACCCAAAATCAAAACAATCATGTTCTGATCAATAAAGATGGGCCTCGCGCATACTTAACGCCCACATATACCGAGGAGCCAATTGTAACTCGAATCATTACTTGGTCAAATCAATCTATAGATGTCGTATGTCAAAGGCGTATTTGACATGTACAGGCTCCAAACGGCACCTATAGCAAAAAGTTTGACGGAAACCCTCAATAATCAGCTAGCTCCCATCTTATCAGACATATCGGTGAAAATAAGCAACGTTAAGTCGAGGAAAAAGATCTCAAGTGCCCAAAATAACACACTTGGCAAATACAGTATCAAAAATTTGGGAAAATTTGTGCACGTAGGTGCCAAAATAACGAACACTAGTAATGAAAGAAATTAAAAACACCGCAGAATACAGTTTGCAAAAAAAATATTTTATTCATTTCTGACGATCTTGAATATCAGCCACATTTACAAGAAAACAAAGATCCAAGTTGACAAATTGATGATGCAAATTGTGCTATGCTGTTGGTGTTAAGCGCCTTCAAGGGACACGTTTTGAGCTGTATGAAATTTTTGATGAGCCGGTCTCAACGATTTTAAGGCTGTGGCTGTGCTCGGATTTCGAAATTGGAGGACGCGGTCAATGAACTGACACAGTTGGAGGCAGCGAAAGCCCAAGAAAGACTGTAGTACTACGAAGAAGAAGATATTTTACAACGAAAAGAAGTTCATGCCTCCTTCCTGTTGTTGTCCTCATAAAGAACTATCTCTTTGATTTTTTTTATTTTTTTGGATTTCAGGGGAGATAGACACTTGAATGCAGTTCAGTTTCTCTTGCTCCTCTCGATGCAATTTTAAAATCTACCTTGGAGCGTTCTAATCGAAGCTTTTCATTTGACACCCCACTTAACACCTTAGCTATAAAGTTTTTAAGGTTCTCTGTCTATTATTGGGAGACCTCCCCCATAGCAACCTGGAAAAAAAAAACGTTATATCTAAACTTCCAAGAAACAATCACTTCTTATATACCTCCTGACTTTGGTGTACAGTACAAAAATTGCATTAATACATCAATGAACGAACAGGCGGACAGAAAGGTCACGATTTCAATAGAAATTTGTCTAATATAGCATTAAATTCAAATATATATTAGCGTGTGGGTGCGCAGATGGACAGAAAGCGCAAAGTACTACAAGTTCCAGCAGAGATAAAATGGTAGCTTAAAGTGGCCTTCAAAGAAGCAATTAAGCTGTCCCGAATTAACTGACCCGTTTGCTCTCGCATAAGTTAGCCGACAAACACGCGCATGCTGTCGCTAAACGAAGCCAGTCAGCTGAATTCTGCTGTTTTATAGTTCAAACACCTATTTGCTAGATCATCGGTAGCCGTGTCCTGCACACACTCCCAGTTATTTATACATCAAGCTCACTACATGTGTTTAGGATGAGCAAAAATTGCAGCAACTCAATCAATATCGTTTCATTTAACTTAAACTTGAAATTTCTCATGGAGAATGGTGATTTTGAGATGCATTTATATTCTCATCAGGCATCAACTCATGGGTACGTTGATTGATGCTACCATAGAGGAGTGCTGAAATGCTGTCGAATGATTTCACTTATGCAAGGTTCAATTAGTTTTCGTACGTAGTAATGGTAAATTACATGTATTGTTGATGCCTGATTATGCATGATTTTTAGCTTTTCAATGAATTTCCAAAACCGTAGATACCCGAAACAGTTCCAAGCTACCTAAGTCAAATATGTCTATGCAAAGTTTCAACAAAGACCCAACATGCATAAATTCTACATGACAAGAATATATAATTTTTTTCAGCCTTTGATAGTATTGATCGTAAAGCCCAATACAGTTTACTTCGTGAACTATTATCACCACCAAAGTCGGTCCATCTGTTAAAATCAAGTCAAAATTAGCTTACCGAAATTTTTTCCTCAAAAAAACCGTTAAATGCCCTTTTTAACGCTTTTCTGAGGCATGACGGTTTGGCGCCAAGCCTCTTAAAGTTCTTTTATATGGTTACGAAGTGAAGGCTATCTACCCCCTGATTCTGGGCCTCCCAAATCCTCTGGACTACCCACTAAATACCCTGTCAATATGAGAGCCTAGCCTGGAACCGTTTGATTTATTACTTCAGGCTAGGACTCTAGAATGCTAGAAAAGAGACCCTCCCCCCACCCTCAATGCTTCCAAGCACCATTTGTCAACTGATCTGAGCATCTGGAAAGAGCTCTCCTAATTCCTTAATGATCAGGTCACCGCGCAGCCTGTAACACTCTTTTAAAACAAAAAATGTATGTGGCAAGCATCATCGACCCTCCAGCGCAGAAGACACAATCGGCAGACTGTGACTTACCAATCGTGTGTAGTTAACACTGAAAACATCCATTCCCGCTCAAAAACTGGGTCAAATAGAATTCAGTCTCATCATGACTACGGTTGAGCCACAGCCTCAGGTCGGGAATGAGGCTTGCGGTACATCTTCCCTTCGTGTCATTCCCAGGATTGTCGCCAATCTTCGAATGAGCCTTGTCTCTCTTCAAGCACAGTCGTCTCCCTAACACCTTCGTTTCTGGACAAGAAAGTTTTACGGCACTCTCTCGAAAGAAGAGCGATAGGTATAACGCTTGCAAACATGGATTCTACATCTAGTATTCGTTGCGAACAGACGTGTTTTTAATTCGCTCCTGTGTAAAGTTTTCAATAAATTAAATTAATTTTTTTTAAAGTCAGTCCAAAGTTAATTTTTATTGGAAAAAGCTTATATCGTCGAAGCAATTGACCCAAGAAATTCAGATCGAATATTATTTCACTTCGATAAAGAAAAGCAAAATCCAAAGACAAGTTCAGGCCTGCTGGTATGGAGCAGTCCGACGGCTTTCCACCGTTGGGGAACCCGGGGAAACAGCGAATAGAAATTGGCGGCAACCCTCAACAAAAGAAGACATAATCAAGTAAACCATGCAGATATCGGATGTAAGACGCAAATAATCGAAGACGGGAAAGAAGTGGTCAGACTTTGACACGAAAATCATGAATTAAGGCTACACCTACAGTTCCTCGAAGACCTATTCAAGAAAAGGCTGAAGACTCAAGACGCACAACCACTAAAGCAAATAAATAAAGAAACAAAGGCACATCTGTTGGAAACTAAATGATCGAGAATGTGTTGAAGCGTGTCTCATTGATATGGAGAAAGCCTTCGATATGGTGTGGTTAGATGGACTGGTTTTTGAACTCCTACAGGACAGGTTCCCCAAGTACCTTGTCGCCATGATGTGCAATATGTTATACGAGAAATCAATTGTTGTAACTGATGAAAATCTAACGACGATGCGCGGCTTCAAGGTTTTGAATGGTTTACAGCAGGTAACATTTACTACGCCTCTGCTTTTCTCTATATTCACTGGCAAGCTATTGAACGGCTTTGATTTTAACGTCTCGCCAATGAGATCCCTAATGATATGATCATATATACGGCAGACCGGAAAGCTACAATAGTTCAAAGTAATGTTTAGTGATGTCCAGCTCTACATCAAGAATTTACGAATGAAAATCAATGCGCAGAAATGCGAAATAATTTTGTTTCAGACAGTCAAGACATGAAACGTAATTGGAAGGATTTCCACTTTATGACTTGTGAGGGTTGTTCTGAACTGGTTCCACATAAATTCTGTGTTCGATACCTCGATGTTCATCTCGATCAGTATCTGTTCTATATTGAACATCTCAAAATCATGCTCAGTAAAGCACGAAAAGTAGTCATGGCCCTTCGACGACTCTTTCATTCCAGATACATTGATCAAAAGGTCAAAGTTATCTGTTACAAGACCCTGGTTAGAATAGCTTTGACATATGCTAGGAGTATGAAAAGATTGAGTTTCCGAAAGGAAATGTCTTTGTGCTTGTACTGGTTTGTACAGAAAGCCTAAGACAAATTAGTAACACTACATATCGAATAGAAAAATTTATTAAACTGTGACGAGAGTCGATATCTTCATGCTGAAACTTCTTCGGAATCACATCGCAAGATCTGTAACTGTGATTGGAAAGCCCCTGGATTTCACAGCCGTTCCAACCTACACATGGATATATTGCGACTTGCCTCGCTACTGGCTTCGTTCGTCCAGAAGAATTCGTGTATTTGGACATGAATCCATATGTTTTTGATTCTGACGGCGTCCCAGTCATATAACACATATATCGATGGGCCACCGATAAGAAGATAAAATATCCTCCGAATTTGAGTTCACGAGACCAACGATCCCAATGGAGATACTCATTTGCTAGATTTGTTGAGGCTGGTCGAGCTGGAACGGAGCGATCTAGGTATTGGTGGCTGAATGACAACGTCCAAATTATTCGTGTTTATTTTCTGTTTTTGTCGTTTTCGTTGCTTAGTTTTTGATTTTCAGCGCATTATTGCTACATTTTGTGTGCTTTGTTTATGTTATGTTTATTATATTAGGTTTAGAGATAAGGTTTAGCGCTTATGTTAGGATTGTATTACTACAAGATAAAGTTTTTGATTGAATTTTATTAGAATTAGGTTATAACATATTAGGTGTAGGATAAAAGTTCACTGTTGAGCTACAATTATAAATAATTTTTGAATAGTATTGGTTGGTTGTCTTCTTTTTCCTATTGAACCAGAAAATATGTAATAATTTTAATTAATAAGAATTTGCTTTTGTGTTCTTTTTTTGATTAAATGTGTTTCATTGATAACGTATAAATTTAAAGAGCCATTTAGGCCATTAAGTTTTTGTATTTTTATTCTTTGGAATTTGCTTTATATTCTTTTAAAGCTTATAACGATAAGTATTGAGTAAAGTGCTTTTGACTTTGACTTGACCTTGACCCTTCCACTCTCAACGCCTCCAGGCGCTTCCTTTTAGCAACTAGAATAGCCCGAACTCAATATGTCACCTAGTTTCATTTGTAAACTGACCTGAGCATCTGTCCGATTAGATTATCTGGAGAGAGCTCTCCTAATTCCTTAATGCGGTCATTGCACAGCCTGTCCCCCCAGCACAGAAGACACAATCGGCAGACTGTGACTTGCCAATCCTGTGCAGTTAACACTGAAAACATCTATGCCTGCTCAAAAACTAGGTCAAACAGAATTCAATCTCATCATGACTACGGTTGAGCTACGGCCTCAGGTCAGAGATTAGGCATGCGGTCTATCTTCTCTTCGTGTCATTCACTCAAGATTGTAGCTAATCGCCGAGTGAGCGTAGTCTCTCTTCAAGCGCAGACATCTCCCTATCACCTTCGTTTCTGGGCAATAAAGTTTTTCGGCACTCTCTGGAAAGAAAAGCAATAGGTGTAACAATTGCAATGCGCCATCGACTCAGAGACTGCCCGATATGCAGATGCTATCCTCAGCGCTCCTCGTCGCTGCACCTGCGTCAGGCGTTTTTGGTACAGCTTCTTGCTGAGAGTGCCGCTCCGATCCGTACAGTAGCATAGAATGCTTATTCATCAGAATTCGCCTTCTTGATGAGTTAGGTCCTCCTACGTTGACCATCAGTCGACTGAGCGCCAGCACACCCACCGCAGCCTTATTCGCCATTGTCCTAATTCGCTCAGAGCAGGTAGCTTCGACTCAACTTGCACTTCGCAAATACTGACTCTCCTTACTCTAGGGATTCTCTTCTTTGTCAGGATGACTACTTCGGCTTTCTTCAGCAATAGGTTAAATCCGCGAGCAGTCATCCAACTATCACAAGACGCAGTAGAATACCAAATCTAATTAGCACTGGTTCCACTGCGCGCTCCGCAATTAGTGCCGCAACATCAGCTGCATAGCCGATCAAGCGCAACTCATCCGCAGCTCAAGTCTCAGTAACCTGTCGTACGTGATGTTCTACAGTCTGGGCCAAGTATAAAACATTGAGCAACATCCGATGTAAAGTCCATTCTTCGCCGACACTGCTTCGTGTCATAGAGCAGGCTGCGATCCGTCAGGTAGTCTCTCAGGATCAGCATCAGATACTCTTAAACTTGAAAAGGGGTCTTTAACCTCATGCTTAACAGCAAATGGCACGCTGGGTGTGAAATCTGTGCAACTAGTGACTTGCAAATGTTTTATGTATAGTATTATGGCCCGATCTCTCCAGTCGCATCAAGACCATGGAAGTTTCAGCTTTGAGCAAGTAGATAATTTTGTATATTTAAGATCACAGCTTTCAAAGGACGACAGCCAGAAAGACGAAATTAATGGTCAAATATCCGTAGCGAATAAAATTTTTTTTGCAATATCCTTAATGCGATCCTCGGGATTGCATCGACGACCACATCGGAGAAAGGACTAGATGTTTTCGAACGATGGGATCTCCGAAAAATATTTGGATTCATCAAGCAAGAGAACTGTGGCGTTTAAGATACAACGGTGAAACTACGTTCACACCAGTCCAGATTATCTAATTTGGTGAATGTAATTTTGGAATCATATGAAATTGTTCACACTAAGTCAAAGTGATTTAGTTTGTCATTTCTGTTGCGTTTTATTCGTCAAATCATGAAAAATGATAAATTTTTTGGCAAGGTGCGAAGTTTCTAAGCAAATATTACAAATTTCGAAAAAATTATGACAATTTTTTTTTAAATTTATCAATGAGGCAGTAATCGAATTTGTCCAATTTCAAATGTTCTTTGGAAACCTAGGGTTGACATAAATTGATTTAACATGATTTGTTTCAAATTACTAGATTCGAGATGATTTGCAAAGTGTCAATTTATACGGAAAATTATGTAATTTTGAGGTTGATTTGTATGCAAATTACCAAACTTGCTCAAGATTAGAGTAGGCTACGTCGAGCGTACGCCGGAAGATAGGATTCCTAGGAAGATGTTTAAAAGCCAAATGGAAGACAACTTGTCACGAAGTAGGCTACGTGAACAATAAGAGAGTACAAATTTCATTTCTCTGTTTTCGCAAGATTTCGAAGTCTGACAATCGGACATTTATTCGAAAATTCTTTAGTTTTGGAAACATTGACGGATAAAACTTGGCATTTTATCATACTAATTGACATTTGGTGTGTAGTCCTTTAAATCCCTGCCAGGTATCGGAATGCTACAGGAATTAAATGGTAATGGTAAATGCTGAATCTTATCCTTCATTATTTCAAAAGTTGAGGACTTTTCGTGCGAACATCAGAACAAATACGATTTTTTTACCCTAAGCCCAATCGCATTACATCAAATCTTATGAACTCGGAAAAATCAAATTCATCCTATTAAGAGGAATCAATTAACTAACACAGATAGAAGAACCGCTGCCAGGAATTTTAAACGTGGTCATCGGGTCGAAAAAACTAGACTTGAATATCCGGAAGACCAAGATCCGTTTTACACGGTAGCGAAGAAAATCAAGAAATCTCTTAGTTTGCTATTCGCCTAATCATGTCACTAAGATATTACCCGCGAAACAATTGACGCTAAATCGGATCATTTAAATTTATTTATTCTGATGATACTATGTCAAGTACTACAAAAGCAAGTGTTCATTGTTTTCAGAATAGTTCAGATTATCTTTTGATTTTACAGAATTTATATTGTTAGATAATTTCATACTGTAATTTGTGTCTTGCTACTGCAAACACAAAGAAGCACGCACACATTTCATATATTTGTCCAACACAAACGACCCGTTGATTTACGAATGGAAGTTTTACATGTTTTCTGCCTGTTGACAACCTGTAAGGTGATGGTTAACCTTTGCTGATGATTGAGCATTTAAACCTTCATCAAGTAACATGCGAGGTAATTTTTTTACACAAAATTTATCAAGCACAAAAAGAAAACTTTCAAGTTGAAACTTACCAGAAAGTAAATTTAGATAAGAGATTCGCCTTTAAAACCGGATTCGCTTCATGTTTACACTCACTTTTAGTCCGATTCATATTGGAATTTTATTTTTATTTCAAACCTAACTTGTCAAGTAAAACTTTACCATCACCACAATTCACGTGAAATCACCGGAAACGTGCAACGCGGCCACAGATCTACCGTATTACTAATTTTTGTTCGAGTACTGTGCACTTGTCTCACTGGCTGTCGTCAGCGACAACACAGCTAGCTCGCTTAACGGCAACAGTTCAGGGACGACCAGAGACGTTGCGGTCTCAAAACTATTCCGCTTTGTCTCAGCAAACAAGCGCTGCAAAATTTCTTGGAACTTCGAACTCCCCCTGCCTTTTGCAAATCACATATCTGGCCAAACAATCAATAATTTATTCACTTCACTTAAACGTAGTCACGAACTATACAAAGGTGATTCCCAGAGAAGATGCTGCACTAAAATACACAAAATCAGACAGAGCAAAAGTAACGCTAGCAAATAATCAAGTTTGGGCTAAGTAGCGACCGCCGTCGACGACGAAAGATCTGTGCACGAATGAGACCAAGTCTGCGACAAGAACTCAATTTAATGCTCCACTCGGATTTCGCAAGGCAGCATAACTCTCTAATTATAATTGATTACACAACTTTGTGCAATACACTCTGGGAATTTTCACTCATAAATTTTGCAAAAACAAACACACTAATCTATCTACAGACTTTCCCTGTTGTCGCCGATATCGTTCCCCGCACAAACCGTTAGATCCGAACGCCAGACCGGTCTTCTGAAATTTTGTTCAGCTGATAGTGACGTCAGAATAGCTGTCACAGGCGCCATGGAGAATCCAAAGTGACAAACGGCGTTCTTACGTCTCGTATACGGCGTCTGTAGTTGTTTACCAGCTGGCGCGCATCAGCTGTTCATTTTATAACAGCTGACCGATTTTGCATTTAAATCAAACATGGAATGCGCTATACAATTAACGAAATGCAGAAAATTAATAATTAAGTTGTTAGACACATCAAGCACATCATACAAAGCCTAATTAAGTTCATTAAGCACATCATACAAAACCTTTTTAATTTTCCCACCAATTCCTGAAAATAAACTGCATTAACGACACAATCATATATCAATTCACAATATCTGTCTTACATGACTGAACGATTTTCTTAATGCTATATTCACACCATAGAAACTATGGAATTTTTTGCGAGTTTAAAATTTACACGCGAATAGTTTCGCAAACCACCTTAAATCAAATAATTTATTTCATTTCATGTTAAATTGAGTCGTGTTTCCAAAGAAAATTGATAAAAATTTCATAAATTTTCTGAAAATTTGTAAAATCGGTATAGAAATTTGATTCCCGCTAAAATAATATGCTTTTTATCAGATTTGAACAAATGAAATTTGCAATAACATACGAAATCACGCCAATTTATTGTGAACAATTTTACCTGATTTGAACATTAGATAAGTAGTTGAGATATTTGAATGTGGTATAAGAATATTGAACTTAACTCTCTCGCAAAACTTCATTTTGTAATAATATAATATAATGGATAGATGAAATGAATGATTTTGCATATTGAAAGGATTTAGATGCCATAGATCCAATGCCAATCCTTTCATGAATTAAAATCCCAAACAGATTCGTACCACACAACGTAAAAGCCTAAAGAGTGATATAGAACGAAACCTGCTATCAGTGTACCAATTAAGTAAAAATGCCTGGACAGACAAGCGGTATACGAACCTAGTATGCTACATAAAACGTGGTATACCACGTTTCCATCTCGTGTATAAACCTAGTATCAATATCAAGATAAAGTTTCCAGGATAAATGAAATTTCCTTGTTCAATTATGAGAACCAATTAATTCGACATAAAAATCAAACAAATTAAACTGCTCAAAAATTTTGTTTATTTGATATCCACAGGCTGATTCTCTTTTTACTCCTTTAAGCCATCATCAATGTTAAACTCTGAAGATGACTCAAAGGAGCCGGAATGCATCTGCTTACTCTACAAAGCAAAGCCTGACAGCTTTTTAAGGAAAAAATAACATAAAGATCAGTTAGAACTACTTTTAAAAATACTCTATTTGAGTATTTACACTTTAAGGCATTCCCAGCTAAAAGCAACAGATCTTGACCACACAATAATAAAATTTTCGGCAGAGCTATCAAACTTATAAAAAACCCACTGTTGAACAGAGTTTATAGCAATTACAGAATTTTCATAGTCAGGCTGCCAGGCCTCTATAACTTCTGCATGCAGACAATTTAAACCATCCCACCTTTCTTGCATATTCTTATATTTTATATCCTTGTTTAATTTATCAACAGATTATTTCCTTTTTCGTTGTTTTCTATTAAGCAATCAGAAAGGCCGTTGTTCCACTTACTTTCTTGTGATAGTATTCCAAGTTATGTCTTGGAATCTGTCGACATAGTTAAAAACTGTAGAACAAGATAGCTTTCCACAGCGAAATCGAGATTCACGTAGAAAGCTTAAAAACATTTGCAGCGTTTTTGCGACAGGTTTGCAGGGCATATTTAGGAGAAGTTTATTTTGGACTTGCTTGCTAGTTGCAACAGTTAAAGAAGAATGTAGCAATATGTGGAATGATGAGGCAGAAAGTGCAACAGACAGTGATGACTATGATGAGACTATTATTAGACCGGAAAAAATGAACAAAGAGGCCAATAGCGTCTCCAACGTGAGAGCCTACTTCAAAGGAACCTAAGACCCTTGAAATAAGTGAGGGGGATTTTCTCCAGTTGAAAAAGGTGGTAGCAACAGCATTTACGAGCTTCACTGGCGTCATATGCAAGTCAAGCGTTAGGCCAAATATACAGAAAAAAGTGGACGAGAAACACAACCCAGCAACCCAAATAGAGAGGGCGCCTCCTATAGTTTGCTGAATGCTTAACCTGAAGGCTTTCAGAGATAGCGTTAAGAGAGCATTTATTTGAAATGCAGCAAAGGATCTAGAGTTTAATTTTATGGTGAGCAACACATCGTGAGCTTCACCCCGCCCAAAACGGGCTAGAATCAAACTAGTATGTTTAATTTCCCGAAGTGGCTAACTACACTTACATGCTTTGGGGAGAGAAAAAGTTGACTCTCCTTATTAAAGAGAGACACACCTCGAGACTGATATCATAGCTAAGCTGAAAGATCATCCCAGAGAAGATATCTTATCAGCTAAGAGGTTCTTGACGATAACCTCCAGCAGTAAAAAAGGATGCTTTCCTCCTTCTGAATCCAGTTTGAACCGAATTTTGAAATGACAAAAACAATTTAAATTGAATTTTAATTGTACAAAAAAGTAGCACTACCAGTGCTTCGATTGCCAAAAATTTGGCAACGTTACTGCCAACCGTGGACTTGAGGTTCGCTGCATCAATTAGTTAGAATGTCCAATGTCAAAAAACGAGGAGGAACCTAGTAAAATAAGCAGTCGAGCTGCCCCGTGGTGATTAGGAGTGACTGCTCCTGAAGAGATAAGGTGGTCACAACGTCGAAACTGCTTAGTTTGTTGTTTTACTAGTGTAAAGTAAACTACATCCGTCAGATTTCCATCCTTTAGGAAGAGATAAGTGGTTCACTTCAGCCACTTTAACATCTTTAGGTTTGACATTCCCCTTGTAATGCAACGACCTTCTTCGGAGAAAGTAACGGTTGCTTTTTGTGTAATATTTGCGTTTGTCTCAAGCCTCCATGTCCGCTAACCTTAACGAGGCAAAAAATGTTGAATCACTTCAGAGTAGCTTAATTGACACATAATAGAACATTTCTAACGATAATAAAAACTGATCGGTACGTCTCGTGTGATTTCTTCAAACATTCGAAAAGTGGATTCATTCATCTCCCCAAAGTAAAAAACTCGACAGTTCTAGTGAAAAAACACTGGGCCGAATTAGTCGTCGTGCCGTCGTGATAAATTCCATTAAACTATCCATTCTCAATATATGTTCACTATCTGTACGCTATAAAAATAAATATGTTCAAGAATACTTAAGCGCACATTGATTGTTTGTATCGCAAAGAAGACTCAAAGAATGACACAGAGTGCATCTAGAAAAATACAAGATCATCAACCGTGATGATCCAGAGATCCAGATCTGAAAGTTCAAAGCAGTTACAACGTATTGAAGCAGATATTTTACTTTTCTAGGAATTTATATTCGTCATTTATGTCCGCTGAGGGAACTCATTAAGGACTTCAAAGCAGTGCTTACTCTGCTCAAAAAGTTCGATTACTATGCCATGGGAGATGATTTCAATACAAAACACCTTCATGGGGAAATATTGTATCTAATGACTATTGTACGGCTCTTTTTAATTGGGTTCAATCAAGTATGGATCTTATATTATTACCAAAATAGAGTACACCCTCCGCCAAATCTCATTCAGTATTAACCTTTTTATCGTGTCTGCCAATCTAGTAAAGAGAAGAATTTTTCGTGTGGAGTTATTGAGGGAAGTTCGACCATCTTTTGGTTGAGCTGTGAAACTTGAAATTGTAGATCCTCAACTTGCCATTCTATACAAGCAAATCATATGAGCAGTAATTACTGCTGATCTTGATGGGAAATCGCAAGAAATATCTATCAATAGATCGGAAAATCGTTCTTTTCCTGAAATCAATGAGATTTACCAGAAGACATCTTGGAGCTTCATTGTAGACATAGTTGATTTAGAAAGCTTCACAGCACAATGATCTGCCACCCCAATTTAAATTTGGTCAACTGGCAGTATGAACGTATTCATTACTCATTATGTCTCTAAATCGAATATCTTGAGGAGAGCCAAGGCTTTTGCTAACAAGAGATTCATGGAAAGTATCAAACCAGGTCCTTGTATGTTTCCTCATATCAATAGAATAATTGGCAGAAAAGGTTGCCCGTGGGCCTCACTTATAATGGATCTATGTTCTGGATGACAAATCTATTGCTGACTCTACTGCAAAGCATTTCTTGAAAGTTCTTCAAGAAAAGAAAGCAAGTGAGGACTCTTCCGTTACTTTATTGGTGATCAGTACCTAAACCAATTTCGTCAAGGACCATGAGCTATTTTATTTGACCAGACTCTCTGATTTGAATCCCTCTGATACACTTACAGGCATGGTCTGTTGGTCAGTTCTGCGAGGCCCAAGGATTTAGCTTCGTACCAAAAGAGCATTTAGCCTGGTGCGGAAAATATAATTTAATATAGTGAGCCTGTCAGGGCCAAAGCTAGCTCTAAAACAGTGGTTCTTAGAGAATTTTCTAAGCCGCAGGTGAAAAAAAGTATCGAATTTTGTAAGTGACAAGACAGGACGTGGAGTGTAATTAACGCCGTTCGGGGGTTCATGAAAAATCTCGCGAATAAGCCGATAAGGAAAGGTATGTAACGAGAAATACTTTTCTCTACTCAGTTTTCAGTTTGGAGGACAAGGTTGATCAGGAGCACGCAGCCAAGCCCAGCAAACCTTAAGGCATCGATAGTAGTGTTGCAATCTTTCCAAGAGTCGGAAATTAAAAGTTTCTAGTGAGATATACCCTACTGTTTGTGTTTTTTAAAATGATTGCCATAAAAAAGTAAGGTTTATCTATAAAACTTATAATGTTTGAGTTGAATAAAAAGTCTTTGCAAAGCAGAAGAAGAAGAAGAAATTAAAATAAAATCAGAATTCTGATCAAGATAGATTTGGACTTAAGTAAATCCTGTTTGATAAACTGAAGTTCTTGTATTATCCTTTGCTGATTTCATTTAATACATTATCAATTCCAAAAGCATTAATACATTATATGATAGAAATAAACACAATGAATTGTTAATCCAACCCAATTTTTCCTGTTTAATTCTTCTTCATCTTCTTAGCACTATAGCCCCTCTCGGGCCTTTTTTCCTGCAGACAGCGCCTCCAACTGTCTCGGTCCATTGACCACGTCCTTCGATTTCAAAATCCGAGCAACGATGAACTGTCTTCGTCGACCGAGTCAGACCAGCGTTTCCTCGGTTTCGGTCTTCGGCCTTCAGTTCTCCCAACGATTACCTTTTTGGGTATCCGTTGTTCGTCCATACGAGTCATGTGTCCAGCCCATTACAGCTTCCGCAGTCATACAATCCTTGAGACCTCCGGTTCGTCAAAAATTTCATACAGCTCATGGTTGTGTCGAATTCGACATTGGTCCCCATCAAACTTCGTTCCGATTATTCGCCTCAGGACCCGTTGCTCAAAGGCGTTCAATATATTTGCCGATGCTTGGGTTAGGATCCATGTTTCACACCCATAGCATAACACAGGTTTTATCACAGATTTGTATACTTGGAGCTGTGTTCTCCTGTGTATGCAGCTGGTCTTCAAGATCGTCAATACTGAATACAATATTTTATTTGCGAGCTGCATTCTTCAGCATATTTCGTCTCTTTCATTGCCTAAATACACAAATTCGCTAACATTCTCGATACTGTATTCGCCAAGTGTGATACTTTGTGTATTTGAGGTATTTTTCCTCGACTGCGTCATGAGCTTTGTTTTATTTTCATTGATTTGTAGCCCTACCAGTTTTGCTTCGCTGTTGAGTTTCAAGAAGAGTTCTTTGGCAATTGTTAATGACCGTGACAGAATGTTGATGTCGTCCGCATAGGCTACTACTTTACTCGACTTCTATAATAATGTACCTCGCGTATCGACAGGTAGCTTCTGTATGACGTACTCCAGAGCCCAATTGACTAGCAATTACATACTAATTTGACGAAAAACACTCCACTAAAAGATAGCAACCACGTGTTGCAACAGTTTTCGTAACGGAAATTTTCGTCCCTTTACTCCGGATCAAAACTGACGATAGATACAAGCCATATGGTAGCAATTTGCATATGTATTAGTCGGCCTACTATGGACAAGCTTCCGGTAGCTGTCACCCAACTGCGGCATTAGCAAATGCTTATATTTCGTCATATATACTATTTTCCGAATAAAAAACGTGCCGAACGCATTCCGTGCATGCTATAAATTCACCTTGTATAGCCCATTGTGCTCCTAAACTTTCCAAGACGAGCAAATAAAGCACACGTTTTGCACCTTCGACTGATAGCTCAGCGTTGAGATGTAAACAAACTCCTATAAATTCACTTTGGAAGGCGATAAAAACTAAACGGGTATAAGAACTGAAATAATTTTCACTTCACTAGGAGCGCTATTGTGTTCTCCGCGGATCATCTGGATTTCACTGTAGAAATCCGTCTCTAAACCGTACAAAACCTCGAATTTTTGTTGGCACCTCCACAATTCTTCATATAACGCCATGTAAGTTAGCCAGCAAAGTCGGCCTACTAATGGTCATGTGTGTGGTAGTAAGCGCTGCTGCCATATGGCTTGTATCTATCGTCAGTTTTGCTCCGGATACTTTGGGGAAATTTTGTTTGCAGCGGCAAAGTTATGTAAATTTAGTGAAGTTTAGGGAGTTTTGACAGCCAAGTTGTTTATTACATCTCCATGATCTTATAACTCCATGGCTAACGCCAAATGCCAAAAAGAGCGCGCAAACAGTTTTGTCTGATTTGGTAGAGCAAAATTCTGTGCTGTTTTCCCTAAAAATCTTATTTTTTAGCACGTTGTTCATTCCCCTTGTATTATCGCTGCCTAGTAGTTTGCCTCAATTCACCGCGACAATTTATTCTCTGTCTGCTTTGTTTTGCTAGTTCAAAGGTAGTTAGCCCGTGGACGCTTCAAAATTAAGTTTGGTTTGTCGTGATCTATATCACGCTAGTGTGTTGCAGGCAGTCTGTGAACTTCTATATGTTTAGTTACTAAAAGAAAAATTGTGCTGTCTGTGAATATTATGTAAGTTTTGTGTGAACTGTTTTCTTCCCTGCCAATACTCTTTCAGTGCCAATCAATTTTCGGAGTGTACCTCGAGGGAATCGTTTTCTCAATCCTTACACGATTGCTTCTAGTTGGTGTCTGATCTATGGCTCAATGTCAAACAAGAAAGACTTCCTTATGTGAGCAATTCAACAAAATATTGTTCCTATAAATTAGCTGGTATTTCATCCCAAAATATGTCAGTCCAGATAAAATTCCCATCATCTGCCTTGCCAAAGACAAATGTCCATTAATGTAAATGCATGCCAGGTGTAACCTTAATCTTTGATTCAAATTTCAGATGTTATTTGAGGACTCAATCATGTCAGTTGACGATTATAGTAACGACTACCGCCGCACGTCCACTAATCGGTGGGCTGACATGGACGACAACGAAGATGATTTTGAAAAGGTGAGAATTAGGCAAATTTGATGCATTGGTTAGTATAAATATTTGAACGAATTTATTGCAGATAAAGCGTGAAATTGATATTGCCGTTAAACCAGAACCAGAAGAAGCTAAACCAAAATTGAACGCAATTCCAATGAAAGTGGAGAAAAGTGAATCAGCTCAATCAAAGGCATCTTACGCCAAACTCGATGTAAAATCAGAAGTAAAACGCGAAGTTTCAGCGGAAAGAGATCTGGAAATTGATTTTATAGGTAGGGCAAACGGTTCTTCGTTACGTAGATTTATAATATATTGCAACTCATTTAGATAGTGCAAATGAGGCTAAATACGAGCGACTGGTGAAGGAAGAGAAAATCAAAACGCCCTACAAGAGACGTTATTCGGGTAACTCCTCAAACTCGGAAAGCCGTTCAAATAGCCCAAATTCAACGCCAGAGAAGGATGGCCATAGTAAGAAAACGCGTTTGGACAGTGTTGGAAATAACAGCGAGCGATCTGCATCATCGGGCAGTAGCCATAAAGCACATGAACAGGAAACAGATCCATCCATACTTTCGCGACGTCAGAAGCAAATTGACTATGGGAAGAACACATTGGCGTACGATAGGTATCTTCAAGCAGTGCCCAAGTGAGTTTTATGATATTTCGCAAGAATAAATTTATCTCTAAACTGCAAATAACTCAATGCAGAAACGAACGGACGAGCGATCATCCGCGTACTCCAAACAAGTACAAAAAGTACAGTCGACGGGCTTGGGATGGCTTGATTAAAGTATGGAAGAAGCAATTACATTTTTGGGACCCTCCAAGTGCCACAGCTAATCCTAATGATGATACTAAGGACTTCAAAAAGGAAACAAATGAAACAGAAGTTGAAACTGAAGCAAAACTTTAAATTTTTAACCAATGCAAGAACCAGATAAATACTTTTAAGGAAAATAAAAATAGTATAGGAACTAGTTTTTGTTGGCAATTTAAAATAGTTAACTATATGCCTAGCTGCCACAGTCAGTGAATAATGATTGAGGCTACTGAATACTAACGAATGTATAGTTTGCAAGGATTTATGTTCTTGGTTTATCTGTGAGTTGAGACTGCTTTAGTTGTATTATGAATAAGGAGAAAGTTCTTTGTATTTTCTTATTTAAATATATATGAGCAAACTAAACAATAGTATTTTCTGCATGATTAACCGTATAAACAAAATTATGTGTTTGGGATTCTAGAAGTAAGGATGGATTGCGAAGGCCGGTAGAAATACAGACTTCAGCTGATGGAAAAAGTTAAGAGAATGATAACTCCCCTGTAAACTACCCCAACCCCATTTGGGAAAAGGGGGGAGCTGCCCAAAATGGGAGAATGCTGCCACTATCTGTACGAGCATTAAACTCTTTCCAATCCTTTAAATTACCGAGTTGGGATGAAGTACGTCCAGTCCTTATTCAAAAAGTACAGAACCTACTCATACCCTACTTAATTCGCATATACATGGGTAGCCTAACTTTGGAAAGCATACCAAAGTGGTAGAGAGGCAAAAGTGATCAGCAAAGGGTTTGAAGTGATATTGAGCCTAGCATTAAACGCCCACATTAAGAATAAGCCCACCACCGGGAATGTTACCAAGCGGAGGTCTATGCTATTGCAGTAAGCAAGCAACGATGCAAGACCAATATAGTAGCCATCTTGTCCGAGAGCCAAGCAACTATTAGATCCTTTGAATTATCAACAATAAAATCGAAGATGGTTCAAGAATCAACTGGGTGAGAACAAGTTTACTCTACGTTGGGTGCCATGGCACTAAATCCTTCCTTCGATAGAAAAGAACTTCGTTCGGAGATACCTGAAAGAAATAGAAGCTAGAGAACGTAACCAACTCTGAAGAAGTTATCCAAGGCTAAAAACATCGAACATGTTCCTGAAAGCCTATGATGAGAACCGATTTAAATTGTGCATCAAATTTAAAAAGAATCCACCCAGGGTCATTGCAGCATACGAGGCATTGTAAAATTTGAGGGCATCTTAAGAAAATGGGTCCTAATGAGAATGGAGAGTGCAGTTTTTGCAGATTCGCAGATGTAATATTAGATAAAACATCTTCTCATGGTGCTCTTCTCTGGAGAAAGAGGAACAGTCTTAGAACTTGCTGCCTAGTTGAGAGAGCATCTTTAATACATGAAGCCAGGAAATATGCACTTTCTGCGGAAAGTGGTTCTATTCGAGTCGTTCTTGATATTTCAATGAAAAAAGGGGCGCAATAAATCTGTATAGCTGGAAGTGCAAAGCACACAATTTATGCAATCTACCATTTAAAATCAAACTAAATTATAAATCGAAGTAATCTGCGTAGTGTAGTGGTTAGAGTGCCCGCTATGTAAACCAAAGCTCCCTGGTTCGAATCCAGTTGGTGACGAGATTTGTTTCGAGTGATTCTTCGGACAGACTATAAGGCCATTCAGTTATGATACTTAAATGTTTAAAATCTGGACGTATCCCAGCTGGGTGGACGGACATACGGCATGGTACTGACTATACCATCAGATAATGAAATATTCTAACGATCTCCAAGCGAAGGCCTGAAAAGGGCTGTAAGGTGAAAGCAAAAAATTAAAAACGTGACAATATACCGAATCTATAGTCTAAACTAATGTAAGTCAATAAAATTTAACTTATTAGCAAAACTCAGCCTAACAATGATGAAAGTAACCCAACAGAAATATCGAAAAGGATAACAAGAAATTTCGATTTGCTTTATATGCTACCATTCATTTATTTATTTATTCATTCAAGGCACAATTTAAAAAACATGGAATTGGTACATCCACAAAATTTATATAGTACATGTCAAATTGATTAAAAAATAAACTGAACACAAAAATATTGATGACTTTTAATATTTTGCACTTAAACCAGAACTTGAAAGTGATTGGGGAGTAATGATCGCTCAACTTATTGAATATATTGCAGCATCTGTTACCCGGCTCATTGTCTGCATAATTGATATGGTGCGTACTCAGGGTTAACACAAATATCGAAATAACTGAGTCCCCACTCCAACTCCGCCGCATACGGTCCCAAGCCCGGTTAAAAAAGAAGGAGGTACCCCCTTGTTTCCCCCACCCACAGCTTCCATGATTCCTCATTCTAAATTCTCTCGGAATCGCAAATTGGGTGTACTGGTTCCCTAATAATAATAATACATTAGAAATCGAGAAATGGCAGCAAATACACCCGCAGCTTTCCTACTAAATACTACTTACAACTCCTTTGTGGTGACGTTAGAGTGTGAAGGGGAGTCTTTCCACACCTAATAACGAAATCGAAAGTAATAACCATGCCGCCAGGATGGAGGTTGGGCGAGGGGCTAACTCCCTGTCTCTGTAAAACCCTTCGAAATCTGTAACTGAGCCTCGGAATGAATTGGACCTACGGAAACGACCTCGCAACCGAAAAAAAGATTATGGAATTGGATTCTGGAATGTCAGATCACTGAACAAATGTGACGCTGTTAAGGACCTTTTACAATAGGCCAGTAAATATAAATTAAACATACTGAAAATCCAGCAAATGAACTGGACTGGAAGTGATATTCAAGGCATGAGATCGCACACAATATTTAAAAGTGGGAAGCTTGGTAGAAAGCGAGAGTTCGGAATAGTATTTACTGTGGATAGGGATTTCAAATCGCACATTATTGAGTTCAACGCAATGAATGGACGATTGTATGCGATACGTATAAAAGCGAAATTCTTCAAAATTTTGCTGATACATGTACACGCCCCGACCGAAGAAAAGGAAACGAAGACACGAACATTCTACAATTACCTGGAAAGGCTCATTTGCTACAAACGACATAAAAATAATTCTGGGTGATTTCAACGCTGAGGTTGGCAATGAATTGTCTCATGGGGGAATGGATGGAGGATATAGCCTTCACGATGAAACAAACGACAACTGCCAGCGCCTGATTGACTTCGCATGTAGCAGAAATCTAGTCATTCAGAATATACTCTTGAAAGAAACCTTCCAATGGACGGGCAAAGGAGAAAAGGACTACAAAATATCAAGAGTATGCTAACCTCACCACAAGTACTCATGCCATATGACCCTGAGCTCCCTCTGATCTTAGCTATGGATGCCAACAAGACAGGATGGCGCCGTTCTTTCACATAGACTCAGCAATGAACAAGAAAGACCTATGGCCTACGCAAGCCGCACGATGAACCCTACAAAACAATGTTACCCCCAGATCTACAAAGAAACCTTAGCTATCGTTTGGGCTGATCAAAAATTCTTTTTGTACTCTCATCACCGATCACAAGCCACTTTCGCAGATTCTTCATCCACGAAAATCCCTACTTATGTTGTGTATCATCAGAATGGCTAATTACGCTGATTTTATCGGAAACTTTAACTAGGAGCTGAAATTCAAAACAATGAAAGCAAACGTAAATGCAGATTATTATTCTCGAACAAAACCAGCAACTACTGCTTATGGCATCCACACTCTTACAACAAAAAAAGAAAAAGAGATAGAATTTGATGAGTTCGACTGTTTTGTCATCAACTCCAACAACTGCGAATTACAGCTGAACAGGTGGAGCAAGAAACAAGAAAAGATCCTGAACTTAGAATGATCGTCAACATTCTCGAGTCGAGTCAATGCTTGACGTATGCAGGCTATAAAGCCCGCGAAATTTACTACAAACTTGCTGCAAAATGTCTCATTTTTGAGCACTGAGGAGTAATTCCAAACTCCTTGCGCACCACTATCTCGAAAGACCTTCACACCGCTCATCCGGGAATTGTGAAGATGAAAGGACTTGCGCGCTCTTTTGTTTTCTGGCCCGATATGAATGCAGATATTGAGAAAATTGCAAAAGAATGCAACGAGTGCGCCAAGCACGCGCATGCTCAACCCGCTTTCAAGCATCACCATTGGGAATATCCAAGAGGACCATGCGAGTGCATCCAAATAGATCACGCTGGACGATTTGCTGGGGCGATCTGGCTGATCGTGGCCGATGCTTACAGTAAATGGGTGGCAGTTCAGGTCACCAACTCAATGAAAACCAGTGCCACCATCTCAATACTGGATGGACAATTCGCTGCCTATGGGATTCCTGTCACCCTCGAATCAGACAATGGGACAAGCTTCACGTCATTAGAATTCAAAACCTTCCTCCAGACAGTTGCCGTCAAATTCCATAAACTAACAGCCCCGTGCCATCCCGACATAAATGTACAAGCAGAACGTTACGTACAAACCGTCAAAGACAAACTGAAAGCTATGGCAACCACGAGAAGTTTGTTGCAGCCAAACTTAAATGAATTTCTACGACAGTATTGAAAAGTGCCACACTCATCCACCGGGCAATCCCCAGCGCAGCTGTTCCTCGGCCATTCTCTCCGCACACGCCTAGATCTCCTGAAACCTGAAAACTTTTCCACGAAAATGGCCAAAAAAAAAACATCAAGCCACTTTCAACCCCACGATTCGTGAATTCCATTCAACACAACCAGCGTTTTTCTTGTCGGGAAATCCCCGGCGGGATAGGTGAATCTCTGGCACCGTCACACACCGTCTTGTAGATCTATACTACGAAATTGATTACCAAGGACGACTAATCGAAAGTCACATCGACCAAATAAGAAGACATTGCGCCAACAGAATGGGCCAAAACACTGACCAAAAACAAAAAAAAATATATGGGCCAAGAAACATTCGACTTCCCTATGACAACACGACCCGGGTGCCCTCAGAAATTTCACCACCAGTTCTTGAATCTCCGCGCCCTATAACCCAAGAAACAATAGCTGCCCAGTACCACAAGCGCTTAGTCGTGAAGATTTCCCGGCTCGGAAGCGTCATGTTCCAGAATTCCCAAGAGAGGATCAACCAACAGTAGTTCCGCAGGTTCCTAATTTCAGAGTCAACCCTTAGGAGACAACCCCACGAAGATCTACGGGACTTCGTTAACCAAAAACAATTATTGCTCTTATCTGTTTTAAAAAATTCTTTGTTTTCATATTAGAAAAAGGGGAAGAAGTATTGGATACTCAAACGTTCCCGCGGAAAACACATACAGGAGTACACATTTTGTCTCGCTCATACACATACATTACACGCACTCGCTCAAGTCCGCAGATCTGTGCAAATAACCTGTTCCCATTATTCCAGTTATTGTTATTCACTCTCTTATAACAATAAAATTGTAATGAATTGTTTTGTATCCCGTCTTTGGGACTAAATAAATCGACAGTGGATTTTGTATCAAGTATTTTTATTAAGCGCACCGAAAAAACAAAAATCATTTGTTTTTATTGACAGGAGCGTTTAAAAACAAATGCTAGGCGTAGAATCCAAGCCTTGGCCGACCACTGCGATCCTCGTAGCATTTTTAAAACCAATGCATCACTATCTCACTCGGCTTTCACTCATTATGCCCTGGCCGTACAAATCACATCATCTGCCGATGAATTTCAATTCTTTTGTGATTTTTCGCCAACAAAAACATCAGAACTGCCCATTTTAACACTCTAATGTATACAAAGTACGAAAAAACGAAGCGCAAGCTACCATGGCGGCGCTAGCCTCGCCCACTGTCGTGCCAGGCCGAAACGTCTGTTAGTTTCTGGACAGCCCTCGTATGTAAACCCATTCAATGGTTTGTTTATCAATGTTGTGGATGTAGTTATGAAACCTTAACTAGTATCCGAAATTCGTATACATGAAAAAGACAAATATCCCGTCCCAAGGAAAAACAGATTTTTTTATTTAATCGTTTTTTCTTTTAAGTATAGCATTTGGATTCTCCCCGCAGTTCAAGCTTTTGAACAGAAAGCGCTCATTTTTCTCCATTTTGGGTGTATATGTAATAAGTACCGTATTAATCGTAAATAAAGCGCTTTTGACTTTGACTTTGACTTTGAATGACAATGTTAATAAGTTTTTTCAGAGGTCGTTGAAGCAAAAGTTTCCGACTTCAAATCAAGCCTGAACGGCCAATCAATTCTTCATTTCAATGAAACATTAACATCTGACCTCATACCGAGCTTGAATCTTATTGATTATTTTGTCAGCTATGAAGACTTGTGTTTCATATTTCGCAAGATAAACAACAAGAAATCATGTGGTACTGATGGTATTCCAAATGTAGTTCTCCGACATTTGCCGGAGGTTGCTATTAGGAACTATTGCATATTGTTCAACAACATGTTGAGCAATTCATATTTCCCAAATGAGTGGAAAAAGGCTAAGGTATTTCCGATCTTGAAGAAAGGAAAAGAATCTTAATGCCCCAAAAGCTATCGCCCAATCAGCTTGCTGCCTAACATCAGCAAGGTGTTTGAAGTGATACTCAACAGAGCATTAAACGCCCACATTGAGGAAAATGAGTTGATGCCGAATTGCCAATTTGGTTTTCGTGCCAGGCATTCGACCACACATGCAATAACGAAAGTAACCTCAGACATCTGTTGGAAACTAAATGATAGACAATGTGTTGGAGCATGTCTCATTGATATGGAGAAAGCCTTCGATACGGTGTGGTTAGATGGACTAGTTTTTAAACTCCTTCAGGACAAGTTCCCCAGACACCTTGTCGCCATGATGTGCAATATGTTATACGGGAAATCGTTTGTTGTAACTGATGGAAATCTGACAACAATGCGCGAGTTCAAGGTCTTGAATGGTCTACAGCAGGGAACAGTTACTGCGCCTCTGCTCTTTTCAATCTTTATTCGCAAGCTATTGAACGGCTTTGATTTTAACGTCTCGCCAACGCGATCATTGGTAGCGTTTGCTGATGATCTGATCATCTATACGGCAGACCGAAAAGCTACAATAGTTCAGAGCAATCTACAAAAAATGTTCAATGATGTACAGCTGTATACTGACAATTGGCGAATGAAAATCAATGTGCAGAAGTGTGAAACAATCTTATTTCGGACAACGCTGCGGGGGGTCAGTCAAGACCTGAAACGTAATTGGAAAGATTTCCACATCATGGCTGGTGAGGGTAGTCTTGAACGGGTTCCACATAAATCCTGTGTTCGATACCTCGGTGTTTATCTGGATCAGTATCTGTACTATACTGAACATGTGAAAATCATGCTCAGTAAGGCACTCAAAGTAGTCATGGCCCTTCGAAGGCTCTTTCATTCCAGATACATTGACCAAAAGGTCAAAATTATCTGTTACAAGACACTGGTTAGACCAGTTTTGACATATGGATGTCAGATCTGGTACAACCAGAGTGCTAGTACTATGGAAAAATTAAGAGTTTTCGAAAGGAAATGTCTTCGTGCATGTACTGGTTTGTACAGAAAGCCTGAGACAGATTGGAAACATTATATATCGAATAGAAGAATTTATCAAACTGCTGAAGTGACGAGGGTCGATACCTTCATATTGAAACTTCTTCGGAATCATATCGCAAGATCTGTGACTGTGAGTGAAAACCCTTGGATTTCACAGCCGTTCCACCCTACAGACGGGTATATAGCGACTTGCCTCGCTACTGGCTTCATTCCTCCAGAAGCATTCGTGTATTTGGACATGAATGGATATGTTTTTGATTCTGACGGCGTCCCAGTCATATATCACATATATCGACGGGCCACCGATAAGAAGATAAAATATCCTCCGAATTTGAGTTCACGAGACCAACAATTTCAATGGAGGTACTCATTTGCTAGATTCGTTGAAGCTGATCGAGTTGAGACGGCGCAATCCAGGTATTGGTGGCTGAATGACAATGCCTAAATTATTCGTGTTTATTTCTAGCTTTGGTGTTTTTTTCGTAATTTAGTTTTTGAGTTTCAGCTCATTATTGCTACGTTTAGTGTTGTTATTTTTTTTTTGTTTAAAAATTAGGTATAGGTTAGGTATATGTAATGTTTACTATATTCCGTTAGAGATAAGATTAAACACTTAGGTTAGGAACATTGTTACAGAATTTTTTAGTATAAGATAAAGTTTTTTTGATTGTATTTTATTAGAAATAAGTTACAACATATTAGGTGTAGGATCAAAGTTTCACTGTTGTGTTTTAATTATAAATAATTTTAGGATAGTGTTGGTTGGTTTTTTCTCCTTTTTCCAATTAAATTTTCAAAATATGTAATAATCGTAATTAATTGAATTTGCTATAGTTTTTTTGATGAAATGAGTTAATGATAACGTACAGATTTAGAGAGCCATTTGGGCCATTAAGTTTTTTGATTGTTATTGTTTGGAATTTGCTTTATATTCTTTTAAAATTTATAACGATGAGTATTAAATAAAGCGCTTTTGACTTTGACTTTGTTATAAAGGACAACTCTGCATATTTCTTTGTTCCAAATATTTCTTTGCTCTATATATTTCTTTATTTAAAATATTCCTTTAACACCACCCTATGAAAGTCTGTTGATACATGTGTTAAGCAGTCCTCAATCAACAACAAAAACCTCAATAAAACCTTTAAATACAGATGTTTCATTTATGTATTTAAGAATATGCCCAAGTAAATAAGTTCGACTATTTAGGAATGAATTCTTCGCAATATGTGATATACAAATAAGACATTTATTTTTGTTACTGTGCAAACATTGAAAGAAAAATCCAACAAAAACCAATAGCAAATTCAATTTAATTCAAATTGTTGTATATTTTATGATTCAATTGAAAAAAGGAGAAAAACCAACCAACACTATTCAAAAATTAATTATAATACTAACATAACAGTGAACTTTTATCCTACTCTAATATGTTATAAACTATTTCTAATTATAATAATCATAACATACTGTCGTGTGTTATGGTTCGCGGCCAATAATTTTAATGTTCCGGGAAAGTGAAAACACAATGTTTTTTTCAATTAAGTTTAAAAGAGTTTATTTAATTACTTAAAAATGCATAATCACTTATTTAACTATTTCACAATTTTATTAAAAGTCTAACTTCCACTTGTCCATAAATTTCTATCGCAATTGTCTTCTAAAATCACTTCACAATCAACGAAAATCACTTTTCTATTACTCGAACAATATCGCTTCACATTTTCGCAGTTTTTTACTATCGCGGTTCTCATGAATCCCCCCATTCATTCAGCTCGCCTTTATATAGGGTCTCTAGTCATTCAACCCAGTTCTTGTACATTGGCGAATTAGCGGGAACATTCGAGCAGCGTAATGAATGGAGCAGTGCAAACTCAAACTCAAAACTAGGTAACGAAAAACACAAAACAAAAAAAAAATAACCACGAATAATTTAGACATTGTCATTCAGCCACCAATACGGAGATCGCTTGTTCCAGCTCGACCAGCCTCAAAAAATCTAGCAAATGAGTATCTCTATTGGAATTGTTGGTCTCGTGAATTCAAATCCGGAGGGTAATTTATCTTCTTATCGGTGACCCGTCTATATATGTGATTTATAATTGGGGCACCGTCAGAATCAAAAACATCGATTCATGCCCAAATACACGAATGCTTCTGGAGGAACGAAGGCAGCTGCGCGACAAGTCACAATATACCCGTCGGTGGAAGGACTGCGAAATCCAGGGGTTTTCGCTCAAAGTTACAGATCTTGCGAAATATATTTGATAAATTCTTCTATTCGACATATAGTGTTTCCAATCCGTCTCAATGTTGGTCAAAATACTTCAAACGCATCTCCACATATCTTATTTCATCAATTAAATCAGTTTCCAATCCTCTACTTAACATATCTTGTGGAGTATATTTGGATTTTGAAGTTCGACATAGTTTCTACACGTCTTAGATTATGATTTCTATAATTTGTTATTTCCAATTCCATCCGATAACATACCCTTAAAATATTTTTCCTACTTTTATTACCATTTTCGAAACAATGCTTTCTCCTCAACCTTTCAACAAAAAGCAACACGTTAAAATTAATCGTATTTTATGTATTTCGAAATAACTAGACACAGAATCGTTCGTTAATAGTTACGAATCAAAGAAATCGGTCACACGTTCTCCAGATATTAATCAATTATTATTTTTCTTAAACAATTTTTTCCGATATATTGATTTCATATCTTGAAATATAATTTTTTAAATAATAATAAAGAAATAAAAAAAATAATCACTAAACATCCTACATCTAATCTTCAATATATTCAAACGGTTCAGGCGCTTCCGGTTCTTTGACATCTTCATTTTTCGGTCCATATGCTGCCACGGGTTCCACCAATTCCTGTTCAGCTTGTCCCACATGATGCAACACAATTATTCCACCGATAGAAACATCTTTAAGCGGTACAAAAAGCTGACCGTCAGCCACACTGAGAACTTTCAATTGCTGTCGCATCACACGCGCTGGATTTTGTAGAATTTCGAAATTCGGCTCTGGTTCCTTTTTGGCCGGTGCTTCCTTGGATGTAGATGGTGCGGGAGTAGATGTTTCCTTTGTATCGTCATCTTTCTTTTTGTCTTTTTCCTTTTCTTTTGTTTCATCTTTTTTCTTTTCATCTTTGGATGTTGAGGATTTTTCATCTTTTTTCTCTTCGTCCTTCTTTGCTGCTGTCTTGTCGTCTTTAGCTTCACTTAAAGCTTCCTTAACATCCTCATCAACTTCCATTTTATCTTCTTCCTTCTTATCAGCAGTTTCGCGACGTTTCTGACGAGCAGCGATTGATAGAACCGCAGTCGCGACCTTTTCTCGTTCTTCTGATTTCTTCTCTTCCAAAGGTGCTGGGTAAGCGTAGAGAGATGGTTTAGCTGAAGATTTGAACTCCATTTTCGGCATCTTAAGATCCGAGTTCAATCCAATGACGCAAGTCGGCGTGAAAGCTAGCGAGAGACAATGTGCGAGTGGGAACCAGTACCAATATTGCGTAAATACTAGCATTCCGACTACAGCTTGCAGATTGGTGTGACCAGTTCGTGATTGCAGGCTCAATGTCACGTTGCGTCCACCGGCATCGATGATTCCTTGAGCTAAAATTGCACCATACTTCGCCATAACGTCCTCGTGTTTGTTTGTAATTACTTCTGAGTACAGCTGCCGGAAGAATGTTGTTTTGGGGCAGGTTTGATCTGTGTGTTGAATGAGAATCATGGCTGAAGCAATTAGAGCACCCTGACGTACAAAGTTCACTGGATCAAATTTAACCATCGGTTCTAAGAGAGAGATTGCTTCACGGAGACCTGTGCCAGCACAAGCAATTCCCAAAGCCATTGCTGCTCCATATCGGACGTGCGGGTTGTATGATTCTGCCAACAGCGAAACTACAGACGGACATTGCTCGGGGGTGCGGAACAAAATGAAGCCAATGGCAGTTACTGCAGCTCGTCTCACATCATCATTCACATCGGATACAGCAACGTGGAGCAATTTCCTTATAGCCTTATTGCTTCCCGTTCCTCCGTAAGCCATGGCCAAAGTGTACATCCCAGATCGTCGCAGCACAGGATCCTTGTCAGTTGATAAACTTGTTACTAGTGGATCGGCTTCTTCCAGACGCGAGTACATGGTGAGAGAGATACCAACGGCTAACCCACGAAGAATCTTTTCATGCTGAGTTTCTTGAGCATACGAGACCATGTCTTCGATAGCTTGGGCATTTTTCGAGCCCAACATTACCATGCCCATTGCGATACCAGCCGCCTCACCTGTTACAGCATCATCCTGATACAGATTGAATTTAAGTTGTTCGTACAGATCCTGACGGTGTGTTCCCATGGCAGCCAAGCCCAAGCCTAAGCAGCCTCCATGACGAACATTTTCATTTTGGGCGTCTTTGAGCTGCTGCAACAAATAATCGATAATATTTGCCCCGTGATTTGCGTGGATAAGTCCCAAAGCATATAATCCACCGCCTTCCGAATAACCTGAGCTTGGCCCAGCTTCCTTGGGCAAGTAGCTTTGCATTAAGGCTAAGGAATCACCTTCGTGTCCACGATGTATTACTCCAAGTGATGCGGTAGCGGTGAGCTTAGCCCAATTTGTGGCGCGAGCTAGCCAATCCAGGTTGTCTCGCAGGAATTGGTCACTCGTTGTGCCGCTGTGCATGAAGGCATTGGCTATAACCGTCGCTGTGTGGCAAATAGATACGCGAACTGCCTCCTTTGTGGCGCGCAATATCTGTAGATCTGCATGGTTGCTGCGGATTAAAAATTGAAGCTGAAGATCGATAGAAACTTCTCCTGAAAGTATTGAAATCAGTTTTTCAATATTTTTCTGATGCACTTTCTCCGAATCATTCAAGGAGTCGATCGAACGCTCAATTTTAGCATCCCCCTCAGGGTCTTCGGTCTCCTCAGCTTTAGCCTTCTCATCGTCGCTTTTTGATTCATTTGTTCCTTGGGGTTTAAACGTGCTAGGCAGCGCCGCTGGAATTGGAGCTGTTGCCTTCAGAGCCTGTAAAACTTGTGAGAGGAATTGCTGGGTTGCCGATTCATACAAATCAAACGCAATTTGATATGCCATGAGGTTGTTCCGTTCCACGGAGGATCTAGTCAATTTGTCAAGAACTTCTGCAACAGCGAGAGGATCTTCAAGAAAGATCAAGCACTGACACATGTTCACATAGTCAGGTATGTTTAAACCGCGATACAAGCCAACCAAACTGCGTAGAACTTCGTTCCGGAAGGCGCGGTTTTGTATGAGAGACATTGTCACATTAAAGGCGTATGCAAGCATCGAGTTCACGTCATCTGACTTCAAAATAGACGCTTCAAAAATATCCATTCGTCTCGTTTCCAACGCTATTCCAAGCGCCTGACGATATTGGCCATCGTCTAAACATCTTTGCAACATCCTATTCACAATTGCTTCTAGTCTCGCATCAACTGGCTTTGCATCTTTTGGGTTTTCTATTGATGCGACTCTTTGTTGAATGTAAAAGTCAATGCATTTCGCGATGATCGTTTCTGTGTACTCATCCCGAGAATTGACATTGAACAGTTCCCCCGCACCCAGGGCATAGGTAAGAGCGTCTTCAAACGATCCTAAATGGTAAAATACCTTCGACGCTACGATTCCGGCTAATTTACTCTCAGGAAACTGTCGGTCCTCATGAAGCATTTCAATTTTCTCTATTGATTCGGAAATCTCAGGCCAAAATTCATCCACAATGCCGTCCAATTTCTTCAAAGCAAACACTTTCAATTCAGGCATTGGCTCGTCCAAGAGCGAGATTATACCAGCCGCTGATGTTAACGTTGCCATGATTATGTCTGAAATGGTTTTACAAGACTCTGAATCGTTTGTTCGGGAAGCAGATTGCATATACGCTTATAGGTTACCTTTTGTCCGATAAACACAATCAATGACGAGGCAATATTAGGTCAATCACACTATTATATTGTATCTGACTATATGAAAAACGTTTACTATTAAATTTCACTACCTGATATCGTCTTTTGTGTGGAATTTCTGTTTTAAATTTATACTAGGATGAAATTCCTCAGCCGCTTCGAAATCTGCAACATCACCCGTGAGAATACTTCACTTTTGCTTCTTCTTGTTTTTTATTTCGTAGATAGCGATTTGACAACTAAATGAACGGTTGGAAAAATTGTGTGTATTTAAGTAATTAATGTGGCGGGATGCGGTTTGAATTTTCCACGCATTAATTTAGATTATTTTAAACTTTGATTTTCTCTGCTTTTTCCGAAATAATTCACAATCTGGGAATAGTATAATGTTCATGAAAACTTTATACAATAGAAATTGAGTGAAAAGTGTGATTCGAAACCGCATTTAACGCAAAAAATAAATTAATCAATTTTTTTACAGTTTATTCTTTCTTATTTTGGTATTATTTACTTAAGATATGGTATTGGAGCTACAGAGGAGATATTTAAGATAAAATTGTAAATTCAAAAATCAATCTGGTGTAGGCGCGGAGCAACAACATAATTTTAAATAACTTTAATTAAAATAGTCCGGAGCATTTAATTCAGTATATAGGGACCATTGTTTATATGGCAGGGCAGTTAAATCGGGAATGGAAACCTTATGATTGACCGAAAGACTACGTAAGCTTCACAGGAGCTTTTCTCAAGGAATGCGAGCCAAAGACTTTCAATGAAGCTATCCAAAGCGAGGATAGTGATGAATGAAAATCACCTATGGAAAATCAGCATGGGAACTGACTGAGCTCCCTCCTAGAAGGAAGACTTTAAACAACAAGTGGGTCTATCATCTTAAGTGTAATCTTGATACTTGTCAATACAAGTATCGCCCAAGATTGGTCATCAAAAGATACACGTAACGACCCAGTATTGACTATGATAACACCCTCAGTCCTGTTGCATGTTTGGAAGTGATTCGGTCACAGTTATTCATTACGGCTGCTGAAAAGATGGTTTTGCAGCAGTTTAACATCTCTACAGTGTTCCTGTACGATGACGTAGGGGAAGAAATCTTTATGAACGAGAGGATGCTGACGGATAAGCTGCGTTTTTCACCTAAAGCGACGCCTATATGGCTTCAAGCTGGCTCCACGCTATTGGCACTAAACGTTCGACAACTTTATGACTGGACTAGGTTTTCAACAGAGCCGTGAAGATTCTTGCACCTACATTTGCCCCACACCTGCAGGGAAAATCATAGTTACACTTAATGTCGATGATGGCCCACTGGCGGTAACCAGTCAGAATGAAATGAACTTCGTCGGGCAGTTACGCTCTCGATTTGAAATCGTTGCAAAGGAAGTATGCCTTTTTCTTGGGTTTGAAATTTCTCAACGCGATAATAACATTATGGTCGATCAATCAGCCTCTATCGAGAAATTTTCTAGCCGATTCTATATGGTAAGATGTAAACCAGGTTTACACTCCCATAGAGAAGCTCAGCGCTCAAGTATCGGGGTAAGCCCCCGATTTTCCATATGTTTGGTTGTTGGGGGCTTATTCTATGTAGCACTTGGCCAGCGGCGGTGCAAGGCCAAAAATTTATGTGGGTAAGTAAGATAAGCTCTGCGAGGCCCTGCAATGACACAACTGGAAGAATATCGTGGAAATTAAACCATTTAAACAGATTTTTTTATTCGTACAAAAGCACACATTTTTACTTTCACCTAAATAAATCAGAGTCTCGTCAGCAAGTGTTTTCTCAATGTGAGTTAAAATTGAAAAATCATCAGTTGGACACTATATACTACTTTCATACATCCGGCAAACGGAATTCTATTAACTGACTATTCTATTCCTGCTCTTTTAAGATGATACCACTTGCTGACTAGACTTTAATAGCGAAAATTAAATAAACAGAAATTTGCTACTTTTCACCTTACTAAACTCCTTAATAATTGCATCGTAGTCCAACTTAGATGCTATATCAGCCTCAATGGATAAAATTCCTAACGCTGAAAGTCTTCGCTGACCCATTTTATTTCTTAAAAAGTTTTTAATAAGCTTTAATTTAGAAAAAACCCCTTTCGGTGGAAGCTGTACTTAAAGGTATTGTTAATAAAATTTGAATTACAATATAAATGTTTGGGTAAATTCTTTTTAAGTTATTCTCGGTTATGGATTGAAGCAGCTGTTTTACGTCTCCGATACAAGCGGGCAGATTCGACATAATTGCTTGCAGTTCTTCATACAATTCATAAGAATGGACGTCACTGCTCTCATGCACTTGTGGGACTGTGTCGAAGTTTTGACAATGTTTTAATAAATGCTCTTTTCGAATATTTTTGAGTTTGTTTAAATCATAAAGGAAACTGAAATATGCAAAATGTTGATTCAAAGATGTAAATCTTATATTCATACTGCTCATTATGGAATCAATCATAGTATTAGAGAACTCCATTTCGAACCGGATTTCGGGAGACTGTATGGGTTCATCACTACTTTCATAAGTGGACACCCTTTTCTTTTTGGATAACCTTTTCTTTTTAAATTCTTCTGACAAGTCATAAGCAACGTATGTAAATGTATGATACAATAAACTCATAGCTGAGAATTTCATTCAGAACTGAATCACAATCACTAAGTGTATCGGATTCTTCTGTGTGATTTTTTCAGCTCGCGATACATTCAACAACATCATCAAACTGGAATAATATGGCTTGAACTGCTTCGATACTGCTTTCCCATCTTGTGTCGGATAAAGGCTTTAAACTAAGTTTTAATTTGCCTTTGATAAACTCCTAGCGTTTGCCTGACCTTCCAAATAAAAAATCAATTTTTTGAATAAAATCAAAAAATGTTTTTGCTGCCACGGAAAAATTAGCTGCATCTACTAACAGCAGGTTCCAACTATGACAACCGCAAGGTGCAAAAAAATACCCGTGGATTAATATTCAAAATTCGAGCTTTAACTCAGTATTTTATGCCTACCATATTCGAACCATTATCGTACCCTTGGCCGTGACAATTATGAATATCTAATTCAGTTTTTCCTAGTTCTTCAAATATTGCATTAGTAAGGTAGTCCCCAGTTGACTCAGTGACAACAAGAAACTCAATAACATGTTCTTCTATTTTACCAGTTGTTATATTGTAAAATCGTAATGCGACAGACATTTGTTCAACTCGACTATAGTCTCTTGTGCAGTCAAGCAAAATAAAATAATATTTCGTCACTTTCACCCTTTCAATCACTTCTCCAGTCACTCTTTTCGCCACTAGCCTTATCAACTCATTTTGAATATCGTGGCTTAGATAATGTGTTATAAGTTGTTGGTCATTAATACGTTTCATGTGCTCTCGAAGCGTGGAATCATATTTAGAAACCAATTTGAATAAGTCTATGAAGATGCCGAAATTTTCACTGCAGTCTACTTTAAGGGATTCTCTATTCCCTCTGAATGCCAGATTATGTGAGGCTAAGAAGTTAATGATGTCAATTAATTTTTCAAATAAACTGCACCAATGTTTTTGAGATTCATAAATTAGCCTTTCGTTTTCTTTATCTATTATTTTCCCATGCTTAATTCACTTCTTAAATGTTAGCCACTGAAACATAAATGACACTTGTTCTCTGATATTCTCGTGTCTTTGTAAATTGCTAAAATGTCTACACAGAAAACAGTAGACTTTGTTTTGATAACTAGAATAAACCAGCCAGCGACAATATTGAGTTTCACCATTACTGAGTCTTGTTGGAAAATAAAAATGAGAAAAATGCCTACGATCATCATTTTTGGGAAAGCCATCATCGCTGTTATTTGATGGCTGCATTGGACCATTTTGAAAAATATCATGACACTGAGAATCAGTTAGGGAAAACGACCACGCTCCTGGATCAGAACTTATAAACATTTCTTTGATAATAGCGTTTTCATCACCGTTAACTGACCGAGAAGTTTTTTGTTGTTCAGGAACTCCGCTCTCCACCTCAGATTCTGATTGGGTAAAGTTTAATGCTATTTCTACTTCCGACAGTAGTTTACTACTCAATACATCTGAAGTACTTTCCAAATTGGCTTTGCAATAACCGACGTCAAAGAAATCAATTCATCTGATTTTGTCATGCTATGAGATATTTTTTTAGGGTAATTCATCAATTTTGAACCTAAAGCCCTATCTGATAAGACCCTTTCCGCTTTCTTTTGTCTTTTTGTGGACCCAAATTCCCATTTTCTCCCGATATTTCTATCTCTCTTGGGTCCTGGGCGTGACATGATGAACGTCGTTTAACGTATATTGAACCTAGTCAGTCAATCAGTCAAAAGCGCTTTATTTAATACTAATCGTTATAAATTTAAAAGAATATAAAGCAAATTCCAAACAATAACAATCAAAAACTTAATGGCCTAAATGGCTCTCTAAATTTATACGTTATCATTAACTCATTTCATCAATAAAAAAACTATAGCAAATTCAATTAATTACGATTATTACATATTTTGAAAATTTAATTGGAAAAAGGAGAAAAAACCAACCAACACTATCCTAAAATGATTTATAATTAAGACACAACAGTGAAACTTTGATCCTACACCTAATATGTTGTGACTTATTTCTAATAAAATACAATCAAAAACTTTATCTTATACTAAAAAAATTCTGTAACAATGTTCCTAGCCTAAGTGTTTAATCTTATCTCTAACGGAATATAGTAAACATTACATATACCTAACCTATACCTAATTTTTAACAAAAATAAACAATAACACTAAATGTAGCAATAATGAGCTGAAACTCAAAAACTAAATAACGAAAAACACCAAAACTGAAAATAAACACGAATAATTTATACATTGTCATTCAGTCACCAATACCTAGATTGCCCCGTCTCAACTCGATCAGCTTCAACGAATCTAGCAAATGAGTATCTCCATTGGAATTGTTGGTCTCGTGAACTCAAGTTCGGAGGATATTTTATCTTCTTATCGGTGGCCCGTCGATATATGTGATATATGACTGGGACGCCGTCAGAATCAAAAACATATCGATTCATGTCCAAATACACGAATGCTTCTGGAGGAATGAAGCCAGTAGCGAGGCAAGTCGCTATATACCCGTCTGTAGGGTGGAACAGCTGTGAAATCCAAGGGTTTTCACTCACAGTCACAGATCTTGCGATATGATTCCGAAGAAGCTTCAATATGACGATCTCGACTCTAGTCACTTCAGCAGTTTGATAAATTCTTCTATTCGATATATAATGTTTCCAATCCGTCTCAGGCTTTCTGTACAAACCAGTACATGCACGAAGACATTTCCTTTCGAAAACTCTTAATTTTTCCATAGTACTAGCGCTCTGGTTGTATCAGATCTGACATCCATATGTCAAAACTGGTCTAACCAGTGTCTTGTAACAGATAATTTTGACCTTTTGATCAATGTATCTGGAATGAAAGAGCTGTCGAAGGGCCATGACTACTTTAAGTGCCTTACTGAGCATGATTTTCACATGTTCAGTATAGTACAGATACTGATCGAGATAAACACCGAGGTATCGAACACAAGATTTATGTGGAACCCGTTCAAGACTACCCTCACCAGCCATGATGTGGAAATCTTTCCAATTACGTTTCAGGTCTTGACTGACCCCCTGCAGCGTTGTCCGAAACAAGATTGTTTCACACTTCTGCGCATTGATTTTCATTCGCCAATTGTCAGTGTACAGCTGTACATCATTGAACATTTTTTGGAGATTGCTCTGAACTATTGTAGCTTTTCGGTCTGCCGTATAGATGATCAGATCATCAGCAAACGCTACCAATGATCGCGTTGGCGAGACGTTAAAATCAAAGCCGTTCAATAGCTTGCGAATGAATATTGAGAAGAGCAGAGGCGCAGTAACTGTTCCCTGCTGTAGACCATTCAAGACCTTGAACTCGCGCATTGTTGTCAGATTTCCATCAGTTACAACAAACGATTTCCCGTATAACATATTACACATCATGGCGACAAGGTGTCTGGGGAACTTGTCCTGAAGGAGTTTAAAAATTAGTCCATCTAACCATACCGTATCAAAGGCTTTCTCCATATCAATGAGACATGCTCCAACACATTGTCTATCATTTAGTTTCCAACAGATGTCTGAGGTTACTTTCGTTATTGCATGTGTGGTCGAATGCCTGGCACGAAAACCAAATTGGCAATTCGGCATCAACTCATTTTCCTCAATGTGGACGTTTAATGCTCTGTTGAGTATCACTTCAAACACCTTGCTGATGTTAGGCAGCAAGCTGATTGGGCGATAGCTTTTGGGGCATTAAGATTCTTTTCCTTTCTTCAAGATCCGAAATACCTTAGCCTTTTTCCACTCATTTGGGAAATATGAATTGCTCAACATGTTGTTGAACAATATGCAATAGTTCCTAATAGCAACCTCCGGCAAATGTCGGAGAACTACATTTGGAATACCATCAGTACCACATGATTTCTTGTTGTTTATCCTGCGAAATATGAAACACAAGTCTTCATAGCTGACAAAATAATCAATAAGATTCAAGCTCGGTATGAGGTCAGATGTTAATGTTTCATTGAAATGAAGAATTGATTGGCCGTTCAGGCTTGATTTGAAGTCGGAAACTTTTGCTTCAACGACCTCTGAAAATATTTCATTCCCTCTCTCAGGGTTTGGTAGATGAACCAATTCAAATTGTGTTCCAATCGGGGCAAGTTTATCCAATCCTTCACAAATAATCCTGTTTCCATTTCTATCCGGAGTCGTAGTATCAATTTCGATACCAGCCCTACGAGAAGATTTATCTCATCACTAGTGGCTTCAAGATTCGATACCTTCACTCGAGACTTCTTGCGGAATATGCTATTCACTTTCGCAAACACGCCGTCTGGGTCCTGTGGGCTCATACCCCTAAATTTTTCCACCCATTGACTGCTAACCTCACTCCTGAAGTATGACCGGATTAAGTTCCGGACATTCTTCAGATGTTATTTCAACAAAGCCAACGAGGGATGGTTGTAATCCACAAATCGCCGATAAATATTGTTGACGCGTGTGAGAAGAAGGCTTTTCAATCTTTTCAACCTTGCGATGGTTGGTGTTTCATATCCTTCCATATTGTTTCGATGTTTTATCTTGGGAACTACTTTCTCCATCGTTTCCAACGTCAGCTTCTCTAACTTCGACAAATAGACATCTATTTCATGGTTAGTTAGATTCCTGTCATTAGGAACCATTGAGCAAGAGTTGCCACCATCAGAAGGGGGACATTGCTTCTGGTACTCACGATTAAACTTCTTCTGAAACTTTCCCCAGTTTGTTTTTTTGAAATTCAACCGATGATTTTCATGTTGAACTGGAATGAGGAAGAAATCATCGCTGTGATGATTGATTTCCATTACGATTGCGTTATGGTCGCTATCATAAGGAAGCACCTGCAGTTTCCGTTGAGGACTATTAAAGCTGAATTCAAGTCTTGCGTCAGCAATGCAAAGGTCCAAATATGAATTTGTCCTAGGGTATGTTGGGAACTCCGACCCATATAGAGTGCACCTGTATTCAATTTGGTTCTCTGTTATCCACGATTTCAGGAATACACCTCTTGGATTATTGGTGGCGTTCAGCCATGATGTATGCTTGGCGTTCAGGTCACCAGCAAGAATATAATAGTTATGCAGCCTGTTCAATTCGAGTATTTCGAACAAGGAATTGAGTTCCTCCTTGAGCTTGAGAACAGTTCCACCAGTTGCATAGGCAGAGATAACGAAGAGGTTATCCCCACCTGGCAGTGAGATTTTGATAACGGACACTTCAAGAGATTCAAAGCTTTTGAATTCGACTTTTTCAATATTTTGGAAACGATAGGGTCTTTGAACCAATATCCCGGTGCCACCTCCCCCATCACCTATGACCCTATCGTTTCTTACGAATTCGAAATCCTTGAATGTCATGAAGTGCCATGAATTGAGGTGGGTTTCGGTTAGAAGCAGGATGTCAGGCTTTTGTCTGGCAATGAATTCAAGGAGATAATCACGCCGATGTATAGTAACAATGGAGTTGACGTTGATCGAGATGAGACGAATCCTATCCATGGGAATGTGACTGGATGACAAATTATTTTGAGGCATTTGAAGCCCCTAGACGATGAAAAACAAGATTAATTTTTGTATCTTGCTTATCGATTCTTTCCGATAGAGAATTAAGTTGCTGTAAAATTTTGAGAAGCAGCTCATTATTGCCACTTACATTATTTACACTATTTTCCGCATTTTCTCCGGGCTTGACGAAGTTCGGAGCTAAGACACTGCGGTGTATTTGTGTTTGCTTTGGGGCAGATTTCAATCTTGCATCCTGATATCGGGAGCATCCTCGATATGATGCCGGGTGACCAAAGACACCGCAGTTCACACAATACAATTTCTCTTTTGGCTCCGTCTGAGCCAATTTGCACTCACCGGGAGCATGCACGTCTTTAACGCATCGGTAATGCATGGCGCAGTTGGCAGCCGAATGCCCAAATCGTTGGCAGCGATAGCACTGGTTGATTTCTCGTTTCTGGAGGCGTTCCCACCTCACCACTCGAAAATTTAAATATCTGATTTGCTGAAGAGCGCTTGGACTGCTCTTATTTGTTATTTGTACCAAATAAAGTGGTAAATTTTTTTTTCCTACCGTCGACCTTCTTGTCGCGAATGTTTTAACTGAGATAAACTCAATTTGTGGTGCTGTTTCCTTGAGAACCTGAAGAAGATCGACGGTATCTTCTCCGCAGTCCAAGCCCTTCAGCAAGAACGTCTGGTTCTTCTCGCTTTTGGGGGTATAAGTGAAGTGCGGAACCTCCCCAGAATTCAAAGCATCTTTCGCTGATTTGAAATCAACCAGTGATTTCGTTCTAATTGACAGCTTCTCGGAATTTTTTCGTTTGATTTCAAAATTCGTCAATTTGTTTTCGGCTGCCAACAGCCGAACCATGTCTTTTCCGCTTTGACCGAAGACATTAATTGGCTGAACTTTCTCGGTATTCTTGGCTACTTTTTGAGGAGGACCAGCAGAACTACGGGCTGGTTTCTTCTCCTTATTTCTACTTTCATTATTTTTATTTTTTAAATATAAGGTAAAATTATCATCTTTATTACCTTCGTCTACCTCCATATCCTGTTGGAGTCCATCCAGCGCTGCAAAGCAGTTCTGGCTTTCGTTCGTGCCACCAGCACTTAATACCTCTTCAGTTATTATTGGATTTGCAGCTTTCTTCTGTTTTTCGATTTTTCGTATCGGATCACTCTCTTGAACTTTTTTTGCCGTCTTGAACATTTCTTCGTACGTTTGAATTCTTCCCTTTAACTCTTCGATTTCACTTCGAAGGCGACACACCTCCTGTCTATCCTCGAGCACTTGTGTTTTACGACCGGCATCTGCGGTATCCTGGGTGCTCGTGTGTCTCCGCTTGTTGACACTTGCCAATTTCACACCGTCACTCTCCCCGGGGCCCCCCAACGGAGGGAAGCCGTCGGGCTCCTCCATACAGCAGTCGCGGGTTGTCTTTGGTTTGTTGCCTTTTCTTGATTTATTGGTATGGTTGGTCGATGCCTTCGACAATTAATTCTTCCCCAATAAAATCAAAACTTGCTTTTGACTGACTCGTACAAAATTAATTCAATTATTTGAAACTGACTTTTGTGAAAAATTAATTAATTTTTAAAATTAATGACAGGAGCGATTAAAAACACGTCTACACGCAACGAGTGCTAGACGTAGAATTCACAGTTAGTCGAGTGGGGTATCAAATGAAAGGGCTTGATTAGTAGAATCTCGATTAAAAAGGTCATTATATGCATCAAGAAGTTCAGGGGGAGGCAAAATGTACCGAAATATTGTCCCCCCCACCCCTTGCGATTCGATATCGATAAGCCGAAAAATCTGAAAATAATCATGGAGGTGGATTTTTATGAGTACAAGGGCAACAAATACCTCAGAAATCGAAATTCACTCAACTTTAATAGTATAATTTGCAGATTTTACATTTTCGCTCATAAAATAAACCACTTATACCCTTATTCACTAATGATCTCTGTTTATGAATCATTTTCAAACGAGCCCAAATTGCCGCTGCCGCCTCTCATATTATAACTGTCTAAAGTTGCTCGAACTCCATTCCTGACGAGATTAGTAACATAGCCCTTGCATTCAAAGACTGTCCTCCCTGCCGCATCGGTTACCGCTGGATGCACCGTTGTTCCGTTTAGCAAGTTTTCCATACTTGATTCTGCCCGAAAGAAAATTTCCAGCTGGTACTTCCATAGCTGGAAGTCTTTCCCGTAAAACTTCTGCAACTGAAAATGTTTAAGAATGTCCATGGTTGAGTTGCACGAACCGTTTTCCATCACGATTTTCCCGCGCCCTTCTAATTGAACTACCACTAGATACAGCCGATACCACTCACGTGGCGTCAAGTTCTTTCTTCAGTCTATTCATATTTTGTCAGTCAGTTCTCACTCGCGACACTGGGCCCATAACGTTTTAAGTGATTATGATTCTTCCGTGGAGTGTGAATTGAGGAGATATTGAATATGAAGAAAGTACAAATAACTTTTATTTAAATATTTGTAATCGAATTCACTTTCGCCTTCACAAAATACTCCAACTGAAAATAGAAAAAGACAGCTTCCTTTGAATTTTGTGTATTTTATTTTTATTTTTCTTCTCGAAATCAATTTTCGACCGTAATCGTTCGGTCTTCTTCAGCGATTAATTTATTTTCACTCACATTCCTGCTTATATACTAGCTATGTTTAAGGAAATTTACTTTAGATCATTAAAAGGTAATTAGGTAAATTTGCTTCAGCTAATAAAAGGTAGGAAAGGTAATTTACAAAAGGAGTAGTTATAAAAATATTGTTTTACAAGATTCAGAAAAGATATTATTATTTAATTAATTTAAATAGCCATGATCTGCAATTTCCGTCATCCTGATTCATCAACTTTTTCCTTTCCCCTTTCCATCACATCCAATTCACGTACATCTCTAGCTTCCTTGATGACTACAGCGTCCTCCATTGTTATCTCATGTCCCTTCGTGATAATATGTTCCGCTACCGCCGACTTGAAATTCGAAGTTCATTCTTTCTTTCTTGCTGCTTCGCCTAAATGCTCCTTGATTCGCGTGCCGATGAGTCTCTTCGTTTGACGTATGTACACTTCTTCACAAGTGGGACATGCGATGCGATAGTTACCAGATTTTTCGTGTGGTTCGCTGGTTCTTGCTGCTTGATTCGATTAACCGTACAGAATTGAGCTGATTTGTTCGCCGCTTGATCTGATTGCTGATGCCTTCGTGATAAGTTAGACCCTTCCAGTACGTTCTTTCGGTATTCGCATTTGATAATGTTGATCGTCCCTGTCGCTGTCTATTTATCTGGATCTTCTGTGATATTCTCCTAATCGTCGAGCCCTTGAAGCCGTTTAGTCTAGCTGTCTCAATAATGTACCTCATCTCCTTTTCCTTAGCTTCCTTGCTTAGCGACAATGTTGCCAACCATGGCAAAACAAAACATAATAAAATGATATTGAAATTACAAACATATGATTTTCAACAGCTACTACTCACTGCGGCGATGATGATGATGATGAGGATGTAGTAGATTTCGATGAAGGTGACGCAATGCCGTTCAAGATCCCGCTAATTGATGAATGATAATGTGTGATGACCTTATAACTGCGATACTCGGTCATCGTCGCCAATCGCTTAGGCTTTATTCTTCGTCTCACTTCAAGCTTTCACGAAGAATGGATTATTCCACAGAACTTCCTATCAATAAAAATTCATCTAAGAGTCCTTTTTTTTCATTTCGAGAAGAAGGTTTCACTCACCCGCCTGCTGTAAGCTACCTCCACGCGCTCCCTTCACTTTACCCAACTTATAACGTTAAAACCGTTTTTGTTTACTTATATTGAGTAAAATCCACTTTAGCACAACTCCGCCGACCGACAATGTGCGCGCCGTAGTCTAACCTAGTGTCAAACAACCTCCCACCAACATTTGATCAGAAGGTGTACAAATCATGGGGTAAACCACCTCTAACTAAACTCTATGGCCATCACACTACCACTAGCGTACTGGCCAAAGCTGCCCGGTGGTGAGGGCCAGAAATGTGCCTTCTAATTTCCCCATTACTACAATTGGCCTTATTAGTACTAATTATGCTGACCCCTGTGTTGCGATCGAGCAACACAAATTGATATTTGCCACAAAGAGGTTCATGCCCTCCCCTGGCAAAGCTTAATATCAATGGTTCTTCATGAATGCTTGAATGTCCTAGAGCTCAGGACATTCAAGCATTCATGAAGAACCATTGAACCGTTGGCAGATACTTAGGCTTCTATAGATTCCTGGATAGAGGAGAAAGTCCTTACTTGGGCTGCAACCTCACTTTAATCACAAGATGAACAGATGACGTTGTCGCCATATACGACGACTGTAGGCACTACAAAAACTAAGTAAATACACTTGAATCAATTTGCTGATTCTTTTCTTTAATCCTAAAGGAAAGACTGCTGTATACTGACTAGAATAGGTTTGCACTTCCCACCAGAATCAATTTTCCCCATTAAATATATCCAACAAATTATAAAACGCAATCATTTTATTCTCAAAGTTTGGTGTAATGATGTAATAATAAAAGAATATATATTATACATAAAATATTCATATCTGTATTTTTCCGGCGACAGACATCTGAATATAAAATACTCGTTGATAATTGAAAGAGGCAATCATTATTTGTACGATTGAAAGCCTCACTTATTAGTTTTACCTACAAATAATCTAGTCTAGATTGAAATAAAATAATTTCGATTGCAGTCCGCGATGCCCGAACATTTTCCTAACAAATGTAGGCAACAAATGACCTATTAAACATAACTGACTTTTATTTCATGGTTTCAATAAAAATAGAGCGATCCTACATTGTTAACGAATTATTTGTTGAAGTATTTAAGAACTTATTTTTCTTCGCCTTCGCCACCTTACATGAATTAACTGACGCTGCAAACCTTAACGACTTCACAGATTCTACAAAACAATCATGAAACGGAGCCACATTAATGAACATGAGGGTTTTGGAGTTGCCGCCTAAGCTGGGCATGAGCAAATGTGTGAGTTTTGAATTCCGATACGGAATATGATCCTGTTTCTGTAGCAATGCTAAGATCACATTCGTCAGCTCACTAAGTGACCTATTTATGTTTTTTGTCTCATTCATTCGAACACTAGTCTTGGGGCTCTCTGAACCTGCTAAATCTACAAGATTTATTGTTCCGATTGAGATTTCATTCTTCTGTTCATGATGCCCGATCAATTCAATCCTCGTTACTGCGTGCGAACGTGAGGAACGTTCATTTCCTGCGGTTGAAGCAGTTGCCCGATTCATTTTCGCGATTTGCATGAGTTGTCGCAGGCGACTTGATGTTGGCACTACTTCCTCCGTGATATTCGATACGTAAATATCTGTTTTGTTCTTTGCCATTCTTATTTCCATATTTTTCGGTTCGTTGCTGAGCAAGTCATAAAGAACTTCGTTATAAATTTCCAGAAACGTTGCTTTGATCTCGTACTCCCAGCCCAATCGCTTGTAATTTTTTATTGACTCGAAAAGCAGGTCCACCGTTCTCGGAATAACTCCCACATTATCAGGAACGCCATCCATTGTGTACGTTTTTCCACTGCCTGTTTGTCCGTACGCGAATATGCACACATTGTAGCCGTCCATGGCCGATTGTATAAGCGGGGATACCATTTCAAATACATCCTCTTGAGTGGACTTCGGGTGGAAAACATGATCGAAGCTGAATTCGTGACAAGCTCCCTTATTTCTCGCTCCCGATGCCAGAAGCTCCAAATTTTGAATTTCCAATGTGGTTTCGTCAATGTAATTCCAGCCACAAAGTAGTCTGTCGACTTCGTCCTCCAATGGTGGACGTACTCTGCAAAATACACGAATGTTACCTCGAAGATCCATCACGACATTGTGCAGCTCTTTGCGTTCCATATTGGCACGGAAAAGTTGTTCTCGACATACTATTAACTCTTCACCCTGGGTTGAACTCAGTTGTGTGAGATGGGCGCAACGCTCTCGCAGCTCAATTAGCTCCGAAAGCATAGTTTCTTGTTCATGACACTGGAACTGTAAAAAATCGACGATTGATTAAATTTGTAAATAACGCAACCCGTCATACACTCAAAACAAATAACACGGTTAAACTTGCATGCAAGGATATTTCATTTAGTAACTATAAAACAAGCAAACGTAACTGTCTAATATTCACACATGATGCGGAGAAATTTAGACTCACCTCATATTTTTCCTTTAACTTCTCCAATTCCTCCTGTGTGTTGTGTAAACATTTCGTCAGTAGATCTATTTTTACTTCCTGAGAACTTGTCTGCCTGTGCAAGCACTCAATCTCGGTCTGTGAATTTTTCAACGCTTCCTTCATTTCAAATAACTCATTTTGGCACTCTTCATACTGTTCAGGCAATGTATCCATTGTGGCCAGTTGTTCTTTGGCGGCATCGAATTTATCCTTGAGGATTTTATGTTTTTCGAGCAAATCGTTAAAACGTGCCTTGTAATCATATGGTGGGATTCGCTTTGCCATTGCTTTCGCGGGAGCAGCATTTGAACTATTTCCCAAGGGTTTCCGCTTTACCCCATTCATTGAGGAGGTAGATGACGATGTGGAGTTTTGAGAACTAATACTGCTTTCGGTTGCGGTCTTGTTGCGAGTAAGGACACCATTCTTGGGCGCAGAAGTTCCTGTTGAGAAAATATTCGCAGAGCTTCCGCCGAATTTAGCAGCTTTTGATGGAATCGGAGCTAGCGTAGGCTCGGCTCGTTTCAGGGGCCGTGTGATTTTTTCGATGTCTCGAATATCACATGCTGATCGGCTGCGACGCAACCGTGCACGATTATTAAATGTGGAAGGCTTTGGAAGATCCGGGGAGCCGACACCATTACGGGCGAATGTTGCTTTGAATAGGAATATTCTTTAACTCAACATAGATACTTATTTACTGAAACTCACCACTTGTCGATCCTAAATTAGTTAAGTCACGAGTTAAAGGAAATCGCTGAGAACTTAGTCCACTTTTTAAATGAGCCAAAGTTGCTGCCTTTATTCTGTCGGTTGGTAAAATTGTCTTCGTTACGGGTGTGGGCTTCTTCAAACCCGACGGCTTCGGAAGACGTGATTCCATATTAAAAAGCCAACTTAAAATATATATACGATATCTTGTCCGTCAATTCAGGGCACTCACTCAAAAGTTGAAAAATATCAAGAAAATAAACAGAACACATTCACGCTCACCAACGGTTACTGCTTTTTGATTTTGACTTAACGATGGATGAGCTCGGTTGCGGTCGAGATTGGAAAGTGCATTGGAAATGTCAAAAACATACTGCGTTCGGTCTTTTTGGGTACACAACTGAAGAGACGAGTTTGAATTATGGGAACAATAATCTGATAAAGAATCCTCAAGTTGTTAGGATCTTAACTCTATCCTCAATTGGATTGAAATAACTTCACAGAAATAATAGTATAAATTGGTATACTTGAAAAAATGTGCAATACAAGATTAGAAATGTGTAGGAATTTCATAGAAATGTTTTGAGGGGAACCTTAAACAGTTTCTGGAAATGTGTGTATTTGGAAAGTCTTTCGCTCATAGATACAGAGAGTAATTATATATCTTTGCTTTCGCTTCAAACGTGAATGAACATGATGGGTTTCAAACCAACAGGGATTGGGTGAATTATTCACGAAGGCTACTCGTATGCATTTTATTAAACGTGGGTATTATTCAAGCATTAGCCAAGCATTCTCCTGGATTTAAATCTTAAGTAATTTACCTTGGGGTTTCGCCTGGTTCATAGATTGCCTCCAAGAAGTTGACAATAAATATTCTCAAAATAAAGTATGTAAAGCTAACAAATAAGATTGTTCTCACTTAAATTAGGGGAAATCTTCCAATCAATTTATTTAAATTTCTTTCTTTCTTATTCTGCTAGCTTATTATTTTCAGACATTTATAACGATGTAATTATTTTTCTCTTGGTTGCACCAATATTTACAATAAAAATTGAATAATGTATAAATATGCATATGCTCATTATATATTTTTCTGGTATTGTTAAGTACTCCTTAGGTACGACCAGTCCTCCCGGCACTAAACCCACAAAGAGGGGCGTGGATAAGCTCACGCCAGGGACTGCCTATGAATCAAGCAATGTTACAGATCCCACCAGTCACCTTGCTCGATGGGCAGTATGTCTATAACTGTACGACGTTGAGATCCTCTATCGGAAGGGGAAATATCATGCTCTACCTGATGTCCTCTCACGCTCAATCCCGGTTAGTGGCGTTATGACTACAAAATCAGATAGGGATAAATGATATGAGAACATGTATAGTGAAGTACAGGCTGATCCGGATAAATATCGGGTCGAAACATAGCTGCTGCAAAAGCTGATGCTGATGTAATATGCAGCATTGAAGAAAAAGAGGGCTTGAAGACAAGTCGTACCGAAACCTGATAGAAGGGAAGCATTGAAGAAGAGTCATTATGCTCCTGCGGCTGAGCATATGGGTGTTAAGTGGACATTGGATTGGTTAGAAAAAGATTTTTATTGGCCGTAAATCAGAGAGATATAAGGACGTATATCTGTCAATGTTAAGCTTTTGAAGCTATTAAAGAAGTTCGAAAGTACCAATCAGATGGTAGAAACCCCTCCCTCAAGTTAACTATGACTCGTACCTTATTAGCACGTAGCCATTTTAGTGCTTTACCTTCAAAAAAGTCAGCAACATCTTTGAATAGCTGATTCTTTCATACTCATTTTGCCTCGAAAAGCTGAGCCACTCGTTCAAGAAGGCTATTTATAGAGGTACTGGGTTCACCGTTGTAGCGAACACCCCACTTAGCTGAGTCCAAACTTTCGTTTCCCTTCACAACCATCAAACGAGGAGCCGATCTGGTCGGGGTGCTCCAAGGCAGTGTACTTCAGGCCATAATTTGTCAAACAAAAGATCTCCCATGGCTACGACCAACTTGTCTCCAGTCTGCATAACAAAATGGCGTTAAACTTATGAAGAGGGGCCTGGATAAGTAAAAAGAGCACCACTTGTTTGCATCTAGGGGTGCCTATGGACTGGCAGCCAAACGAGAAGTCTGTCCATCCAGGACTTCTTCGTGAAAAAAACAGTAAAATACTTACTTTCGCTTCACAACCCCCACACATTTGCACTTGATGCTACTTTACCTCACATATAATAATTTTCATAGTTTCTAAACACTAGGCAAACATTTAAGTTGAAATCTACTCATAATTATCTCCTCGATCAATGAATCCCCGCTGGGCCACTACACCTCCAAACCCTCCAGCTTGCTTCACGAGGCAATGGTTTTGCTTCAAAATTACACCAAATGTTAATCTCCTCAATCGATGAACTACTTCGCTTCAAAATTACGCTGAACAAATATCTCCTCGATCGATGAATTACTTTGCTTCAATTCACGTTCTGATCCAAATAAAGATCTTGTAGCAACCACGGAAGTCACCGCAGTTGCAAACATTAAGTAATTAGCAGAGAGGTGTGTAGCCCGGGGTGGCATACTGAGGCCGGCTAGCGCTCAGTCGTGTCGTGGGTCTTCCGGGACACCCTCTGCTCGTGCTGAGCCACCTTACATAAAAACTTGCACAAAGGGAAAAGGATGGGAAATGGAGAGGTCATTTTGAGAAATGAAAAATGATGGGTTTAAACTGACATGGCCGTTTTATTTAATTCAAGAATTCTATTTACAACCAAAAACATTGCAGGATAAAAAAAAATGCCAAAAACGAGTAAAAGGCTCTTTTGAGAGTTAAACAAAAGAATATAAAGGAAAATATAGCACAATATAATAAGCTTCTAAAAAAAATAATAAAATTTGGAAAATTTTAAAACAAAATACCAAATTGATACATACTTCTTTCCTTGCAGAACTCCGAGCGCCCGGTGAAATACCAAAAAAGAAGCGTAGGGCCACTGAAAATCAGATTTTTAAATTTAAGACTACAAAAAAACTAAAAATGCAACGGCCACTTTCAAGTCTCCAATCCGTCGTACCAGCGTACTCGCAGAAAATTTCACCTTAATGCACCTGGTCCTCTCCACAATCTAACAAAATTAGTTTTGTTTGTTTTTTTTTCTCTGAATAATGAATTAATTAATAATTATTCTCGAAGTTCAGCACAAATTCGCACTAATTTAATCTTTTCGCAAGAAGTTTATTTCCCACCACACTTCTTATTGCTATAAGCAAATTGTTTTATTCCACTATTCACCATTCACAAGTGAATTTTCAAGTCAAACTCCGTTAGCTAGTGAATCACACTATCCAAATTTTTGCATATGTTCTGTGTCACACCACACACTATCGCAAAAAAAAACAAAATTCCTCCCCAAAATCAACACTGTTATTTGCCGAATTCAAACTTTCAAAAAAAATAAATCACCTCGACACCGAAAAATATAAACTTTCCTTTTCTTCACCAAGTCCAATCTCGACACCAGTCAAATACCAACCACCAAAAATCAATTTTTCCACACTCCGAAAACTTCCTCGTCTTTTCCAAGTCAAAATCTGACTGCCCCAATCCTCACAACCCAATTTCACTTTCACCTTTCTCCAATCCGATCCCGCAATTCAATTCCTCTCCAATTACCGCTGTCGCATCTGGGTAACGTAATCGAAGTTCATTACACTTCGATTCCGCTACCCATACATCTTTTGGTCCATATCGATAAACTCAATAGTATCCATTGTTTTACATATGGCAATTTGAACACTCCAAGAAGCGCTTGGTTGAATTCAAAGTGTCACATATACACATTTCGGAAGCTATTGGTTTTGCCGATACCCCAAAAAGAGTGCTTCCGTGCGCCCGGGGGGAACTTGAACTCAGGGTTCCAGCAGACCCTCGATCGAGAACTCACGACGCAGCTAACGGTGCCATGGATTGTCGATCTCCCATTCATCTCATAAGCAACTTGAACGTTGCATTTGGGCATGGGATTGAATTTTGTTAGTAGGGAAACGTGAATTAATTTTTGTTAGTAAAAAAAAATAAAATTTGTTAGTGGGAATTAGTAAATAGAATTAGTTAGTATGAAGGAAAGGAATTAGGTTTTGTTAGGGAAAAGGTAGTGAATGAAGTTTGTTAGTGGGAATTAATAAATGGAATGTTGTTAGTGGGAAAATTGAAATTATTAGTATATGTTATATGATTTTAGTTGGAAATAAAGGTAGGATTGTGATGATGAAGAAATAAAAATTGAAGGGAAATTGGAAGAATGTTAATAAAATTAAATGAATACACAGAGGAAAAGGTAGGAGTGCCCAAAAGAAGGTGGAAATGTTACGGCAGCAATTAGAAGTTGCGAACGGGAGAGAGTCGGTACGCCGGAATTCGCAACAATCTCCCCAACCGATGAGTTACTTTGCTTCAAAATCACTCCAAATGAAGATCTCCTCACTACGTTTTTCTTACAAGTCCCGTTTTCCGTGCTTAGCACTCAACCTAAAACTAATTCGTTTGTCCCAAGTGTACTATACCACAGGGGGAATGCCGACAGGAATACTCTTGGAGGCTAGCATTCTTTGGGGAGTGCCACCCCCACGTACCCAAGGAAATTTCCGCAGGGGGAACGCTAGTCGATAGGAGCACTCTTGGAGGCTAGCATTCTTTGGCGAGGATATGGGGAGCGCCAAGAGGTTCCCTCTGGGATGACAGGTAACGACCCTGACTGAATTTGGACTACGCTTTGGAAAATGAACTGCAATTGATGTTTGGGCTGGCGGATATGATGGTTTGGACCTATTTGCTTTGCACGGTAGCTCCGAGGTGATACTCATGCGTGAAATGCTCCAATTCAATTATCATGCACTCTCCGTCCCCGTAAAACCTTGCCAGGCCTCGGAATTTACTCAATGTTCATACCATTGTGTGGGTGGTGTAGGTTTTGTTGAGACGGACCCCCGATTAGTGCTGGTCTTCTCGCATGGCCTCCCTGCTCTGCAAAGATAAGCATAGGACTAAAAAGGCAACTACACACACAAACGGAGATAGTGCCTCCAAGGGGGATCCAATAAAACTGGAGCTACCAAAACCCTAATAAAGATTTTGAAAAATCCCAGAAAAAAGGAAGTAAAAATGGCAATAATGACCACGCAACCAGCGGCTGCAGCCACAGATTTTACAGGACATCGGGAGCGGTACTAACGACAACAAAAATGACGATGAATACAATGACAGTGAAGACGGACGAAAAACGGAGATTAACAGACAGTCTTGTACAGACTGAGAGCGTCCTAAAAATTAAGAGGGGGAAAGTCTACAGAATGCGCCAGATGCTCGAGCAGCAAGGGAAAATATGAAGAAAATCGAGAATTCGATGGTTGCTGCTGTGAAAGCGACCGAAGCAAGGGTCATAAATCCCGAAATAATAACGAATTATCCATAAGTCTTCAAAGAGACTACGGCAGGAAAAGAAAGGAGTGACCAGACAAATAAGACGCCGTTGTGTGGTTTCATCACAGCTATCGAAAATTTGACGGAAGTGCTGTACTCGGAAACGGAGGCCGATAACCTCTCCCAAGAAAGGTGATTGCAAAGTACAATTACCACCCAGCGATATAGAGAAGAAAGACTAATCCAAAAAGCGGGAGATGTTCTAAACAGAATAAAATCTGCATGCGACTCTTAAAAATCAGTAAAGGAGTAAAGATTGGGCTCCTTGAACTAGAGGAACTCCTAGACCGCATAGGACACTATCGAAGGAGCTGATGAAAGGCCAAAAGGACCATAAGGCCTTACAAGAGCAGAATGCTAAAGTAGCGCTGAGAGTCAAGCTTAAAGGTCACGCGCAGATACTCCTCCATCAAACATCAATAAAAGAATGGCATCAAGCCCAATCAAAGGAGATCGGGATAAAAGAAGGAAGGAAGAGGCATTTGATGGGCGTAGTACGCCTGGTCAGGTGTTCAAGTCAGTGCTGACAAAAGGAGTGAAGGAATTTGCATAGAAACTCCTTCAAAAAGTGCCAGAAAATAAAGTTCACACGGACACCCAACAAGAAGAAAGACTTGCAACGAAACAGGAGAGAAGGAAGCCCCGATGAAGATCTCGACAACAGGCACAGCTCGTAAAACTCCAAGATGGTTGATCCTACACAGAAGTGCTGTGGGATATCAGAAGAAATATAAGGCCTAAAGACAGCAACATTGCCATTAAAGAGGTACGACCAACGCGGTCGGGCCACAAACTGGTCGAATTTCGAGTAGGGGCCAACAATAAAGAAACATTTTGCGTCGCAGTAAAGAAAGTTCTCGACAAAGGTGCAACTATAGCCCCACTCAAACCAATGGCAACGATCAAAAAGACCTGGCCAAGGTAGAAGAGGCCATCAAAATGGAGTTCCCTAGCGTGGAGAGGATCAAAGTGAGGCTGACACTAAAAACCATAGGGGACAATGCATGGCCATCATTGACTTAACCGAAAAGGACGCCGAACAATTTCTGAATAAGGGCAAAGTACGAATAGGGTAGGTTGTCTACAAAATACGGCAAAGAGCAGCGCCTCTCCAATGCTTCAAACTCCTTGGCTATGGTCATACGGCACAAGTGTGCGAAAGACCCGAAAGGAGTTCCCTATGTTACAAATGCGGTGAAATTGGACATGAAAACCAGTTGGGTAGACAGACTTACGCTCATATCAGAAGGTTTTTGTGCTCAACTTCTCAAAAATGCTGTCACCAGCAACGAATAAAGTCAAGAAATATGTCAAAGAGATGGGCACGTTGAAGAGAAAATCCATTGTTTTTCTATTTTCAACGGTCATCATTTTGTTGCAAACCAAAAAAAAAAATCACACAAATCATGAATTCCAAAAATATTAAAGTTATTGACCTTATTTGAAAATTTCAAGAAGATCAAATCAAAACTGGAGTGAAATACCAAAATCATGTGTTATTGTTGTTATGACTGCAGAAATTTCAAATAGCTATAACTTCCGTGTTTATCATTTGATTTTCATCAAACTTACAAAGTTTAAGGGTCTTTTGTAGGACTACTTTATTGTAAGGGTGCCTATACACATTTATTGGGGAAAATGCGAAATTCGAATATCATACTATTATTAGCAAAGTTGAGCGAATTTTGTCTTCTAAGGTATTTGTTATTGTTGTACTTATAAACACCTACCTCCATAATTTTTTTCAGATTTTTCAAATCACAGGTGTTAAATCGTGAGTTGGGGGGGGGGGAACACAAATTTTTTGTGTATTTTCCCTCCCTGTGCGCCCCTCGTAGCAAAAAGTGTCAAATTAAGACATTTTTTCCGGGGGCCATTCCCCTATATCGGGAGATACCTCTTAAATACCTTTTAAATTTTTTTTTTTGTAGTTGAACTTTGAAGAGAGCACCACTTTACATCTGTAAACAAAATTTGATGTTTATAGCTTAAGTAGTTTGCGAGATAAAGTGCTGTGACACACAGATGGACGGACAGACAGACGGACGGACGGACAGGACCCAGTTTTAGTAGGGTTTTGTTAAATTATTTTACAAAACCCTAAAAAAGAGAAGAGTGTACAAAGGAGGCACAGTGTATTCTTTGCAAGGCTGCTGATCTAAGACCGTATCATTTTGGGATCAGGGAAATGTTCAGTGTTCCAGGAAGATCTATTCAAGGCTAATTCATAACTTTGATGACCTGCATCCTGTAACTAAACTTACACTGCAGTTCAATCGGCCAAAATCTGCTTGAGCAGCTTATGAGGTATATGAAAGCCGACTTTTGTTGCTTTCCATGATAAAAGTTCCGCATGAAACTTGTACTGCCGTCGTCTGGGTTCGGAACAGTGATTTTCAGGCGGAGAGTTGTGGACGGGGGGATGATTTTATGTGGATTCCGTGCTCAGGGACAACCTTCTTGAGTGTGTACCTAATGTCGAACGAATCGATATCATCTTTTCAAGCCAAGCTTAATACTTTCGAACACAGATCGAAACGTGCTCGTTGGGGGAGACTTTAACGCTAAAGCAATCGAATGAGGCATGCCTCAAACAGATCCGTGGGGAAAACGAGTCCTAGAAATGGCGGCTAAGATTGTGCTCATCGTACTAAACACCAAAAGAAGGTCGACTTTCCGCGGTATTGGCTGGGAAGGAACCATAACGGATGTGACATTCACCTCGGAGTCCTTAGTACAGAGGATACTCAATTGGAGAGTATTAGAGGACTACTCACCCTATGATGCTTGAGATTAGTGATGTTTTCTCCCGACGTCCGTGCTCTCAGTCTTCTACAATTGTGTGGAGCATCGGAAGGATGAACGTCGAGAGGTTCGTCGAAGTGCCCACAGCAGGTGCTTCACTACAGGGGGATTTGCAGGGGGATGGAAGAACTGGCAGTGCAAGACATGATGAACTCAACTATGAGCATCATCACGACTGCTTGCAACGCTTCTATGCCCCGCCAAAAATCCCGGCGCGGCAAGCCCTCAGTGTACTGGTGGTCGACTGTAGTCGTTAAAAGCGGAGGGAGTATCACAGCTTTGGTGTGAGGCTCAACGGGCACAGAACCCTGACGAGGCTTGCAACCGGGTAACATCATATAAGTTGGCCAGGAAATGCCTTCGCAAATTGATTAACAACAGCAAGGCTCGCTGCTGGCAAGATCTAGTGGACAATGTGAACAAGTATCAATGGGGCCTTGGCAACAAGCTAGCTATGCGGAAGCTTGGTGCTCTACGGAAACCTTGCATACATGATGCGGAAAAGATCGATGAGACAGTGCGAGTACTCCTCCCCGCCCATCCCGTCCATGTTGCCGCTGTCCATGGTGAAACAGCAGTCAAGTGTCTACTCTTTATACAGCTCGACTTGGAATAGGCAGGCTCCAGGTCCAGGTGGTGTTCCAGCTGAGGTATTGAAACTTGTCTACTACTATTGTCCTGACTTGCTGCTCATCACATTCAACGCTTGCCTACGGGACGGTTTTCTCCCGATACGATGAAAGGTGGCGAGGCTCGTGCTGATCAGCAAGGGGAAGGGAAATCCCAATTCCAATGGAGATACTCATTTGCAAGATTCGTTGAGGCTAGTCAAGCTGGGGAGGAGCAATCTAGGTATTCGTTGCTGAATGACAATGTCTACATTGTTCGTGGTTATTTTTTATTTTTTGTTTTTCGTTGCATAGTTTTGAGTTTCAGCTCATTAAAGCTGGTTTCTTTGTGTTAAAAATTAAGAATAGATGTCAGTATTTAGGATAGTTATATGTTATATTTATCATATTTGATTTAGGGATAAGATTTACCGTTGATATTAGGAATATAAGATAAGGTTTTTGATTGAATTTAATTAAAATTAGGTTACAACATATAAAGTAAAGGAAAAAAGTTCATTCTTGTGTTGAAATTATACGTTTAGAGTGCCATTTGGGCAATAATGTTTGCGTATTTTTATTGTTTGGAATTCGCTTTGATTCTTTGAAAATTTATAGCGGTATAAAGCACTTTTGACTTTGACTTTAGCAACGCCTGCTTACTCAGGCCCAGAAGGAAAGCAATTAACGAGCACGACGTCATGGCGGGAACTGTCAAAAGCTGTTGAATTGGTTTAAAAGAACAGGTCAATAGGTCTAAAAACCTGGTACGCATTGTGACGACATGCTTCCGCTTTTGGGCCTGTGCCAGGAGGCATTGACTTTAGGCAATGCTACACAGGCCCGAAAGCGGATGCATGCATCACAATGCGCACCAGGATTTTAGACCTATTGACATGTTATTTTAGACCACTTGTAACGCTTTTGACAGTTCCCACTGTGACGTCATGTAGGTTAATTGCTTTCCTTTTGGGCCTGAGTAAGCAGGCGTTGCTTTAGGATATAATGCGCCACCTGTAATCATCGAACGTGCCATATTTTGCAAATGCACCACAGTTTAGTCACCCTTGGCTTAGAATATTAGACTACCTTCATATCGAATTTCGTTGCATTTAAGGATACGATTTTATTGAAAAAAATATGAAATATGACCTCCACGATCGATTTCATACATATTTCTTTCCCCTGCATCCCGTGAAGCAAGAAGCACTGCTATTTTAAGTCTTGTTTTGTAAGTTTCTCATCAAGGCCTTTCATTTGATACTCTGACTGGCGTTGGTAAAAAAAATTTATAAGATTCGCGCCCCCTATATGTGGAGACCCCTCTTAAGAAACTTAAAAAAAATGTTGATTTCCAAGCTTCTAAGTCAACGTCAAAAGCGCTTTATTCAATACTAATCGTTATAAATTTTATAAGAATGTAAAGCAAATTCCAAACAATAACAATACAAAAACTTAATGACCCAAATGGCTCTCTAAATTTATACGTTATCATTAAACACATTTTCGCAAAAAAAAACTGTAGAAAATTCAAATTAATTAAGATTATTACATATTTTATGATTTGATGAAAAACCAACCTACACTATTCAAAAATTATTTATAATTCAAACAAAACAGTGAACTTTGATCCTACACCTTATATGTTATAACCTAATTCTAATAGAAATTCAATCAAAAACTTTATCTTATGCTAAAAAAATGCTATCACAATATTCCTAACCTATGCGTTTAATCTTATCTCCAACCTAATAAAATAAACATAGCATATATCTAACCTATAACTAATTTTTAACACAAATAAACAACAAAACTAAATGTAGCAGATTCCCAAGCTTCTGATATACTTCGAAGTTTTGTGTTCGTAGCTGCTGTAGTTACGGGGAAAACTGCTGTGACACAAACGGATGGACGAATAAACGGACGTATGGACAGCCGGATAGACAAGTCACAATTTCAATAGGGTTTTTATAAACTGACGATAGATACAAGCCATATGGCAGCAGCGCTTACTACCACACACATGACCATTAGTAGGCCGACTTTGCTGGCTAACTTACATGGCGTTATATGAAGAATTGTGGAGGTGCCAACAAAAATTCGAGGTTTTGTACGGTTTAGAGACGGATTTCTACAGTGAAATCCAGATGATCCGCGGAGAACACAATAGCGCTCCTAGTGAAGTGAAAATTATTTCAGTTCTTATTCCCGTTTAATTTTTATCGCCTTTCAAAGTGAATTTATAGGAGTTTGTTTACATCTCAACGCTGAGCTATCAGTCGAAGGTGCAAAACGTGTGCTTCATTTACTCGTCTTGGAAAGTTTAGGAGCACAATGGGCTATACAAGGTGAATTTATAGCATGCACGGAATGCGTTCGGCACGTTTTTTATTCGGAAAATAGTATATATGACGAAATATAAGCATTTGCTAATGCCGCAGTTGGGTGACAGCTACCGGAAGCTTGTCCATAGTAGGCTGACTAATCATATGCAAATTGCTACCATATGGCTTGTATCTATCGTCAGTTTTGGTTTTTATGATACAACAAAACCCTAAAAAGGAGCTCTACGCTTTATTTTACCATGAGTCAATGAATGTCTCTTCACCTTGACAATAATTCCTAAAATTATGAATGGACTGAAAGGCATCCATGTTATATGTATATGTAAACTTATAACGTCTCTAATTCCACAAGTCTTAATCAGAATGATGGCTTACGAATTTTTAATGTGAGTTGCAAAACATTGTATTGCATTAAATTAATTCGTTATGCTCCTAATATTCGCATAAAATATGTTATTTCATGAAGTCCAACACAGTTGACATAAATCTACACTCCTCATACATTTTATAGCAGAATGTCCTGTGTTTTTGATACCTTATTAAAGCGTCCTGTAGGACTAACTTCCTCCCTGTCAAAATAAGCGTTGTAAAAAATATTAACAAAAGAACAATGTCTGTTGAACATATTTTCTGAAACGAAAAATTTCTTGCCTTTTTTGACAGGAAACCTCTCCACTCGCAAAAATTCGACATTTTTTAAATTAAACATCCGCCATTTTACTTCCCATATCACCAGATGTCGCCCCCTTCGATTCTCAGAAATTCCCAAAATAATACTATTTCCCCTTAAGATTGTCGGCTGATTTTGTCTAATCAGCATCACTTTCTCAGTTACTCCAATGGATTTACGTATCTCTGGGAACTGATTGTCACTTTTGGTATGGAAGTGTGCTTCTTCGGAAAACTACAAAAACTGGGAAATTTCCTTGTAAATACGACGTAATATCTTTGAGAGATATGCTTGTGTTTAGTAAGTTTTCCACATATTTTTTCCTTTCGAAGAAAGAAAGTTATCGTCGCTTGAAATTCGTCGCATAGGTCGTGTTTTGAAAAGTGTCCAGAATTTCGCATGTAGAAAATTCACGTTAGTTTTTAGATGATTCCGTATCGCAATTGATTTTAGATAATATTCAGTGTGTAAATTCTGTCGCAAAAAATTGTGGGAATAGTCGCGACTACATTTTCAGGGAAGTGTGATTTACTTGCATGTTGGCCTCATTTTTGCAAGAGTGCGCGGATGTCCAAACCAAATGAGTTTGTTCCAAATGAAATGCCATGAATAGTTTTTTAGTGTGCATGTCGAAATGTGATGTTACCAACAAGTTGGCAGGGAATACGACTGGATTGGTATCGATTTTCAATGCGTTGTGGGGACATTTCAGCGGTCATTTCGGAAGATTTCTTCGGTTGTCCGGTGAACCTGAGGCACTGTCAGCATGTCAGCAAACAAAGGTGAGTTGGGAAGAATATGTATATATTCTGCATTTAGCTGCATGGAAGGCCACGGAAAGCTTCGCAGCGAAACGATGCATTTCACAATATTGCATTTTTTGGCAAGCTAAACTCATGCTAAGTTTGAGGGGAAGCGTAATTGGAATAAACTACATCGCGCACAATTGTCCAATTTAACAAATTGCCTAGTGACTAACATTCCAGATGAAGTTAACCTACAACTTGAATCGGATTACACAATTTCCCCCTTCGTTTCAAGATAACAATTGAATTTCTAGAAGCACCCACATTCTGCGACTGATAAGACGGAAAGAGCGGTACGATTTTCCTCTTTATCAAGAAGCGAAAAGGCGCCTCAATCCAGCGTGAAGCCAGTAATGTCGTAGATTGCGTATTGAACTAGCAGCAGTTATAAGCGCCGACGTCGATGACGTAATGGTGAATGTTTTGGGGTAGTCTCATTAGTCATTTTCGTTATAGTTTTCATTGAACAGTTTTGTTTGATCTGCGCAATGCTTCTACGAAGCTCTCAGTACGCGGATCTCGAAATAAACGTTTGGTTTGTAATTGTATTGCACATTTATTCAAGGTCAGAGATGTTTTGCTGTCGGGTCAATGATTTATTTCTGATTTGGTCTTGGACGAATCATGAATATTTACACTCCAAACCATTGAGCTCATCACGAAACAGCTAGAAGAACGTAAAGAATACACAGTTAGACGTCTAGTGCGCGAATCCCATTGAATATCATCGTCTCCATATACACGATATGCACAAGAAGAATGTTTCTGAGCTGGGGCTCATGTATTAAAGCGAAGCGAAGTGTGGACAAGTTCAAACATGTTACCATCGTCATAGACGGAGGAATTTCGTGCGCAGTGATTCAAAAATAAAATGTCGGAGAAACTTGTTGTGCCTCTTATTTCATGTCATGTGGCCCACAGTGCGCCAGACTACTGTTCGCGAAGGTGTTTGGGGGCCACACATCAAGGCACCGTGAAGTTATAAAAGAGGCAAAAAATTAAATGAAACTGGTTACGTGAACTGCAGATGCATTTACTACTCTCTCTATTGACTTTTGGTTCTCTCTCAACAGAAATTCCAAAATGTGAAATAATCCAATGGTTCCATGAATATTTGTAGATAGTTTGAATGCAAGTGAAGCGAATGATTCTATAAGTACTAGCATTCGAAAATATACTATAAAAAATAAGCTAAAACGAGTGCAATGCTAGTTTTTTGCAAGCTGAAGTACTTTCAAATGATAAATTGGCTTGCAAAATTATGAATGAGATTTGAACTGATATGAATAAATTCGCACAATCGTCCAAAGCAAACACAATTCAAATAGCGTTAAAAAATCAAATGTCATGAAAGTCGAGAGCCTTACTTCAATAAACAATGAAGTGAATAATTACAGGAAATGAATAGTTACAGAATATAGAAAAGCAGCCTCTCCCTGAGCCCCAATACAGATCTAATATTCTCTTTTGTTTTCCTCAGCATTCCTTGAGTCGGAAGACTCAAATGGCCTTGGCAGTGTTCGCATAAACCAGCGTTATCGATATTTGCTATAACTTATTATTTGTCTCGTGCAGGGAGATTAATAAATTCTGTCTTCGCTGAGTAATTGGTTAGTTAGATTAAGAAAGCAAAGGTTAGTACCCAGATTAAACGATCAGTGATGGGGAAAGGATCTTGTAGTCCTGTTAAAGTATAACAGCAAAACAATGTCTTCTTCCTTGTAGCACCCTCTAGGGCCGTCGCTATCTGCAACACGCGCCCCCAACTGTGTCGGTCTATTGACCGCGTCCTCCAATTTCGAAATCCTAGCAGCGATGAACTATCTTCGTCTGCGTTTCCTCAGTTTCCCCACTGGTCTCCGCCCTTCAGTTCTCCCAACGAATACCTTTTTGGGTATCCGGTGTTCGTCCATACAATTTACGTGACCAGTCCATTATATCTTTCGCAGTCTTACAGTCGTTGAGACCTTCGGCTCGTAACAAATTTCATACAGCTCATAGTTGTATCTAATTCGCCATTGGTCCCCATCTAGTTTCGCTCTATTTATTCGTCTCATGATCAGTCTTTCGAAGGCGTTCAATATGTTTGCGGATGCTTGGGTTAGGGTCCACACCATTAGCACAGCCCAGGTCTTATCACAAATTTTTATGTTTGGAGCTTTGTTTTCCTGTGTATGCAGCTAGTTTTCAAGATCGTTTAAACTGAACAAAATATCTATCTATCTTTTTCGGTGTATTTTGTCTCTTTAATTACCAGTTCTCCTTATTTTGGCGCCTAAACACACAAATTCACCCACATTTTCGATGCCAAGTGCCATATTTTGTATATTTGAGGTATTTTTTCTCGATTGCGTCGTGAGCATTGTTTTATTCTCATTGATTTGTAATCCTACTAGTTTTGCGGTGCTACACTTGCCTCGACTTCTATAATAACGTACCTCTTGTATCGACAGGTAGTTTTCTTATGACATCTTCTAGAGCCAAAATGAATAGCAAGGGGCCAGCCCATCTCCCTGCTTGAGTCCGATATTTGTGTCAAAGGCATTGGTGAGTTCGTTATTGATGTAGAGAATTTAGCAAAAAGCAATGGAAAGACCCATCATCTGCTTCAGAGGTGCCTGTATCTTTTCCGGATATATTAACCAAATAAGAGTAAATTACTAATAAAGATTCTAAAATACTTAAAGGGGCACTCTCCTTTATTAACGACTACCGGCTGCGCCAATTGTTACGACCCTGCGATGCTACGTCCTTACACTTACCTATATCCTGTGCCTCTACCTTTACCCCAGTAAAAAGAACTTGGGGAGTTAAGAATTTAATTATTTATTAAATATATATATTTTAAAAATGACATTCTATATAAAGTGTATCATGGCTTCCGGACGGTGTAGATAATTTTGCCGTCTTCCTTCAATTTTGAAATCTGGTCCCGAAGCTCCTTTCGTTGAAAGTCGCCAGACGTGTGGTATACTCCTGGGAACGTATGACTAGAGCCTGGCGCCGGTTAAAAGCTTTCCCTCCACGCTGTGTCTTCGGTGGTGTAGGCTGAGGTGACGGAGTGCGGGGCCGCTTTCGTAGCCTACGCTGATGCTCCGCTATTTTTAGCGCACGTGGTCCAGGTAGATATTGGGGCTTAGCTTCGGTATTTCTTTGTGTCTGCTTGGGTTTGGTGGTTGGTTGCCTTGCTGTTCTATATTCCGGAACGTTAGCGGGAGCGGGACCGGGCACGTTTGCCTGAGAGCCGTCAACATCTCCTCAAAGCCGTCCATTCCTCGGGGGGTGAGAATCTGCCATTATAAAAATAATAGTTTGTTAGGGGTTGTCTAGTCTAATTATAGAGCGGCTTGCGCCGCATATTATTTAGGCGGTTAACGCCGGAATAGAGTTTAATTCGAAGTCCTAGAATTAATTTTAAAGCGGCTAGGTCCGCATATCATTTAGGCGGTTGATGCCGGAATAAGCAGTTGGAGGGTTACCTGGGATTAATTGCAGAGCGGCTAGGTCCGCATGTGGAGAAGGCGGTTAACGCCGGAATATATATTAATGTTAGTGGCGTACCCGCCAGAGTACCCAACAAAGAACTGCCACTTTTCTTACAACTACGTGCACTATTTATACTAATTTTCTTGCTTAAGTTTGCATAATTTTAATAATTCCTTAGTATCTAAATCCACTCAAAATATGTCTTCCCTAAAAACAATTCCTAAAAAAACGTGTGAAGAATTTTCTTTTCCGTAATTCTCTAAGAAAATTCAACCTGACATTTTTCATAACAATTTGTTTGTCTGTTAACATCTTCTTCACCGTGATTCTTTATTAGAATTCATATGCAAGTTTCTTAAGTACACTGTACACTGAAGAAGAGGGAAAACTTACCCTCGAAATATATATATATGTATAAAAAACAAAATATTTTATTTGCGTCTAAGGAGAAAAACATTTTCTAAACATATTTTTCATTAACAAGTTTAACCAAAGCAATAGCAAAATGTGTACATCTGTACAGAGTAGCTCGAGCCAATCCTTTTGCTTTAGATCGGCCGAGTGTAATTTGAGTTGGAATCCCCTTAATGGTGACGTATATGTTGAATGAATGTTAGATAGTTTAGCGGTCGCTCAAAATGTTTAAATGGACCGATGAAGGCTTTTTAAAATGTTATTGATATTTAGTATTATGACGTACTCATCTCATTTAGACTTGGGGTGATATTTTGCGGAAGACACTTACAGAGGAACTTTTAATAAATGCTTTGGCATTTAGCTACATGGTAGCTGGAGTAGTTCCTTCTGTTCAGCGTGTCTTTTAGGGCGTTACACTCAAGCGATGATGACGCTTGAACACAGCACAAATGGTGACTTTCTTGCATTATGCATTTCAGCAAATTATTTAAGGTTGCTCAATAGCAGTTAGATATGTAAGCGAGCGAGTCCACGCGTGCATCGGCAATTTTATTCGCACTTGATAAATATAACCCAAATTAGACATCAAAACTCTCATTCTGAATTCAGCACATATTATAGCCGCCTCAATGATTCGGAAGAATCATAACTTCGAAGCCATTATACAGTTTCTGATTCCGGCTCCATCTATTGAACAGTCTAACGCGTCCAAAATGGAAGATGACATGGACCCAACAATGACTTACAAAATGGACTCCAAAATAACGTATAGTCTAATTCCAACATATATATTTAAACAAGTTGAGTAAGCAGGAGAGTGCTCCTACCAGAAGGTCTTTGTAAACATCCTAGGGTTAGAAGCAAGTTTTCTAATGGCGTGAATCGATAACTTGAATTATTCATCCAATACTTAGATATGAAATCGTTCAAATTTATACAAAAGATGCACGGTTTCATCAAGATCTCAAAGATGAAATTCGTGAGGCTATCGAGGACAGAGGGCAACCACTTTGCGATTTGGTTATGGAAAATTTCATGAAGAGGATATGGTCCTGTAAGCGTGTCGTAGTGGTTATTTGCTCAATGTTAATTATTGCTATTGACGGCATATCTTCTTCTTTATAATGAAATAAACATCCGATCATTTGTATTAAAAATGGCATTTTTCTTTTAATATCAAAATAACACCTCTTATTGGAAAACCCTATATCAACCATAAACACGTGTTATTGTTGGTGTAATTCCATATAATTGAAATGGCTATAACTCACTTGATTATGATTCGATCTCAATTAAATTTTGTGAACATATATATCTTATGTCAGCCTATATAATTGCGAAATTTTAAGGAATTTAAAGTTATCGTTTTGATTTTATGGGCAAAAATGTAAAATCTACAAATCATACTATTACTAACAAAGTTGAGCGAATTTCGATTTCTAAGGTATTTGTTGCCCTTGTACTCATAGAAGCCCATGTTCGTGATAATTTTCAGATTTTTCGGCTCAAAGGTGTCCAATCGCGAGGGGGGGGGACACAAATTTTGGCTACATTTTGCCTTCCCCTGGACCCCCTAATTCATCAAATGATTTTTTTATTTCAGATTCTAAAAGATCTAATCAAGACCTTTCATTTGATACCCAACTCGACTACCTTTGATGAAAAAAAATTTTTAAGGGCCAATTCGTTAATAGGGGGGACCCCCCTGAAACATTTTTTAAATTTTTGTTAAGCCCTTAACTTTTGAGAGATCATCACTTTTGACCTTTCCACAAAGTTTGAGCATTCTAGCTTTCATAGTTTCTGAGGAAATCAGCTGTGACGCACGGACAGACGGACAGACGGACAGACGGACAGACGGACGGACGGACAGACGGACGGACAGACGGACAGACAGGTCGCGAAACTAGTAGGTCTTTGTAAAAAAATTTTTTACAAAGACCTAAAAAGAGACGTGAACGGAAATGACATCCTTACTAACCTCAATGTTAATACAAATGAAATTTCTACTTTTAACTCCACTATAGAAAGTGAAAACAAGTTCAGTGCAACTGCAGTAGAAAAGAGACATAACCAATCTCAACCAAATCATCTATCTAATTCTTATTCTTTAAAAAGAAGAGAAGAGAAAAAGCTTCAAATTATTTGTGTCAGAGATGGGGAAAATGCCTTCGATAATTCCTTGTCCGTTCTGAATTTTTAATGATTTTAATAAACTCTCCGAATTTGCAACATCATCAAGATAACGGCAATCGGAAGGTATAAACTCGAAATCACCTTTAAAAGCCCAGAGGGTGCAACGACCAACCCCAACCTCACAAAACATAAGTTAAAAATGTTCATTCTTGAAAATTTTCTATATGGAACAGGCGTTATCAGGAATATACCCTTCTCCATCACAGACGAAGAAATTCGGAAACAAGCCACCCCATGTAATGCCATAGGGAACCAACTACCTAACGTAAAAATACTAAGTGTCTCAAGACTAAAACGCAGGGACTCGGAAAACCCTGAAAGATATTTACATACTACTTAAAACTAACTTTTTCAGGTACGTTACTGCCCGATGCCATATGATTCGATTGGGGGCCAATGATTTTACAACGCTGCCTGTACCAGCCAAGACAATGCACCAAATGTGGTTGAGACATACAACCTTTAGCTGCAAGCAAAAAGAAAACAGATGCATTAAATCTACAAAAACGGATTTTCAAGGTGTAGTGAAATAGGGTAGTATAGAAATGTCCGTAAAGGACTGCAGCGATGGTCTGCTGCCTCGGTGAAAGAGGATGGTGGGATTCGCCGAGATTGGCCTTGTCTGAGGGCGCGTGAATGCGCTGGCAGGCTAGCATTGCACTACAAAAAATTTCGCATTCACGAATTGGGAGATCAAATGCGGATCGACAGGTGTCGAGGCCGAGGTAACCTACTAAGGGTGGAAATTGCTAACGCAAATGACATGCCAGGCCGGGAGAAAACAGACGGACTTGAGAGGACTTCATCGTTATCGACGATACTTCTGGCCCCCAAATAAGAGTGGAGCATCCAGGTGGAAGCGGTGCCAACTCCCCCAACCGGATCAAGATGCAATGTAGACATGGCCATATATTTTCCATTAAGTGAAAACTCATACAAACATAACTTGCATGAATTTTTCCCTTAGATGAAAAATATGAACGTGGCAAATTTATGTTATAGTATTATGTGATGGAATTACATAACCCTATACCAAAAATAGGCACGCGAGCGGAGCGCCATTATGCCCTGCAAGAGCATCTGTAAACGACTTAAGAAGGGGTGAGCTCACCCGATGGCTAGCTTATTATAGTGGAGGGGCCAGCCAACGTGGTGGGTCCCATACCCGGTCAGGTTTATCGAATGGAAAGACCGAGTTTCAAATTTATCAACTCATTTTTAACATTTTATTTATTTTCATTTCCTTTTTAACGGTACTATTTCAACTGCACGTTATTAATGTTTCAAAAAAAATTTGTTTCATGAGAAAAATTTAAATAAATATTGAAAAAAATTCGGTACTGAAACGCTTGACCACTAAATCTGTTATGTTTCCATTGATTTTATATCTACATATTCGATCAAAGGTCTTAGTTTGCGTTATTAGTATGACAAAAGTGAATAATAAAATATCTGAGGAGTAAACTAGAATTTATAAAAAAACGGTACAATTCTATAAATTTAAAATAATGTGCAGTTTGTGTCGTTTTGAAAAGGTCACAAAAACAATATACACAAATAAATATAATACTACATAAATATAAAAGAACAAACGGCTAGTCACCCAGCATCCTCGACGAGCGCCCGTAGATGATGATGTAATATTGGCTAAAAATTCTAATTGAAGTACGTTACGAGTGTTTGAACATAATCATTACCTTTTACTATAAATTTAAATGGTGAGGAAAATTCCAAATCACACTTATTTTCAAAGGATTAATAACTTGAAATGCAAGGCAATACCTTCCGTAATTTGTGGCCAAAGTTTTAGATAAAAATATTTTTTTTGCACCAATAAGAAATTCATTTGCTTTGAGCCGCTTGAATTGCGAGTTTCAATTTCGAAATATTTTCTTCTTAATTCGCAAAAGTAACACCATAACGGAACACGATTGTTTTACGTTTCTAATTTATAGCGGCCACATATACATTCTTCCAATAAGTGTCGGACAAATCAATCAGATCAAACAGAGAGTCCCATTGTTATTCTTCTTGCTTCGCGGCTTCACCGAATTATTTGATGTAATTGAAAAGTATTCAAAATGATGAGAATTCTCCACAGTCGAACCACTTTTCAACGCCGTTAGATTTGATCAGATTATATACACACAATTTCGAATCAATAAATTGTTGCCCGCAATCGTCACTTATAATGCAATAATTTTTTCCCGGTTTCTTTTTATCTTAGTAAAAAGCTTACTGTGGCTTCTTACAATCGTGCTTAAACAAAATTAGATTCAGATAAACTAAACATATATTATGTTCAAAGGTAAAACAAAGTAAAAATAAACAAATGAAAGCCTCTTTTTCTACATGCATCTCTGCAGTGAAAGAGTGAAACGCTTTTCCAAGGATTATATTTCTAGAAACCTTGGGACTGAAATCAAGCGCGCACCAAATCCATTCTAACTCCGAACATTCTTACTACCATCTCGTACCTGTTCTACTACTATTGGAGATAGCCAATTCTAAAAGTTATCAAAGCCTCATTGCTCATTGGACGACAAGTACATGCTTCGATAACAATAGACGCTTGCCTAATTTCATTGGCGAAGCGCGAGTATATAGGTAGCGTTTGCTCGCTTCTAACCACGCAACAGACTTCTGGAAGTATTTGGCTCCCTCTCTCAGGGTTTGGTAGATGGATTAATGCAAAATGAGTTCCAACTGGAGCAAGCTTTTGTAAACCATTGCATGCAATCCTATTATAATCTATATGCGGAGTCGTATTATTAATTTCGATGCCAGCGCTATCTAGAAGATCTATCTCACTACTAGTGACTTTAACATTCGTCACAAATATACTATTTACTTTTGTGAACACGCCGTCTGGATCCTGTTGGCTCATACCTCTCAGTTTCTTCGCCCATTGGTTGCTGAATTCACTCCTGAATTATGAACGGATTAAGTCCCGGATATTGCTCAGGTGTAATTTCAACAAAGCCAATGAGGGATGATTGTAGTTCAGAAATCGCCGCAAAATATTGTTGCTTTTCAATATTTTCAACCTTGTGATGGTTGGTGTTTCATATCCTTCCCTACTGTTTCGATGTTTAATCATGGGAACTACTTTCTCAACGGTTTCCAATGTCAGCTTCTCTCACTTCGACAAATAGAGGTCTATTTCATGAAGATTCCTGTCATTAAAAACTATAGGACAAGAGTAAGAAGTTGGACATTGCTTCTGGTACTCCCAATTAAACTTCTCGTGAAACTTTTTCCAATCTGTTTTTAGTGAAATTAAGCCGATGATTTTCATTTTGTACTGGAATGATGATTTATTTTATTACAATGGCAAAATGGTTGCTATCGTAAGGAAGCACCTGCAATTTCCGGATTGTAAATCTTGCATTCAAGTCTTGCGTCAGCAATGCAAAGGTCCAAATATGAATTTGTCCAAGGGTATGTTGAGAACTCCGACCCATTAAGATTGCACCTGTATTCAATTTGATTCTCTGTTATCCACAATTTCAGGAATACGAGTACACCTCTTGGATTATTGCTGGTGTTCAGCCATGATATATGCCGAGCATTAAGATCGCCGATAGGAATATAATAATTGGGCACCCTCTTCAATTCGAGTATTTCAAGCAAGAAATCGGGCTCCTCCTTGAATTTGAGAAAGTTTCTTCCCGTTGCATAGGCCGAGGTAAGGAAGATGTTATCCCCACCTGGCAGTGAAATTTTGATGACGGACACTTCAAGAAATTCAAAGTTTTTGATTTCGAATTTATCAATATGTTGAAAACGATAGGCATGTTATGCCGGTATCGCCTGTCCGATCACCGTTTGCTTTATCGTTTGTTACGAATTCAAAATCCTTGAACGTCATGGAGTGCCATAAACTGAGGTGGGTTTCAGTGAGAAGCATGATGTCACGCTTTTGCTTAACATGAATTCAAGGAGATAGTCAGGTCAATGTAGAGCAACAATGGAATTGACATTGATCGAGATGAGACGAAGCCTATCCATGGGAATGTGGCTGAATGGCAATTTATTTTGAGACATTTCAAAGGCCTAAACTTTGAAAATCAAAGTTTCTTTTCGAATCTTGTTTGTTGATTCTTTCCGATAAAGAATTAAGTTGTTGATAGACTTTAAGTTCAAATCCAAATCATACTCAAATGACCACCAGAGCGTCAGCTCATACGAGTTTCACAGTAAGATGCAGTGTAAAATAAAACATGAAAAAACCGATTGAGTGTATTACTAAGTAACTCAGATTCGATTCTTTGATCGACTCCATGAGTAAATGAGTAGTAATTCTTAGTGAGTGGCGGCTCTCGATTCAAAGACTCTATTCACAGCGATTTTGAGTGAGTACCAATGCCGAATACTTTCATGAACGAGTATTCGATACTTATATTCACTTTTTAACACATCTCTACCCCGTAGTCCTGGTAATGCAATCTGTATGGAAACAGTGAGAACTTATTCCCTATTCTGACAGTGTCCTAATATTACTAGGACATTGCCAGAAGCAAAAATACTACCATTCTAGTGCAAATATAGAAATGCTTCGGGGAGAATAAAGCCAGTTGTGGGACATGTCTCAATATAAACCATCAGTAAGGTGGAATGGCTAGGGAAATTCAACGGTTCACAAATACAGCGCAATGTGATTTCAAATAAGCATTGAATCAATGTATCAATTCTCGGTACTCTTGCAGCTTGATACTCTTCTGTGAAATTACGGACTCCTACTTTTACTGTTAAACGATTTGACTGCTACTTTATCTCTATACAATTTGATTGTACTCGTATTCAATTAATTAATTCTTCAATAAAACGGTGCATGTTTAACTCATTTCAGTAATATTGTGATATTATTTTAATTATGTTCATGTCTCCATATCCTTATAAATAATTGGAAACATAAAATCATAGCTGTCCCATGTGATTATTTATTTCTTTTTATAATTTAAAACATTAACAACTTGTGATTAATTTGAAACTAATATATTTTCTTTTAATTGTGTTTCAGAAATGGATGATTTAGAAGATTGCAATACAGAATCTCATAATCGAGTTATAATTCATATAGATATGGATTATTTCTACGCACAAGTCGAGGAAATTCGTGATCCTTCGCTTCGTAACAAGCCAGTAGGAATAAAGCAAAGGTTTCACGTTGTGACATCGAACTATCCAGCGCGAGAATATGGAGTGACAAAAATGATGTTGATAAATGAAGCCAAGAAGCTCTGCCCGGACCTGATTCTTGTAAATGGAGAAGATCTAACAAATTATCGTCAAATGTCTGCAAAAATTTTTGAGGTGCTACAAAAATTTACGCCGCTCGTCGAAAAACTTGGATTCGATGAAAATTACCTGGATGTAACTGAAGTTGTGAATCAGCGCCTGAACGGAAACTTTAATGAAGAAGTTTACACAGTTAAAGGATGTGTTTACCCAGAAGGCGGGAAGTTGGACATTTGTGGCTGCGGTTGTGCACAAAAAATGATCGTTGGAACACATTTGGCGAAGGAGATTCGAGATGAGTTACATAAGACTCTAGGAATGACTTGCTGTGCTGGAGTGGCGCATAACAAACTGCTGGCTAAATTAGTTGGAAGTACGAACAAACCTAATAATCAAACAGTTTTGGTGCCTACGTTCGCAGCTCAGTTCATGCGTAACTTGAACTCGTTGAACAAAATAACCGGTATTGGTCTGAAGACGGAACAATTGCTGAACGAGAGTGATTTACGAACAATAGACGATTTGCAAAATTGTGATTTCGACGTACTCAAAAAGAAGGTTGGACTGGAGGCAGCGCAACGGCTGAAGGACTTATCTTTTGGCCGAGATCTATCACAGGTAAGACCTACAGGAAAGCCTAAGTCAATTGGCTTGGAAGACTCTTGCAAACCAATCTCGGTGCGGAAGGATGTAGAAGAGCGCTTCCGATTACTTCTAATGCGCCTCATTGGACAGGTTTCTGACGATGGTCGTATTCCAATTACATTGAAAATCATTGTGAGGAAATACGACGCGAAGAAGAAGGCGAGTCATCGAGAAACAAAGCAAGCGAACGTTTTGCCTTCGCTTTTCAAGCAAACGCACGATGGTCAAATTATGCTTGCTGATGGTGCTCAAGAGAAACTGCTGAAAATAATTATGCGACTTTTTGAACGCACAGTTGACATGGCCAAGCCGTTCAACATTACTCTTCTAGGCTTAGCGTTTTCAAAGTTCCAAGAACGAAAGTTTGGTTCTTCGTCGATAGCTAATTTTTTCATTAAGAAATCAGATCTAGAAGTCCAATCTGTAACAAGTTTGAGAAGTGAAGGCACTGAGTCTGGTTCTGAATCAACTGAGGAATCCGCGAGTTCTTCTTTAGCATTTAACTCACGAAAAGCAACATCCTCGCCTGTCTCAACAATGTCAATGGACTTTGAATCGTTTTCAGATGTTTCCGATTTCTCCGAACCCGAAGTAGAGCCATCGCCGAAAAAATCGAGATTAGGTCTCTTAATCGCAAAGCGTCGTTGTCTTTCTTCCAGCGATGCAAGCGACATCGCCTCACCGAGCAAACTAAGGGTAGCTGAACTGCGATTAAACTCGAGAGACAGCGAAAAGGACTTCGGTAACCCGCCAACAACAACAGCCGTTCCAACGTCGCATAAATCTCAACACATCAAAACTGTGTCATCTCTCATGGATAGTCCAATGAAGGTGATTGATTCTAATAGCATCACAATCTCAAACGGTTGCGTGCATTCCCCAGAGGAATGTCGAGTGGAAACAACAATCAAAGGAAACCTAGCGAACATTCCATGCCCGTCTGGCGTCGATCCGGAGGTCTTCAAAGAACTGCCGCCAGAAGTCCAGAATGAATTAATATCATCGTGGAGAAGCTCCCTCACAACAAAAGCCAGTCACCATGGCTCAAATACTACGCCAGCTACACCAGCAACTGCAACAACCGCCGCGCCTAATACACTACATCGATATTTTATTAGAAATAAGTGAGGAAATCATCGGTTCCAAGTGCGATGAAATCACCGAAATTTCTTGGCTGCCAATTATAGACCATTACGAAATGAAATAAAATTTGGCGTTTTATCTTGGCCTTGGCGAATTTGAAATTTGCAATGAAAAAAGTCAAAATTTGTTTTAGTTTTCTGACTGGTCTACTCAGGGAACACAAGCGAGGGGATCATTAAAGCATTTGTAATGCAATGAAAAAGTACAAAACGTAATGATTTTGGTCTACCCAGGGCACAATTTTCGTGAAGTAGAAATGTGTATTGATTTGCAGTTGTATTTTTTGGAAATTGAGTGGTCAAGTATTTGCTGTAATCAGAACAAACAAAAATTTTAAAAGTGATCCTTTGCGTTTATTTAAGAGGCATACTGTTATTATCATATAGTACTTAACTCGAAATTCAACATTCTATGACGAAATATCAATAGAATTTTCAAGTGTTTAGTTCCTTATTGTATCATTTTCTCAACATTTTCTACATTTCATTGTATCGAAAAGAACTCGTAAGAGAGCTTGTATTATTTTTAATCTAAGTATACGAAAAATATGCAAACTAGAATTCCAAATCAATGCATTTCGCTTTTAATACTTTTCGAATCACGCGAGGAAAATGAGTTGAACTACATAAAAATACTTATTCACTAAGATGTATCGTTGAATATTTTTATTTATTTGTGCGAAAAAAAAAAAAATTCACAGCCACAGAAAATGCATTTTTGTATTTGAATTGATTTATGCAGAGCATTCAATGCAGTTTTGGTTTTAAGATCATATTGTGAATTTCCAATAAGTAGTCTAAGTACACTGCATTCTATTTGCGGCATTGTTGCAGAAGTATTTTTCATACACGCATACACTATGTACGCAAGTTCAATGGAGTTTTGTGAGATTAAAATTTAATGTAACAATGAAATCAACAAGAGACATTAATAATATGTATGTAATAAATAAAGATAAAGTTATTTTCATAAAAAAATCAAATTGTGGTTTTATTATTAGATACTGGTATATTTCAAATGGTGCTTCATTCGAACATTTTACTTGATTTGCAATTATGTGAACACTGAACTTACTACAGCATATCCGCATGTTATAGGAAACTCAAGATAGACCATTTATCGCTTTTTAGGGTTTTGTTTAAAAAAAATACAGGACCCTATTAAAATCGGTGCCTAATTGTTCGCCCGCCCGGTTGTTACAGGAGGCTTTCTCATGCTGATGAAAAAGCTCAGAGGTGATGGTGTAATGGTAAGTTTTGTCTTCTTCTTCGTAGCACTACATCCCCTTTCGGGCGTTCACTACTTGCAAAAAGCTCCTCCAATTTCGAAATCCGAGCAGCGGTAAACTGTCTTCATCCACCGAATGAGACCAGTGTTTCCTGGGTTTCCCCACTGGTCACCGCCCTTCAGTTTTCTTGAATACGAACAACGAATACCTTTTTGGGTGTCCGTTGTTCGTCCGCACGATTCACGTGATCACTACATTGCAGCTTCCGCAGTCTTACAATCGCTGCTTATAGCAAAAAAATTTTATTTCACCGAAGATAGTCATGTAAGTTATTATATTAATTGTAAGGGCTAGATTAGATCTATGTTATGCCATGGGTGTGAAACATGGACCCTAACTCAAGCAACCGCAAACATATTGAACGCCTTCGAGCATCGGGTCCTGAGACGAATAATCGGATCGAAGCTAGACGGGGAATTCGATACAACCATGAGCTGTATGAAATTTTCGACGAGCCGGAGATCTCAATGATTGTAAGACTGGAAGCTGCAATGGGCTGGCCACATGAATCGTATGGACAAACAAAAGATACCCAAAAAGGTATTCGTTAGGAGAACTGAAGGACGAAGACCAGGGGAGAAACCGAGGAAACGCTGGTCTGACTCGGTGGATGAAGAGAGTTCATCGCTGCTCAGATTTAGAAATTGGAGGACGTGGTCAATGGACCCAGGTAGTTGGAGGCGCTATTTGCAGGAAGCGAAGGCTTGAGAGGGACTGCAGTGGCACGAAGAGAAAGATTAGATCTTTAGTATCAACTACTTAAATTGTATTATCGATGCCGAACTTTATAGATGAAGATAAATAACTTAAGCCTTGATTGTTGATGAAGGTGAGTAAGTGCAACTTCTCTAAACTAGTTTCTATTCAATTTGCAGTTTGAAATGTTCGCCCCGTTAAAGTTCGCAATGTCGTATGGTATGAATCATTAATAGTTCCTAACTTCGTGTCCTTGCTCATAACTTAGGGCGTCGCCTTCGCAATATAATGGCCGTATTCAAAGCTGACCAAACCTCAGCTGCTTACACTCCTTAAACTCAACAGTGACGTCGTCAGGTTTTTGCTTTCTTTTGATCAGCTGAATGTTGTGATATTTCTTACGATCGCTAACTTTTCGACTTTTATCTTGTCGATTAAAAATAGTTTCGCACTGGAAGGTGCGTATTTTATGTATCGAAACGTCGTGGGGCAAAGCCCTAAGTATTTCGTTAGTGATAGCTATTGATTTCCCAAATCTACATTTCGCGCCCAACTTTTTTCATCTTTTTAATTTATGGCTTCAACTTTAGCGATTCAAATCGCACGGTTTTCACATTTAAAACTATTTTTAAAATTCCTGTACTAAATTCTTAGCGTTGTTAAATCGAAGAAATGCCACTTATTGACAAGATTAAAAGTTCACAACTGATTTTAGCCCATATCTAGTACGTCATCGATTTTTTGAATCCGGCCGTTATATATATTACGAAGGTGACTTAGGGTTATCAAATTTTAATAACCTCCAATACTCCGGAACGATACCCGACAGAGATCTGTTACCTTACACAAGTTACGAGTAAGTTGGCCAGTGTTAGATGACAGATCTCCGTGAGTGAACCACCACGGGACGTCGAGTGGTGTTGCATCGTGTGTGGCGCCCAAGTGTTTATTTCCCATTTATGGGTTAGTGCGAGCAAAGTTTGGCGCAGTGCTAGGCACTCACTCATCCTTCTCTACGCCAAAGCAAAGGAATTTCTTGTGTAGATCTATTGGGTTCACTGGAGGAAGCACAGAACTGACGCGGCTTATAGCTGGAGCTGGCACTGGTTGCGGTTCTCACCTTGGACACGATTGACATTTCGCTGTGCGTTCTGATAATTTTAGACATAGCTGGTGCAGAGCGGTTTGCCTCGAGGCGAGACTTGTTTGTCGGAACTGGTCATGGCTTCAGTGTAATGTGTTCAGTGGCGGATCATCAGGCATTTCAGGATATATCAGCCACAAATAACTCGATATAGAATGCTAAAGGAATGTTTCAACAGCAGAAGGCATCGGCCAATAAAAATGTATATAGAACAATCAACACTAAAAATTAAAAAAAAAGAATGAAACAATAAAAAAATATGCATACACATAAAGTAAATACGTGGAAATCCTCTAAAATATAGATAAAATAATTTTAAATTTATGAGTACTTATGATAATTATAATAATTGATAAAGTGAGTGAAGTACGAGTATGGACACTTACAAACGAGATTGTCAATTTAAAAAGGAGAAAGAAAAAGGAAAAGAAACGAAGAAAATTTAAAAAATGTGAAAACGTTGCTCAGAAAGGAAAAATATAAGAACTAAAACACATATAATGCATGAATACTACACCAAAAAATGCAAGGAAAAACAAGACTAACAGGGAACAGTAGGTCTGAGGTGAAACTTATTATTCTCTGAGTGAGCGATAAATATTTCACTTATTTACATTTTAGTTATCCATAGTTTGATGTGTCCATTATTTAATTTCGCTTAAAGTTACTTATGAACTTATCTTAACAATATTTATTTGGAATACTGCGATTTCTACTTTTCATAAAGCGTTAAAATAAAATAAGCGAAAGAAAATTTAAAGTGGAATAGAAGAAAATATATGTGAATCTAATCCGAATATCTAATACAAGGTAGATTGAATTATCGCATCAATGTATTCGATGTACTTATATATAAAATATAAAAGTCAAGATACTCACAAAACAAACTCTTAATTCAAATGAACAATGAAAATTTAATACACAGAGGGTAGCAGTACAAAAGAGGCAAAAAACGTACTTTTTAAAAGTAATAGTTGTTTATTGACCTAAACTCTATATAATCGAATATCTTAATTAAAATTAATCAGTAGAACAATATAATGGATTCTATTCATATTAGACAAAAGATGCAATTTATTTATTTTTCCTGCTCTGCGGCTATTTGCTTCCGATTTCAACGCTACTTATTCCCATGTCAATTATGATTTCGTCTAAAACATTTTCAAAAAACCACAAAAAAAACATTTTTTTTCAAAACAAATCGTGGAACACAATAAATGTTTCTCCTCTATGAAGGTTCAATCGATTGAAAATTAATAGAGCATCTATATATTTGTAGTAAACATGTATAACTTATCGAAGCCTATAAAACAGTGACACTGCTAATTGAATGAAGATTCTTTTTTAATGGCAAAAGAAAGCGTATAGCCTGCCAGTTATAGATTTTTAAAAATAAAGTATCAAATGTGCAGAAATAGAACAGAAAGTTAGACATGAATGTAGAATGTTAGTGACTATAAATCTGCAAAGCTAAACTAAGTCGAAAACACAAAAAAAACTTTTTAGAATAACAGTAATTTTTCATTAACGATGAAATTAATATAAGTTGAAAACTATATTAAACACTTATCCAAAAAGGGGATATAATTCACCATAACGTAACATATGAGAATCATTGACGAATTTCTTAATAACATTAAAATATTTTTATTTATTTTTTATTTATAATTAGAGATTTGGCTACGAACGATTGGTACACAACTCCTTCCATGTGTTCTTGAAACACCACCTAGCCCGTTTTCGAGGGATAGCCGATACCCCAAGGCCCCAACTGGAACACCCAGGTAGTAAAAGTTGCGATAAGGATTAACACTGTTAGCAACAATAACCACAAATTTAGGGAAAAGTTTGATCTACATAATTATTACATTATTGCTGGAGATCTCAGTGCTCGGGGCACATCATGGCTATATGCTACAAATATTCTAAGAGATGTATTACTGAAATTGTGGATAACGCAATACAAGATGGAATCTAAAAGTACATTATATGGGCCTGAGTTCCCATGATATCTCATATCTTTCAGTTGTTGACGCTCAACTAGAATTCAAATATAATAACTCCATACGGAAACTTCAAGTACTTCCTTATGATCGTGGCTGTGAAGCTATTTTCTTGGTCATCAATCATCAAAATTATGATGTTTTTCCCATTCCAGCATGAACTGAAAATTATAGGTTGAATTTCAAACCGACAGATTGGGAAGAATTTCGAAGAAAATTTAATCAAAACAACCGGAAACAAGGTCCATCTTCTGATGGTGGGAACGTTTACTTGCTAGTACCCAATGAAAGGGATTCAACTAACGATCAAATGGATTTATGTTTATTGTAGCCAGGAAAGCTTACATTAGAACCGAAGAAGGTGGTTTCCTAAATTAAACCCAGAAACAATATGGAAGAATTTGATAACATCAGAAAGGTCTTTGAACTGATTCCAATGAAAACGCATACAATGATTGGTATTACAATGAACTAACCAACCTAAATTCGATAATGAATGTAGCCTAAACCATTTATTGCAGACTAAATAATAGAGAATGTGTCGGAGGGCGCCTCAAGAAACAGTAGCTGCAACTCTGCTATTCTGGGTCTTTTGAATGGCTTTAATTTTAATGTGTAGTAAGATTAGATACCGGCAAGAAAAGCATCAGTAGTTCAAAGGAATCTTCAAAAAATGTAAATGAATAGAAAACCTGAAGCAGAAAAGAAACACTATATATATCCAACTGGAGACTTTATCAAGCCGCAAAGGTACCTACTGAGACTCGATACATTCATATTGAAGCTTGAACAGTGTGCGCAAATCTTTAGATTTCACAGCCATTCTGTCCTACAGACGGGTACGTTGAGACGTGTCTCAAATTGGCTTCATTTCTCCTAAGCGTTTGTGTATGTAGATAAGAATAGATATATTTTGATTCAGAGGATGTTGCGGGTACATGTCAAATTTGATTGCAAGGGCTCAACACACAGACTGTTGGCCCAGTTATCTCGATATTGGTGGCTGGATAGTAACTTTTAAAAGCAATCAAAATTCAATTTTTTAGGTAGCTTAAGTTTTGTGTTAGTGATTATTAGTGAGGTTTAATATTAGTTTAAGGTTAATATTTTTAATGAATTTATCAATTAAAGTTCATATAGATGAGATCATAAGATTTAATGTACAAATTTAGAGTGTCTGCTGAATATGGTTGAAAAATTTATAGTAGAATATGATGAGGCATTTTATATTAATTTATAGATTTAAGGTAGAAAAATCTGGTTATAAGTAAAAATAAAATTTCTTGGTTTGTCCTCCGCTTTTCCCACTAATTCTCATTAAAAATAACCGTTTAACCTTGGGACCATGAAGTTTGAATAATTTATGTTTTAAAATTGTTTTATATTTGGAAAATGTTGAGGCGTATCTATATTTTCATTCATTGAAACCAAAATTTTTAAAGTTTTAAAAATTATTAGTGTAACTAATATTTTGAATAAGGGTTTTAGATCAAGTTGCCTAAAAGGTATAGACCGCGCATACAAAATACATTCAGTTGTTATCCGTTGCATTAATTTATTTGAAACAATATGGTTGCAAGATCAAATTCATTTTCATCACATTGTCCCAAATATCTTATTAGAAATATAATTTATGGAATTGGAAAACGCATTTCTTAACAATAATGACTGTAACACCCACATTTTGATCGCTGCGCCAAACATAAAAATGTTATGAGAAAAACGAGGCGATAAGAACGATCAAACACGAATATTATGTCAAAAATGAAAAAACGAGTCATATTGTTTCGAAGCAGTTTAATATTATAAAATATACACAACAGTAGTGTCGAGTCAACATTTAACACTTATTGCTAGTGCTAAATAATCATTTCACGGAATATTCGGCTTATTTCTTCTTCATAGCGTCGCGAACACTTTCAGGTATTTTTTTCAATAATTCCGAGTGGTCGATCGTTCGTGAAGTCGCAAACACTCCCAGACGATTTGGAAATTCTGCATCTTTATTATATTTATAGTGTTGTCCATACATATCGGTCAAAGTCCCGCCGGCAGCTTCCAAAACAGCTTCAGGCGCACAAGTATCCCATTTTTTACATCCAGCGCTAGCAAACACATAGGCGTGAGCTTTTCCCTCTAGTAATTGTAATACTTTGTAGCCTGCACCTCCAACTCGAAGTACATCAGTAGAGCATAGCGCATCTAAGGCACTTTGGACTATTGCATTCGAATGAGATCTAGTCGTTGTAACGATGAATTTATCATTCGGTGCATCTTTCAGCTCGAAACCGCCGACACCTAGACCCTTTAAACCCCAAATTGTTCGCCCGAGCTCGCCTGTAGATGAATCTAGATAATACGGCTGATGAATCACACCGCCTACTGCTAGGTCCTTTACAGCTATGCCCACAAGAACTGTGACATGTTCTAGATAGCCTTGAGTATATTCTGATGTTCCGTCCAGTGGGTCAACCCAAACGACGAAATCCTCATCGGAAATATCGGAAAGCTCTTTGGGACATTCGTGTTTAAGAAATTCACTATCCAATTCCGTTACAAGCAAATCTTTTGGCACGTTCAGGTCAGATCCACCTTCTTCCCCAATGGTTTTAATGCTAGGGAAAAGTTTAGTAAGAGATGCTACTATACATCGCTGGGCTGTTCGATCGGCTTCAGTTTGTAGGTCATCTTTTCCCTGTTAAATATTAAACGTATAATAGTGTTGAAATGTAGCTGATTTGCAATAGTTTACCTTATCGACGATACCCAAGTCACCTGTTTTCATGATTTCCCTAATGATTTGTCCGGCCCGTTTGGCGGTGTTGATGGAAGAAGCCATTATTCTCATAACAAGAGGAGCGCTTACAGAAGCCATGCTAGTTTGATTCTTATATTTAGGGCTTATCTAATTGATTTTATTTATTTCCAACAGCACACAACTTTCCATTTGTTTACGAATGCTTGTTCGGAGATGACAATCAGATGTTAACGAGTGGATGAGTGCGTGTCAAAATACAGGGGAATTTAGAATTAAATATGTAAAAATACGGAGTATTTTATTTCAGAAATGTTATAAGGATTCATAGGACTATTTTCTTACCAATCGCTGAAAAACTGTTTAAGCGTTTGCATATTAATACATTTACCCGAACAATTCTAAAACCAGATCATTAGATTTTGTTGTCATTAAAAGTCTCCACATACTCATTTCATATGGCAGCCTTGTAACCTTTGGACTGCGCCAGCAATTGGTTTGGTAATTGACAAAGTAGTTTGCTTTTCGTCTTGGGGATTAGCTAGTTCCCTTCTGCCTATTTTTCTATTGCGTGTACTATCGGCTGAAAATAATGGCTCGAGTTCTAGTTGGAGTTAAGAGAGTAATTGATTATGCTGTGAAGGTAAATTTTGTTTTATGTTCAACTTGTTCTCAAACCATTACAACAATAAGACGTGGAGGAAATAAATTAACTTTGCTGTCCTTTCCAGATTCGAGTCAGGCCCGACAAAACTGGCGTGGTAACGGAGGGTGTAAAGCACTCGATGAATCCGTTTGATGAAATCGCCGTGGAGGAAGCTGTAAAAATGAAGGAGGATAAAATTGCTTCGGAAGTTGTTGCTGTTTCGATTGGGCCAACTCAGTCCCAGGAGGTTATCCGGACGGCATTGGCGATGGGCGTCGATAAGGGAATCCACGTGGAAATCAGCGGAAAGGATTATGAATTATTGCAGCCTATTCACATTTCGAGAATCCTTGCGAAGATAGCACAAGACGAAAAGGCGGATGTGATCATTGTTGGCAAGCAAGCCATTGATGACGACAGTAACCAGACTGCTCAAATGACAGCGGCCACTTTGGATTGGCCACAGGCAACGTTCTGCTCCAAAATAGAAAAGTCAGGAGATGGCTTCACCATCACCCGTGAAGTTGACGGGGGCTTAGAAACGATCAAATGCAAGGGCCCAACTGTGCTGAGCGCTGATTTGCGTCTAAACACCCCACGTTACGCAACGCTTCCGAATATCATGAAGGCCAAAAAGAAGCCAATCAAAAAAATTACTCCAAAAGATTTGGGAGTAGATACAACACCGAGAATCGATATTGTTTCACTGGTGGATCCACCAGTTCGTCAAGCTGGTGCTACCGTCCCTGATGTCGATACCCTCATCTCAAAGTTGAAGGAAGGCGGACATATCAAATAAAGAAATGAAAGTTTCTCAGTTATTGAGCCAACTATTTGGCAAAGTCAAGCTATTTGTGGCCTTGTGTCTTTTTTCTACTTTGTTACGATTGGACTTTGATGTAGAATCCTAGAGTGCAATGTCCACGACCCCATGCATTTACTATTGTAAACAAATAGAAAAATATTGTATAAAGCTGTTTTCCCAATAAACTAAATGTTTTTATAATGAAAATTGCGATTGAATGCGAATTTCTTTTCTATTTATATAAACTGAGTGATCCATTAATGATTACAAGAAGTGCTGATAAGAATTGACTGAGGTTGTCTTTAAGATTAATTAATCTTTTGCATCACACCGTTTTATCACAAGTGTTATGAAACACGTTTTAGTAAAAAAGATAGCAGATGACTTGCTATCAACTGTAAATTATGGTGGAGTGGTGGCTAAACGAAAATGAAACACTTAACGGTGCTGGTCAATTTCAAGATTTATGTTGAAATTGCAATAGAAACCGGTCGATTGAGTTTACTATGAACGTTTGAGTAATTCGAAACAGACAATGATCCCACCAAATTTATTAATAAATATAGACGGAAATTATTGGAAGTAGCGGATGGAAATTAATCAAGCTATGCGGTATATTTTTAGAAAGTAATACGAAAAATTATATTATTTTTCTTTAATTCATAAATTGTGGTGGTAGTTTTGAAATTTTTATACATTCCAGAAGCATTTGTGTATCAGTATGAAATAAGACATACTTATAAACAATATTCTTCCACCGTGAGTTATTTAATTACTTTTATAATTGAACTGAAAATTTGCTGTATTTAAACCGTTTTTAGCATGTTACAAACAAAAGGTGCTCGAGATTTATACGTATCTTAATACAAATTGCATAAAAAATGTTTATAACATTCTTCCTCCCTCTGCACCCCTTGAAGGAAAAAGTGTCAAGTTCGAGACCTGTTTAGAAAATTTCTCATCAAGATCTTTCATTTGATACTCATATTGGCTACCTTTGATGGAAAATGGTAGAGTTAGCGACTTTGGGATGATGAATAACGATAATTTAGTCTAAGAAAAGAACTGAATTAATTATTACATTTTTTGGTCCCTACTGACGAGAGGACATTTTGTGACTAACTTGAGAAAAGTCTTTCTTTGGATTGTGTGTGAATAAGAGGTGTGTGTGTGTGTGAGTGTCATTTGATTTGATAAAATGGAAATAGCTCAAAGGCAAGCATTCTTAATTTCTAATGCTGTCCCTCAAGTCAATCCATGGAGTGACTTGATTGATGATGCTCCAAGAATACAAATGTGGTCAAGATGTTTCGATTCTATTAGCTTTTTTGTCAATATATCGGCTGGCATTTTCTGGGTGGCTAATAGACAAGATCAATTGGGTAGCATTTCAACACTTTGTTATGGACCATACACTCCATTCATTCTCCTATCAACACATTCCCATTGACCGTATTCAATATCCGATATTATCTGCCAGCAAATATCTTAATTTGCGAACCAACATCCAATATTGCACATAAGCAAAATAACTTAATCTTCCAATCTCATAAATAATAATTGATTCTAAGAAGCTTAATTTAATAACTTTCCAGAAACGCAAATAATGCCGAATACCGGAAATAACTCATCTTAAAGTATCAAAATTGAATATAAGAGATGGTAATTTTCCGATGCTTGCAAATCCAACCAACACAATACGCCAAATTGTGCTTATAATAAAAATCGCGATATCTCCTCCAATTCTGCGCGTAAATGATATCTTTTAAATTAATTCGTGACCATAAGGGATAAACGAATCGAAATCAATTGGTTCAAAATATTTTCACGAAATAGAATTTGCGTGTGGAGAATTAGAACTCTCATTTTAGCTGGGTTGTAGCTAAAAATCGTCTCTTTCGTGAGATTCGGGAATCTGAGGTTTTTGAGGAAGCTGATGAGATGTAAAGCTTCTTTCAAGGCATCAGCGATCACCATATACTTCGCTTCGGTACACAAGAAAGCCACTGTCCGTTCCTGCCACGATCCCCGCGATATCTCAACTCCACTTAACACAAAAACTGAGCCATTATATAAACGCCTATCAATTGAGCACTTGACGCAATCAGCATCGACGAAGTACTTTTAAAAGTTGTTAATGTTGAGGTTATCCAAGGGACAGAGGGACGATAGGTTTGAAGAGAAAGATAACTTTGAATAAATATGAGTACGCTTTATTTGTTTTACATAAAGGAACTTCATATTGCACACGTCTCGTGGGCAACAGTCACAGACCAACTAACGAAAAATTACTGGTGATGCAAGTAGTGTGCTTCGGCGGGTTTCGCTCACGCATGCGCGATGAGCCTATTGACATACGATAACTTTACTTCTCAACAGCTATTGTCGGGTAATTGCTCATATCTGTATCATCACCATTTTGAAATATTGGAACTATTGTGCCGTTTGAGTGCGTCGAGGACCCTATGCCTAAGCCGTTACATAGATGCTGAAACTGTCTCTTTGGAAGTGCTTTGGTAAATATATCAACTAGCTGCTGATTCGTAGGAACATATTCTATCAATATTTCCCCACTCTCCACAGTTTCGCGAACATAGTGATGCTTAATGTCTCTATGCTGGTTCGCTTGTGGAACTCCGGATTTTTGATTAATTAGATTGCACTTTGATTGTCTACTCACAGAACTGTCGCAGTTACCGGTAGACACCCGAGATCGTTTAACGCTGCTGCCGCGACTTACTCAGCCTCCGTTGTGCTGAGTGTGACTAGCTTTTGTCGTTGGGACGACCCTGTCACAATCCCGTTCGATAGACAAAACGCATACCCCGTGGTAGATCGCGTCTCCACGTCACTTGCGAAATCCGAGTCTGAAAACCCCTGTGACTCCGAGTGACTCCCACCGCTTTTGTACATTATCCCGACTTTCGTTGTTCCGACAAAGTACCGGTAGATTCCTTTCGCCGCTTGCCAGTGGCTTTCGTGGTGATTACTAAGAAATCTACTAACTGAATTCACCGAATATGCGATATCCGGCCGCGTCACAACCGCAAGAAGCATTAACGTGCCCACTGTTTCTCGAAATGATACCGTACTTGAGTTTTCATCGTCGTGATCGTTTGGAACTAGTCGCGTGTGCGGATCGGTAGGCATACTTGCCGCTTTTGCATCGATCATTTTAAATTTATTAAGAATTTTCTTCACACACGCTTCTTGATGCAAGAACATGGTTTGCTTTAGCCGATTTCGTTCTATTTGTACCCCAACAAATAGCTTTCCATCCCTGATCGTAATTTCGAACGCGTTACCCAATGATTTGATTACCGACTCGAGGGCTTTACTTGTTTTTGCTGCGATGAGTCCGTCATCTACAAAAAGCGCTAAAAACACATCTAGACCGTCTACCCGTCCTTGAAAGATACACTGGTCGGCTTTCATTTCGCGAAACCTATATTTCTCTAAGAACTCACGAAACTTTTCGTTCCAGCACCTGGGGGCTTGTTTCAAGCCGTACAAGGACTTGTTCAGTTTACACACGAAACCACGTTTTTCTTCTTTCTTTCCATGTAGATCTCTTTCTTCAGCTTGTCGTGAAGAAAGGCTATTCTCACGTCAAACTGTGTGAGCTCCAAGTCCCGTTTAGCCACCATGGCCAATAGAACTCTCAGCGAGTCGTATCTCACGACTGGCGAGAAGGTCTCCGTGAAGTCGAGTCCCTCTTTTTGTTGAAATCCTCGTGCATAAAAGCTCGCTTTGTACCGGTAAACGTCACCTGACGTGTCTCGTATAACCTTGAACACCCATTTCGAATCTATGGGCTTTCAACCGTTTTCCTTGGTACGATTGACCAAGTCTCGTTTTGCTCGTGCGCGTCGAACTCTTCCAGAATCACCTCGGCCCAATTTTCTGCCTCGGCACTGTTCATCGCCTCCTGAAATGTGTTTGGCGGATTATATTCAGTGAAGTCGACCTCATACCTTATCGGTCGTCGGATGTTTGCACGATCCCGCAGTTGTCTGTCATTATTCGGTTGATTTTGATCTTCTTCTCGAGGATCTTCTAGTTGTTCGGTTCTTTCAGGTTCTTCCTGAGCTTCCTGGCATTCTACCTCCTGTTGCTGCTCGACGGGTTCTGCCACATCTTCGTTTTCGTCCGCTGGAAGAATGTATTTGAATTCTTTTCCTTTTTCTGCCCCAAGTTGCGACTTCTCGTTGAATGTGACGTCTCTCGATACAGATATTTTCTTGTTCTGTGGATTGTACAAACGGTAATTCATCGAGTCATTCTGATACCCAACTAAGATCAACTTTGTAGCCTCTGGATCTATTTTCTTGCGGAATTGTTTGTCGATATGCATGTACGCATCCGCACCAAACACTCGAAAATGGGACAGATCTGGTGTTTTTCCAAACCAGATCTCGTATGGCGTTTTCTCTTTACCAGTAGCCAGAACTCGGTTGAGCACGGTCATTGCCCATAGCGACAGAGGAAGTTTCTTTGCCGTTATCATCGTGCGCACACTCTTGATGATTGTTCTGTTGTCGCGCTCCCGTACTGCTGAGAAGTGTAAGGTGCCGTGTTCACCAGCTCGATACCACCAGCCTCAAGATATTGCTTCATTTCACGGTTGCAATACTCTCGTCCATTGTCCGTACGTAACACCTTCATCGGCTTGCCGAATTTGTTGTTAATCAACCTTTCGTACTTCTTGAAAATATCGAAAACATCAGACTTGTGTTTCATGAAGTAAACATACCGAAATTCTGATGCATCATCCTTGAAGGTTATGCAGCATCTTGCACCACCGATGGACTCTGTTGAGAATGGTCTACATATGTCCGATTGTATGTATTCTTCCGGTTTTGTGTTCCTTTTTGTCTCGTTCTTTTTGAACGGTAGCCTGTGTGCTTTTCCGAAAGCACACGATTCACAGAAGAAATTGTCAATGTCTGCTAATTTCATACCTCGAATTAGCCCTTTTTGCGTCATTTCGGGCAAAACCTTGTTGTTTACGTGTCCCATTCGTTCGTGTCCGACACGCAAGTTGACAGTTGACTCATTTGCTTCTCTCGCAACACTTGGTTTTTTTCACTTTAAAGAGCATTCGGTAAATCCGATTGTCTTGTTGCATACCGACACCGAAAACTTCACCGTCATGGTTAATTTTTACTAGTTTTCCTCTAAACAAAAAATCAAAACCTTTTTCAGTGCATATGCCGACAGAAAACCAGTTCTTTCAAATCTTTGGAACGTAGAGCACGTTTTCGATTCGAGCTTCACACCATTTACCGTTCACTAGTCTATCGATGAGCACAGTGCCACTAGCGGTAACATCACACACGCCATTGTCCCCGAGCGATATCGAATCACAACTGCTTGGTTCGAACTCCTGTACTAGTCCCGTCGGTAAGTGATATGCCTGGACGCACCGCTGTCGGTAATCCAGACATCGGTTGTGTCGACTGCCATGAGTCGTTCGACGACCTCGCTACTCGGCACTGTCTCCGATTTCACTTGTCGCTGTTTTTGTTCACTTGTCGAAGCGACGAACGCACCCGCGAGGGCTTTCTACGGCGATGTAATTGTCCCTTTTCTTTTTCCTTTTACAATAGAAACACTCGACACTCATATTTCTACTTTCGCGGTTTTTCTCACTGTTATTGTTTTAATTCGCAGCGAATTTTTTCTTCTTGTTCCCGCCGGGACTAATAGCGGCTAACGCTCGAGTGACGTCATCGTCACCTTCAAGTATTCTTTCTTCCTTCAATAATCGTTCTAGTATATTATCAAGGGATTGACTTTCTTCGGGTACACTGTCCCATGCTGTCTGGAGAGCATTATACTTTACCGGTAGGCTGCCAAGTACCTTTGCCATTATGGCCGTATCCGAAACCGCTTCTGCCAGATCCTTCAGTTGAAACGCCATGTTTTGTATCCGGGAAACGTGTTGTACAACCGACTCGTTTGGATCCATGCGATGTCCGTGGAATTTCTGTAGCAAGATCATTTTGTTCGACGCTGATTTTTGCTCGTGAATTCTCACCGATTTGTTCCACATTTGCTTAGCTGTAGTGCAGTTGAGCATACAGTCGAGCTACGAACCTCTATCGACGAGGAAACTACGCACATGGCCGTCGCGTTGTCTTTCACCCACTTTTTACCATCGGCCGAGTTTGCGTCTGCCGGCATCACTCGCGCACCCGTAATGACGTCTTGTAACGCGTTCGCGATAAGCATCGAGTTCATTCGAAATTTCCACGCTTGAAAATTCGAGCCATCAAACTTCTTTATGTTCTTTTTCCGCCATTTTCGTTCGACTGTTTCCTCGTACGCGTTTACCGGCACAATAACGGAACTTCTATAATCGCTTATTACGCAGGCTGCTTGCCTGAGCCCATAACCTGTTGTGATTATCGAAGGGATAGAGGGACGATAGGTTTGAAGAGAAAGATAACTTTGAATAAATATGAGTACGCTTTATTTGTTTTACATAAAGGAACTTCATATTGCACACGTCTCGTGGGCAACAGTCACAGACCAACTAACGAAAAATTACTGGTGACGCAAGTAGTGCGCTTCGGCGCCTTAATACTGGGTTTCGCTCACGCATGCACGGTGAGCCTATCGACGTACGATAACTTTACTTCTCAAAGCTCCCGCCATTTGAGTGCTTCGAGGACCCTATGCCTAAACCGTTACATAGATGCTGTCTCTTTGGAAGTGCTTTGGTAAATATATCAGCTAGCTGCTGATCCGTAGGAACATATTCTATCAATATTTCCCCACCCTCCACAGTTTCGCGAGCATAGTGATGCTTAATGTCTCTATGCTTGGTTCGCTTGTGGAACTCCGGATTTTTGATTAATTAGATTGCACTTTGATTGTCTACTCGCAGAACTGTCGCAGTTACTTGTAGACACCCGAGATCGTTTAACGCTGCTGCCGCGACGTACTCAGCCTCCGTTGTGCTGAGTGTGACTAGCTTTTGTCGTTGGGACGACCCTGTCACAATCCCGTTCGATAGACAAAACGCATACCCCGTGGTAGATCGCGTCTCCACGTCACTTGCGAAATCCGAGTATGAAAACCCCGGTGACTCCGAGTGACTCCCGCCGCTTTTGTACATTATCCCGACTTTCGTTGTTCAGACAAAGTACCGGTAGATTCCTTTCGCCGCTTGCCAGTGGCTCTCGTGGTGATTACTAAGAAATCTACTAACTGAATTCACCGAATATGCGATATCCGGCCGCGTCACAACCGCAAGAAGCATTAACGAGCCCATTGTTTCTCGAAATGGTACCGTACTTGAGTTTTCATCGTCGTGATCGTTTGGACCTAGTCGCGTGTGCGGATCGGTAGGCATACTTGCCGCTTTTGCATCGATCATTTTAAATTTATTAAGAATTTTCTTCACACACACTTCTTGATGCAAGAACACGTACGATAACTTTACTTCTCAACAGCTATTGGCCGGTAATTGCTCATATCTGCATCATCACCATTTTTAAATATTGAAATTATTGTACTTTTTTTCATTTTAGCAGGAAATATTGCTGGAGTGATACATGCGTTGAAAAGTATTTGGAGCGGTTTTTTTATGTAATCCTAAATCAATTTAACAATTTCTGCTGTTATGGCGTCTTCACCAGGAGCTGTTCTGCCTCCTAAATTAATAATTAAATTCTCTTTTTCTTCTATGGTTATTTTAAAAGTGAAGTTCTGCATTGGGTTGTTGTGTAGTACTCATTTCATTGGTTTGATAATTTCCTTGGGTTATTTGCAATGCAATATTTTTTCTTACTTCTGAGAAATAAATATTTATTGAAAATATTAGCGATTTGATGTTTGTTATTCTGTAGTTCGATAAATTTATAATTAATTTTCAATCCTTTTCCTAAAGTATTTTTTTCTTTCCTGTGTAAGATTTCATTTATTAAACTCCATGTTTTTTTGGGTCCGTCTCAGCCTTTTCTAATCAGGAATTATAGTAAATTGTTTTAGCTTTTCTTATGGCATTTGTGAGCAAGTTACGGTATTTCTTGTATTTGGTCTTCAATTCAACGTTGTTTGGTTGCCTTTTGACTTTTTGCCCCAGCTTATCTCTGGTCTTGTTGAAGTTTACAATAGCTTTGGTATTCCAAGGCTTTAAGATTTTTTTGTTTGTTGTAATGTACTTTGCGTGGGATGCTAAATCAATTTTTGTGGCAATATCTCGACTTGGCCGCTCAATGTAGTCATTGGGGTTTCCCAAGTTTTATCATTGTTCATTGTTATTCATGATTCTTTTACATAGGACATTGGTTACTGCAATATGTTTTGTTTAAGTTTCTTCCACCCTAAATTTTATAATTTGACCAAAATAGTCAGTTATGTGCGTCTTTATAATTGCATTGCTTGCAGTAATTTCATTTTTGGTGTTGGTCCATCTGATGAATGTTTGATCAATACATATCTGGGAATTGTTTTGTACTCTAGTGGGTTTATTTGTAAACTGCTGATAGCCATGTGAGAACATGGTCATTGTGTATTCGTTTGTGATTGCGTTGAGGTCAACTAATAAGTCTATGTTTATATCACCTACTATAATATCAATATCGTTATTCGTTTTAATGTTCACCATGTTGGGTAATTCTTTTATGAAATCTTTTGGATCTTTGTTCGGTGACCGATATATTCCTATGATACCAATTTTTATACCATCGGTTTCCAAGTTAATTTTTGTCCCATTGTCCATATCTACACTCTCAAATTCTACGAATGTATAATGCTCTAGATTTTTGCTTATATAGACAAATACCCCCTCACATTTATTATGTTGTTTGTGTGTAAAATGTAATGTGTAATTGGTTATTTTAAAAGCTGACTGGAATAAACATTTTAGTAATACAGGGCTTTGGTGGTGTGTTTCTGTTAGCACTATAAGATGTATATTTATAACTAAATAGATAAGTTCATTTTATAAAACTCTGAATTCATCAATATGATTTTTATGCTTCTAATATTAATTCGTATAACATTAAATTTATCATCCGGAAAAAGTTTTTTTATGTTGAGTTGGGTTTTGTACGATATAAGTATTAAACAAGTTTTTCTGTATCAAATTTAGAGTAAAATTTGGTTCAGCCATTTTTTTAACTATTATGTACTACCTTTTGCTTGAAGATTTTAAATGATGTCACTTAAATTTAAATCCTAAAGGGCTTTGATTCATCATTTTTTCTTAATAAATATATTTCCTTCCTTTACCCAAGTGTATTTGTACGCTTTTTCCAGGCTACAACTTTTGCCTGTTTTAGAAGCTGCACCGTTGTTACGATTAGTTGCTCTCCAACGTATATGCGATTCTCGCCTATTCCATTGTTTGACGTCCCGTACTTGAGACCAGCACCTGTATTCTGCTCCCTCACTCTTTACTAGAATTTGGCCACAAATTCTTTTCTGGTGTTGGTTCTGGTGAATTTAATCTGTATTGTTGGGATAACATTTGGTTTTGCTCTCATGCGGTGTGCGGTGCCAATTTCGATATCATGCAGCTCCAGTCCAATGTGCTTAGAAGTATCCAGTACTATGCCCGTTAGATTTTCATTTCCAGTTATTGTGACACCGTTTATGTTTACTACGTTCATATTGTTTTCGTTTTGGAGATAATCATTTCGGTTTTGCAATTTCATGAAGTCGTTCTTTAGAGATGAGTTTTCAACTTTCTGGTTTTTAATTTCTTCCACGTATGCAATGAGGTTCTTCTCATAGCCGTCAAATTGGTTAGAAAGAAATTGAACCGAATCCACCAGCTCACTTATCAGAAGCTCCATTTTTAATTTTTGCCAAATTTTACTGATCACTTCATCAATGATGCCTATTTCATAATTTTGCTTAGCACTTTGTTTACATGAATCACATGTGAAATTATCTTTCTTGGCACCAAGTTTCCGAAGATTTTCTAAGTATTTTAAACTACAACATTCGAAATGAAAATAGTTTGCACAATGTACGCTGAATTAAATCCTTCACGCCGTTAAAAACTTTTTCACACTTGTTACAGGGAGTCATTTTTAAGGTGTTGAATTGTAACTGAATTTTTATCGTTCCCACTGTGAAAAGTTTTCGCGATCTGAATTCGTTCCAAGTGTTAATTTGATGCTAGAATTGCTTTCTGCTATGGATAAACTGTGAATTGGGATTGTTATTAGTATCGTGATCGATTTGTGATTGATTTGAGTCTAAGTTCGGATTTTCCAAGTTTTGTAGTTGTCCTTTGAAACGGGTTAAATTTGCATTGAATCATAGAAACTTCCTTGAGATTGAGTCATTTTGTCGATTATATGTTCTCGAACAAAAAAAAAACACGCACACAAACGAAAGAAATGGCGTCGTTTGCATCTTTCAAACGAAGCACACAATTAAAAGATAGCGCCCCTCACGATTTCCTTGAGGAAATAAAGTCAATAAAAGAACGAATAAATATGATTAAACAGAGTTCACGTAAATTTCACTTGACCACAACAGTCAATTACGAGTACGCGGCAGAAAAAAAGGCGTACACGAAAAGTGATGCTATCGCGTCCACTTCGAACCAAACAAGCCGTTTTTCGTAAATTGGGATTCTTCACCCATCCTGGGCCCATAACCTGCTAGATTTAGCGATTTTGGGATGATGAATAACGATAATTTATGGCAAGAAACGAAACAGACGAGCTTTTATTTTCAATCAGATTGATTATCACATTAATTGATCTCCACTGAGCAGGGAATTTTCGTGACTGACTCGAGAAAAGCCATTATTTGCATTGTAGTTTTGATTGTGTGTGAATAAGCGGTGAGTGTGTGTGTGTGTGTGACTAAATGTGTCATCTGTGTTGATAAAATGGAAATAACACATTTCGGACAGAAGAAAACTTTTTAAGAATCACTTCCGACTTACTTAGTGCACACGTCGAAACCATCTTCTTCTAACATTTTTCTTCTCTAATAATTTTTCAGAAAAATTATTATTCAAAATATGCAACTCATTTATATGTAGCTGCAAACAATTCCATAATTAGCAATTTTTAATGTTTACGCCTGCACTCTCGAAATTACCTTTGGTATTTTGTAATAATGTGAGGCCAATAATACAAGCAAGATCTAAATATCAGGCTCGTTTGAAAATGGTACTACACCTTCCAATTCATGCCATATTTTACCTAAGCATAACAATTCTTTAAGTATGGAGTGTGAGCTCACTCAGCTGGGTACAGACTGCTGAGCACCAACCATATCACCTTTTAGAGTACCATTTTCCTGTTACGCGAGCGGAGTATTTTATGGTATTAGACAAAACTGACGATAGATAGGAAGCCATATGGCAGCAGCGCTTACTACCACACACATGACCATTAGTAGGCCGACTTTGCTGGCTAACTTACATGGCGTTATATGAAGAATTGTGGAGTTGCCAACAAAAATTCGAGGTTTCGTACGGTTTAGAGACGGATTTCTACAGTGAAATCCAGATGATCCGCGGAGAACACAATAGCGCTCCTAGTGAAGTGAAAATTATTTCAGTTCTTATACCCGTTTAGTTTTTATCGCCTTCCAAAGTGAATTTATAGGAGTTTGTTTACATCTCAACGCTGAGCTATCAGTCGAAGGTGCAAAACGTGTGCTTCATTTGCTCGTCTTGGAAAGTTTAGGAGCACAATGGGCTATACAAGGTGAATTTATAGCATTCACGGAATGTGTTCGGCACGTTTTTTATTCGGAAAATAGTATATATGACGAAATATAAGCATTTGCTAATGCCGCAGTTGGGTGACAGCTACCGGAAGCTTGTCCATAGTAGGCCGACTAATACATATGCAAATTGCTACCATATGGCTTGTATCTATCGTCAGTTTTGGTATTAGACCAAAACTGACGATAGATACAAGCCATATGGTAGCAATTTGCATATGTATTAGTCGGCCTACTATGGACAAGCTTCCGGTAGCTGTCACCCAACTGCGGCATTAGCAAATGCTTATATTTCGTCATATATACTATTTTCCGAATAAAAAACGTGCCGAACGCATTCCGTGCATGCTATAAATTCACCTTGTATAGCCCATTGTGCTCCTAAACTTTTCAAGACGAGCAAATGAAGCACACGTTTTGCACCTTCGACTGATAGCTCAGCGTTGAGATGTAAACAAACTCGTATAAATTCACTTTGGAAGGCGATAAAAACTAAACGGGTATAAGAACTGAAATAATTTTCACTTCACTAGGAGCGCTATTGTGTTCTCCGCGGATCATCTGGATTTCACTGTAGAAATCCGTCTCTAAACCGTACAAAACCTCGAATTTTTGTTGGCACCTCCACAATTCTTCATATAACGCCATGTAAGTTAGCCAGCAAAGTCGGCCTACTAATGGTCATGTGTGTGGTAGTAAGCGCTGCTGCCATATGGCTTGTATCTATCGTCAGTTTTGACCGGAATCCATTTTTCGATACTGCAAACTTAGGAGAAAATCAAATGATTCCCTTCTTGGATTGTACGTGAGGTATATTCAAAAAATACACGGAATGTTCCCGTTTGCTGTCGCCATGTTGCCTATGGCAGATATCTTCATCTGGTGATTAGCAGCCCGGATTCTAGTGAAGTGCGATTTGTTTGTCAGATATTCCAGTTAATCTGACCTCAAGAACTAAAAGGAACATTTTTTCCGTTCAAATCAAATTATATATTCTTTAAATGATTTACATATTTTAATACACGAGTTATGTAAAAATCAATTAAGATCTAAAATTAATGCATAAATATTGATTGCCTCCTTATCGTACAACTTAAATCAAATCTGCCACATTCATTGGCATTTCATCGATCTGTGTTGAATAGTACTGTTCAATATCTCTCAAAATACGAATATCGTCCGATTTGACAAAGTTGATTGCAACACCTTTACGCCCAAAACGACCCGAACGACCAATACGATGAATGTACAATTCACGATTGTTTGGCAAATCGTAATTAATGACCAATGAGACTTGCTGGACATCAATTCCACGAGCCCATACATCGGTTGTAATCAAAACGCGACTTTGCCCCGAGCGGAATTCTTTCATGATTTCATCACGTTCCTTTTGGGGCATATCGCCATGCATCGAGCTCACTGTGAAATTCGCCTCCCTCATTTTCTCGGTCAACCAGTCCACCTTTCTTTTGGTGTTGCAGAATATTACTGCCTGAGTGATGGTTAGAGTATCGTACAGATCGCAGAGTGTGTCGAATTTCCATTCCTCTCGCTCAACTGCCACAAAGAACTGTTTGATGCCTTCGAGAGTCAATTCATCACTGTGAAAACAATTTAAAATAATATAAACGCAAAAATACTGGAGAATTACAAAACTCACCGTTTTACAAGAATTCGAATAGGATCAGTCATGAATTTTGAAGTCATTTCCAATATTTCGTGTGGCAAAGTGGCTGAAATCAACACAACTTGCGTTGCTGGAGGCAAATACCGGTAGACATCATAGATCTGCTCTTTGAATCCTTTGTTCAACATTTCGTCGGCTTCGTCCAACACCAACATTTTAATAGACCTCGTCCTCAACACGCGCCGCTTGATCATGTCAAACACCCTTCCTGGAGTCCCACTCACAATGTGTTGTCCGTAATCCAATTTGCGGATGTCCTCTCCCAAATTTGTTCCACCAATGCAAACATGACATTGGACGTTCATGAAATCTCCAAGGGCCAAAATGACTTTTTGAATCTGTACAGCCAATTCACGAGTGGGGGACAGGCAAAGAACTTGAGTTTCGCGAAGTGTCGTATCCAAACTTTGCAGTATGGCAATCGAAAATGTTGCGGTTTTTCCTGTACCAGATTGCGCCTGAGCAATAACATCGCGCCCTTTTACAATGGGAATGATGCTTCTTTGCTGTATAGCTGAGGGCTTTTCGAAACCTGGAAGAAATAGTGATAGTGCTTGCTTGTCATTTCTGGCTCCAGTTATGGGTTAGTATGTCAAGAGAATGAAAGTTCGGAACCGTGCTTACCGTATGCATAGATACCACGTAGCAGCTCTTCGCGAAGGTTCATGGAATTAAATGTAGGTATAACTTCCACATCTTCGCTCGTTTCAAACTCAACATTTGAAAGGTCTTCAGCTTGTTGATTTCTAGTGCGACGCACACCTTTTTCACCGCTTCTTGATAGAGACTCCATGTTTCTGACTCAAGCTCTCCAAACTTCTTTCGGGTGTCAAATATTGACAGCGAAGAGAGGTTAGGTATACGTATTTGGCCAACCCTAACGTTATTTCAATTTGGACAGCACACTTAATAGTGTCTTCGTTACACTGTCAATTGAAAACTTTGAAATTAGATTTGACGTTTACTGCTCCTGAGATAGTGTGCTAATTGCATATATTTTTAATGGCTTCTGGTTGATTCAACAGGAATTATAATGTATCCGTGCAGATCCGAGTCCCTAACAAATACGAAAGAAGTTTATTTCATAACTCTAAACAGTCGTACATACCAGAAAATCTTTGCATTCACTCTTGAACGAAAAAATTTTGCTAAATCAATTTACAATAGCAGCAAATCAATATTATGTAATCTGCACCAACGGCCTAGTACGCTTCTCATGTATTTTATTTTGAAGAATATTTTTAGTTTGCTTTGAATCCTGCAATTAATAAAGGAATGTATAGGGTTTTCCGATAAGAGGTGTTATTTTGAATAGATCTTGTGATTTAACACCTTGCGACTTCTTCCTTTGGGGCCACGTGAAAGAGAAGGTCTACGCCAACGTCCCAGCGTCGATTCAAGACCTCAGAAATGGAATTCGTGAGGCTATCGAGGACATAGGGCTTTATATTAAACGCCTTTCTGTGAAATAAAAGAAGATGCACAGATTCTTCACAATATCCCATTTTATTTATATATTTTCATTCCTGTCTGAGTGTGTGCACCGCGTAAAACGGAAAGCCTTTGGTATATGTTAATTGATGAATACTTTTTCCAATTTCTTAATTTTTCGGATCATTCTGTGTACTTAATAACTAACATACATTAAAATTTGTTTAGAACTTTATCTGGTGTCGGTAGTTGGATCACAGTTGGCACGGGTTGTGTACTGGCTAAATTGCTAAAGTTTTCATTATCTGATGGTTTTTTCTCCTTCAAGAGTGTTCCAAGAACGATACCCAAGAAGAGAATTAATCCAACTTGCTGGTTGGAAATAAATTTTTTTGCACAATCCGCAGGGTTATTGATGTTGAGGGAATAGATCTAAAAAGTTATGCGCATTAAAAAAGTATGTATGACCAATAGTAAAGAATTTCACCTGTTGGACCAGATGACCGCCAACCAATCCAACTGCAGTGTAGTAAGGCCAAGTTTGATCGCAAACAACTCCACACGTAACTAAACTAGACATCATTGCGGCTGAAAATCCTGAGAGCCAGATTTTCGTCTTTTCCCCAAATCTCAGGGCAGTTGATTTAATACCAATGGTCAGGTCATCAGATCTGTCCTGTAAAATTCATGTCTTGAAAACAGTAACGCGGAAGCCAAGTCTTACTTGATGCGCATAAATAGTGTCATAAACAATAGTCCAGCAAACACCGGCAGTATAAAGCGGCAAGCAGGCTGCAAGTGATACCTCGCCGTGTGTCGCACTCCACCCTAGAAGTGCTCCCCAATTGAATGCCATACCCAACATCAGTTGCGGCCAGTAAGTAATGCGTTTCATTAACGGATATGTGATTACCAGCCCTAAGGAACTTGCACCAAGGATAATTGAGTACCAATTTAACTGCAAAAGGACCAAAAGTCCCAAGCTCAATTGCGCAGATAGAAAAACTATGGCATCGAATTGGGTCACTTCGCCACTCACTAGTGGTCGATTTTTCGTTCGTTCCACTTTAGAATCAATATCTTTATCCCACAAATCGTTTATTGTACACCCCGCTCCACGCATGATGACTGCACCAGCACCGAAAAGGGCCAGCATCAGAGGATCTGGCCAACAACCAGCTGGGGCGCTCAGGCCTATGCTCCATGCGCAAGGCCAATATAATAGCCATGACCCTGGAAGAGACCACAGTAAAAGTTGTTTACCTATAAAACTTGACAATTACAACTTACCAATTGGCCGATCTAGTCGCATTAACCTAGCATAAGGACTTGTTGACGATTTGACTAGTTCCAGTAACGATCTAGTTACTAATCGCGGCTCTGCATAACCATCACTAGTCTTGATCGATGGTCGATCTTCGCTTAGTTTCCTCGAACTTGTAAAAACTAAAGAACTATGCACTACGGTTTTCTTATAACGACCATATGGGATGCAAGGAAACCGCTGGTTAAATTTTGTGAGATTGTTGACAAGCGTTGGGCGCAATAAATTCATTATGACATCTTAGGTTTTATCTATGGCAAGAACTTGATATTAAGTTTTAGAAAACCGGAATTAATTGACTTCACAAAAAAACCCGACGTCCTTGACTTTGCAAATTGAGGGCGGACTATCAATGGTAGAGTACAATAAAGATTTACGTGAGCGTATTTAGGACGAAAGGCAAAAATTTACTTTTCTAAAATTAGTAGCGCATTCTTACGCGCTTTTAAAATTCTACTATGAAAACAATTCGCATTTTCAGGTTACGTTCATAGATGAAAGAAAATATTCGATATGATGAGCTACGCGAATTGTCAAAAGAAATGTCATAACATAAACAATCGGATGGTATTAGAAGATTCGGATAAAGTACGATCATATAGTTACATTGTACAGTCGAGTCTAAGAAAATGGACACTTGGAATGAAGCATATTTTACCGATGGTGACTATGCTGCTTTTTTGACAATGTCTATATCTATTTACATAAAACGTATTAATTAAGTAATTAATTTGATTTTCTCTATAATAATCCACATTACACATAAAGTAAAGTTGAACATATACAAATCAAGATATGAATAAATGAAAAGAATTCTTAACATTTAATAAAGATAAAGCGGAATTGAAATAAAACAGTTTATGGCCCAAATAACACTTTAGACTAATTTATGTCTGTTCAGAAAATTACTTCTTACATCATCGTTAGTTCTCGGTTGCATAAAAATGAACATTTATGAAATAATGATTCATAAAAAGAGAGAAAATCAACCAATCTTATAATAAAACTTACATATAATATAAACACAGCGAACATTTGATACTTGCATCTAGAAAGTTCCAATTTAGATTTATAAATTAACCTAAAATGGTTCAACTTATTCTTAAATAAATGTTTCAACCATACCCTTATGCTAACATAAGTTTGTAACAAAATTCTTCATTCACTCAACATTTTATAATCTAATCTAGGATTCTACGTCTAGTACTCGTTGCGTGTAGACGTGTTTTTAAATCGCTCCTGTCATTAATTTTAAAAATTAATTAATTTTTACCAAAGTCAGTTGAAAATAATTTTTTTTAATTGAAAACCATCACCGTTGAATTATTCGAGCATTTATCGAATACCTGAAATTCATTTCTGAAGAAGTATCAAAAGTGTAAATACGTTCAAGGGGAGTCCCAGTTTGAGAACATTCCCTCTAGTCTCGCTGCAAAAGCAACGAGATGGAGGAGCCCGATGGCTTCAGCCATCAACCAGAACGATCGTGTCCATCGCCAAAGATGACGGGCGAAAAAAGCTCAAACGAAGATACGATAATAAAGAAGAAAAACCGCAAACTTTATCCGTCATCGAGATCGAACAGCTGGTTAAAGATAAGGAGAAAGCTGACAAGATTGAGAAAGAAAATGAAGAGCTCAAAGTTCGAATCAAATCACTAGAAGCATTCGTTGGAACATTGACGTTCAATAAATCTCAAGATAGCAAGAAAGGAAAAGAAGCAAATTCAAAAATGACTGAAGATAAGAAAACTAGGAAGCCAAAGCAAGAAGCTGATCAAGAGGATGTCCTCAGCGCAGGCGGAACAAACGACAGCAGGAATTATTATGCAGCGCTAGCTGGACTTTTAGATACGATGAGTATTGAAGAGGATCCAGGTAAAACTTCTGATTATTGTCCTGCTAAGCTAGATAATGAATTTATAGAATACTTAAAAATTAAAAATAGGGAGAAAACACCAAAAGTTTTGTCTGCTGGTCCGTCCATCAAGATTAATTAAAAAAAAGAAAAAGTCCCACCAATCAATGTATTTGGGCAAACGGTCAAAGATAGTGTTGGGCTTTTGGCAGCTGAAAATAAGCTAAATGGTTTTGAGATCAAAAGAGTCAATGCCGATAAACTGACAATTAGAACTAAGTCGCTGGTTGATTTCCAGGCGGCAAAAAGTGCGTTAAATTCTGGAGATGTTCCTTATTTTACATACACCCCCAAAAGCGAAAGAAACCAAACCTTTTTATTGAAGGTCTGGACTTCGGAGAGGACACATTCGATCAAGGAGATCGATTGTGGGGCGTAAAAACTTGTCTTATTACTTAGTCCAGATTTCCAGCAAAAGCAGTTCAAGCGTCCTGCAAAAAATAAGATACTTGAACTTTCGTGTGGTGAGGTGGGAATGCCTCTAAAAAAGTGAGGTCAACTAGTGCTACAGGTGCCAAAGATTCGGGCATTCGGCTGCCAATCGCGCCATGAAATATAGGTGTGTTAAATGCAAAGATATCCATGCTCCCGGCGAGTGCAAATTAGCTCAGGCGGAGCCAAAAGAAAAATTATATTGTGTGAGCTGCGGTGTCTTTGGTCATCCAGCATCATATCGAGGATGCCTCCGGTATCAAGATGTAAAGGTAAAATTCACTCAAAAACAAAGTCAAGCACACCGCAGTGTGATACCTACCAACTTCAAGCCCGGGGTCGCATTTGCACTTGTTGCGAGAGGACCAGCAGACAATATAAATAAAATAAATAATGTAAGTGGCAATAATGAGCTGCTCCTTAAAATTTATCAGCAATTAAATTCCTTATCGGAGAGAATCGATTAACAAGATTCTAAAATTAACATTGTTTTTCAGCGTTTAGGGCTCTCAAATGCCTCAAAATAAGTTGTCATCCAGCCACATTCCCGCGGATAGGATTCGTCTCATCTTGATCACCGTCAACTTCATTGAGAGTCTAGATCGACGTGACTGTCTCCTGGAGTTCCTTGTCAAGCAAAAGCCTGACATCATGCTTCTTACTGAAACCCACCTCAATTTATGGCACTCAATGACCTTCAAGGATTTTGAATTCGTAAGAAACGATAGGGTAAACGGTGATGGGGGAGGTGGCACCGGGATATTGGTTCAAAGACCCTATTGTTTCCAATATATTGAAAAAGTCGAATTCAAAAGCTTTGAATCTCTTGAAGTGCCGTTATCGAAATTTCACTGCCAGGTGAGGATAACCTCTTCGTTATCTCTGCCTATGCAACTGGTGGAACTGTTCTCAAGCTCATGGAGGAACTCAATTCCTTGTTTGAAATACTCGGATTGAACAGGCTGTATAGTTATTATATTCTTGCTGGTGACTTGAACGCCAAGCATACATCATGGCTGAACGCCACCAATAATCCAAGAGATGTATTCCTAAAATCGTGGATAACAGAGAACCAAATTGAATACAGGTGCAATCTATATGGGTCGGAGTTCCCAACATACCCTAGGACAAATTCATATTTGGACCTCTGCATTGCTGACGCAAGACTCGAATTCAACCTTAATAGTCCTCAACGGAAACTGCAGGTGCTTCCTTATGCTAGCGATCATAACGCAATCCTAATGGAAATCAATCATCACAGGGATGATTTCTTCCTCATTCCAGTTCAACATGAAAATCATCGGTTGAATTTCATAAAAACAGACTGGGGAAAGTTTCAAAAGAAGTTTAATCGGGATTACCAGAAGCAATGTCCCCCTTCTGATGGTGGCAACTCTTGCTCAATGGTTCCTAATGACAGGAATCTAACTAACGATGAAATAGATCTCTATTTGTCGAAGTTAGAGAAGCTGACGTTGGAAACGATTGAGAAAGTAGTTCCCAAGATTAAACATCGAAACAGTATGGAAGGATATGAAACACCAACCAAAGCAAGGTTGAAAAGATTGAAAAGCCTTCTTCTCACACGCGTCAACAATATTTATCGACGATTTTTGGACTACAACCATCCCTAGTTGGCTTTGTTGAAATTACACCTGAAGAATGTCCGGAACTTAATCCGATCATACTTCAGGAGTGAGGTCAGCAACCAATGGGCGGAAAAATTGAGGGGTGTTAGCCCACAGGACCCAGACGGCGTGTTTGCAAAAGTGAATAGCATATTCCGCAAGAAGTCTCGAGTGAAGGTATCGAATCTTGAAGTCACTAGTGATGAGATAAATCTTCTCGATAGGGCTGTTATCGAAGTTGATAGTACGACTCCGGATAGAAATGGAAACAGAATTATTTGTGAGGGATTGGATAAACTTACCTTGATTGGAACACATTTGGAATTGGTTCATCTACCAAACCCTGAGAGAGGGAATGAAATATTTTCAGAGGTCGTTGAAGCAAAAGTTTCCGTGTTCAAATCAAGCCTGAACGGCCAATCAATTCTTCACTTCAATGAAACATTAACATCTGACCTCATACCGGTCTTGAATCTTATTGATTATTTTGTTAGCTATGAAGACTTGTGTTTCATATTTCGCAGGATAAACAACAAGAAATCATGTGGTACTGATGGTATTCCAAATGTAGTTCTCCGACATTTGCCTGAGGTTGCTATTAGGAATTATTGCATATTGTTCAACAACATTGTTGAGCAATTCATATTTCCCAAATGAGTGGAAAAAGGCTGAGGTATTTCCGATCTTGAAGAAACGAAAAGAATCTTCATGCCCTAAAAGCTATCGCCCAATCAGCTTGCTGCCTAACATCAGCAAGGTGTTTGAAGTGATGCTCAACAGAGCATTAATACCCACATTGAGGAATATGAGTTGATGCCGAATTGCCAATTTGGTTTTCGTGCCAGGCATTCGGCCACACATGCAATAACGAAAGCAACCTCAGACATCTGTTGGAAACTAAATGAAAGACAATGTGTTGGAGCATGTCTCATTGATATGGAGAAAGCCTTCGATACGGTATGGTTAGATGGACTTATTTTTAAACTTCTTCAGGACAAGTTCCCCAGACACCTTGTCGCCATGATGTGTAATATGTTATACGGGAAATCGTTTGTTGTAACCGATGGAAATCTGACAACAATGCGCGAGTTCAAGGTCTTGAATGGTCTACAGCAGGGAACAGTTACTGCGCCTCTGCTCTTCTCAATCTTTATTCGCAAGCTATTGAACGGCTTTGATTTTAACGTCTCGCCAAAGCGATCATTGGTAGCGTTTGCTGATGATCTGATCATCTACACGGCAGACCGAAAAGCTACAATAGTTCAGAGCAATCTCCAAAAAATGTTCAATGATGTACAGCTGTACACTGACAATTGGCGAATGAAAATCAATGCGCAGAAGTGTGAAACAATCTTGTTTCGGACAACGCTGCAGGGGGTCAGTCAAGACCTGAAACGTAATTGGAAAGATTTCCACATCATGGCTGGCGAGGGTAGTTCAGAACGAATTCCACATAAATCCTGTGTTCGATACCTCGGTGTTTATCTCGATCAGTATCTGTACTATACTGAACATGTGAAAATCATGCTCAGTAAAGCACTTAAAGTAGTCATGGCCCTTCGAAAACTCTTTCATTCCAGAAACATTGATCAAAAGGTCAAAATTATCTGTTACAAGACACTGGTTAGACCAGTTTTGACCTATGGATGTCAGATCTGGTACAACCAGAGTGCTAGTACTATGGAAAAATTAAGAGTTTTCGAAAGGAAATGTCTTCGTGCATGTACTGGTTTGTACAGAAATCCTGAGACGGATTGGAAACATTATATATCGAATAGAAGAATTTATCAAACTGCTGAAGTGACTAGAGTCGATATCTTCATATTGAAGCTTCTTCGGAATCATATCGCAAGATCTGTGACTGTGAGTGAAAACCCTTGGATTTCACAGCCGTTCCACCCTACAGACGGGTATATAGCGACTTGCCTCGCTACTGGCTTCATTCCTCCAGAAGCATTCGTGTATTTGGACATGAATCGATATGTTTTTGATTCTGACGGCGTCCCAGTCATATATCACATATATCGACGGGCCACCGATAAGAAGATAAAATATCCTCCGAATTTGAGTTCACGAGACCAACGATTTCAATGGAGATACTCATTTGCTAGATTCGTTGAAGCTGATCGAGTTGAGACGGCACAATCCAGGTATTGGTGGCTGAATGACAATGTCTAAATTTTTCGTGTTTGTTTTCAGTTTTGGTGTTTTTCGTTATTTAGTTTTTGAGTTTCAGCTCATTATTGCTACATTTAGTATTGTTATATATTTTTGTTAAAATCAGGTATAGGTTAGGTATATGTAATGTTTACTATATTCCGTTAGAGATAAGATTAAACACTTAGGTTAGGAACATTGTTATAGTATTTTTAGTATAAGATAAAGTTTTTTTGATTGTATTTTATTAGAAATAAGTTACAACATATTAGGTGTAGGATCAAAGTTTCACTGTTGTGTATTAATTATAAATAATTTTTGGATAGTGTTGGTTGGTTTTTTCTCCTTTTTCCAATTGAATTGTAAAAATATGTAATAATCGTAATTAATTGCATTTGCTAGTTTTTTTTTTTTTTTGATGAAATGAGTTTATGATAACGTACAAATTTAGAGAGCCATTTGGGCCATTAAGTTTTTTTGATTGTTATTATTTGGAATTTGCTTTATATTCTTTTAAAATTTATAACGATTAGTATTAAATAAAGCGCTTTTGACTATGACTTTGAAAACTTAATTCTAATAAAATTCAATTAAAAATTTTATCTTGTACTAAAAATGCTATAACAGTGTTTTTTTTTTGATCAAAGTCAAAAGCGCTTTATTTAATACTCATCGTTATAAATTTTAAAAGAATATAAAGCAAATTCCAAATAATAACAATCAAAAAAACTTAATGGCCCAAATGGCTCTCTAAATTTGTACGTTATCATAAACTCATTTCATCAAAAAAAAACTATAGCAAATGCAATTAATTACGATTATTACATATTTTTACAATTCAATTGGAAAAAGGAGAAAAAACCAACCAACACTATCCAAAAATTATTTATAATTAATACACAACAGTGAAACTTTGATCCTACACCTAATATGTTGTAACTTATTTCTAATAAAATACAATCAAAAAAACTTTATCTTATACTAAAAATACTATAACAATGTTCCTAACCTAAGTGTTTAATCTTATCTCTAACGGAATATAGTAAACATTACATATACCTAACCTATACCTGATTTTAACAAAAATATATAACAATACTAAATGTAGCAATAATGAGCTGAAACTCAAAAACTAAATAACGAAAAACACCAAAACTGAAAACAAACACGAAAAATTTAGAAATTGTCATTCAGCCACCAATACCTGGATTGCGCCGTCTCAACTCGATCAGCTTCAACGAATCTAGCAAATGAGTATCTCCATTGAAATCGTTGGTCTCGTGAACTCAAATTCGGAGGATATTTTATCTTCTTATCGGTGGCCCGTCGATATATGTGATATATGACTGGGACGCCGTCAGAATCAAAAACATATCGATTCATGTCCAAATACACGAATGCTTCTGGAGGAATGAAGCCAGTAGCGAGGCAAGTCGCTATATACCCGTCTGTAGGGTGGAACGGCTGTGAAATCCAAGGGTTTTCACTCACAGTCACAGATCTTGCGATATGATTCCGAAGAAGCTTCAATATGAAGATATCGACTCTAGTAACTTCAGCAGTTTGATAAATTCTTCTATTCGATATATAATGTTTCCAATCCGTCTCAGGCTTTCTGTACAAACCAGTACATGCACGAAGACATTTCCTTTCGAAAACTCTTAATTTTTCCATAGTACTAGCACTCTGGTTGTACCAGATCTGACATCCATAGGTCAAAACTGGTCTAACCAGTGTCTTGTAACAGATAATTTTGACCTTTTGATCAATGTATCTGGAATGAAAGAGTTTTCGAAGGGCCATGACTACTTTAAGTGCTTTACTGAGCATGATTTTCACATGTTCAGTATAGTACAGATACTGATCGAGATAAACACCGAGGTATCGAACACAGGATTTATGTGGAATTCGTTCTGAACTACCCTCGCCAGCCATGATGTGGAAATCTTTCCAATTACGTTTCAGGTCTTGACTGACCCCCTGCAGCGTTGTCCGAAACAAGATTGTTTCACACTTCTGCGCATTGATTTTCATTCGCCAATTGTCAGTGTACAGCTGTACATCATTGAACATTTTTTGGAGATTGCTCTGAACTATTGTAGCTTTTCGGTCTGCCGTGTAGATGATCAGATCATCAGCAAACGCTACCAATGATCGCGTTGGCGAGACGTTAAAATCAAAGCCGTTCAATAGCTTGCGAATGAAGATTGAGAAGAGCAGAGGCGCAGTAACTGTTCCCTGCTGTAGACCATTCAAGACCTTGAACTCGCGCATTGTTGTCAGATTTCCATCGGTTACAACAAACGATTTCCCGTATAACATATTACACATCATGGCGACAAGGTGTCTGGGGAACTTGTCCTGAAGAAGTTTAAAAATAAGTCCATCTAACCATACCGTATCAAAGGCTTTCTCCATATCAATGAGACATGCTCCAACACATTGTCTATCATTTAGTTTCCAACAGATGTCTGAGGTTACTTTCGTTATTGCATGTGTGGTCGAATGCCTGGCACGAAAACCAAATTGGCAATTCGGCATCAACTCATTTTCCTCAATGTGGGCATTTAATGCTCTGTTGAGTATCACTTCAAACACCTTGCTGATGTTAGGCAGCAAGCTGATTGGGCGATAGCTTTTCGGGCATGAAGATTCTTTTCCTTTCTTCAAGATCGGAAATACCTTAGCCTTTTTCCACTCATTTGGGAAATATGAATTGCTCAACATGTTGTTGAACAATATGCAATAGTTCCTAATAGCAACCTCAGGCAAATGTCGGAGAACTACATTTGGAATACCATCATTACCACATGATTTCTTGTTGTTTATCTTGCGAAATATGAAACACAAGTCTTCATAGCTGACAAAATAATCAATTAGATTCAAGCTCGGTATGAGGTCAGATGTTAATGTTTCATTGAAATGAAGAATTGATTGGCCGTTCAGGCTTGATTTGAAGTCGGAAACTTTTGCTTCAACGACCTCTGAAAAAATTTCGTTCCCTCTCTCAGGGTTTGGTAGATGAACCAATTCAAAATGTGTGTGTATGCTATTCACTTTCGCGAACACGCCGTCTGGGTCCTGTGGGCTAATACCCCTCAATTTTTCCGCCCATTGATTGCTGACCTCACTCCTGAAGTATGACCGGATTAAGTTCCGGACATTCTTCAGATGTAATTTCAACAAAGACAACGAGGGATGGTTGTAGTCCAAAAATCGTCGATAAATATTGTTGACGCGTGTGAGAAGGAGGCTTTTCAATCTTTTCAACCTTGCGATGGTTGGTGTTTCATATCCTTCCATATTGTTTCGATGTTTAATCTTGGGAACTACTTTCTCAATCGTTTCCAACGTCAGCTTCTCTAACTTCGACAAATAGACATCTATTTCATCGTTAGTTAGATTTCTGTCATTAGGAACCATTGAGCAAGAGTTGCCGCCATCAGAAGGGGGACATTGCTTCTGGTACTCCCGATTAAACTTCTTTTGAAACTTTCCCCAGTCTGTTTTTTTGAAATTCAACCGATGATTTTCATGTTGAACTGGAATGAGGAAGAAATCATCCCTGTGATGATTGATTTCCATTACGATTGCGTTATGGTCGCTATCATAAGGAAGCACCTGCAGTTTCCGTTGAGGACTATTAAAGTTGAATTCGAGTCTTGCGTCAGCAATGCAAAGGTCCAAATATGAATTTGTCCTAGGGTATGTTGGGAACTCCGACCCATATAGATTGCACCTGTATTCAATTTGGTTCTCTGTTATCCACGATTTCAGGAATACACCTCTTGGATTATTGGTGGCGTTCAGCCATGATGTATGCTTGGCGTTCAGGTCACCAGCAAGAATATAATAGTTATGCAGCCTGTTCAATTCGAGTATTTCGAACAAGGAATTGAGTTCCTCCTTGAGCTTGAGAACAGTTCCACCAGTTGCATAGGCAGAGATAACGAAGAGGTTATCCCCACCTGGCAGTGAGATTTTGATAACGGACACTTCAAGAGATTCAAAGCTTTTGAATTCGACTTTTTCAATTTTTTGGAAACAATAGGGTCTTCGTACCAATATCCCGGTGCCACCTCCCCCATCACCTATTACCCTATCGTTTCTTACGAATTCAAAATCCTTGAATGTCATGAAGTGCCATGAATTGAGGTGGGTTTCGGTTAGAAGCAGGATGTCAGGCTTTTGTCTGGCAATGAATTCAAGGAGATAATCACGCCGATGTAAAGTAACAATGGAGTTGACGTTGATCGAGATGAGACGAATCCTATCCGTGGGAATGTGGCTGGATGACAACTTATTTTGAGCCATTTGAAAGTCCTAAACGCTGAAAAACAATGTTAATTTTCGAATCTTGTTAATCGATTCGCTCTGATAAGGAATTTAATTGTTGATAAATTTTGAGAAGCAGCTCATTATTGCCACTTACATTATTTACCCTATTTTCCGCATTTTCTGCTGGTCCTCTAGCGGCGAGTGCAAACGATACTCCGGGCTTGACGAAGTTCGGAGCTAAGACACTGCGGTGTATTTGTGTTTGTTTTGGGGCAGATTTCAATCTTGCATCCTGATATCGGGAGCATCCTCGATATGATGCCGGGTGACCAAAAACACCGCAGTTCACACAATATAACTTCTCTTTTGGCTCCGTCTGAGCCAATTTGCACTCACCGGGAGCATTTAACGCATCGGTAATGCATGGCGCAGTTGGCAGCCGAATTCCCAAATCGTTGGCAGCGATAGCACTGGTTGATTTCTCGTTTCTGGAGGCGTTCCCACCTCACCACTCGAAAATTTAAATATCTGATTTGCTGAAGAGCGCTTGGACTGCTCTTATTTGTTATTTGTACCAAATAAAGTGGTAAGTTTTTTTTTTCTACCGTCGACCTTCTTGTCGCGAATGTTTTCACTGAGATAAACTCGATTTGTGGCGCCGTTTCCTTGAGAACCTGAAGAAGATCGACGGTATCTTCTCCGCAGTCCAAGCCCTTCAGCAAGAACGTCTGGTTCTTCTCGCTCTTGGGGGTATAGGTGAAGTGCGGAACCTCCCCAGAATTCAAAGCATCTTTCGCTGATTTGAAATCAACCAGTGATTTCGTTCTGATTGACAGCTTCTCAGAATTTACTCGTTTGATTTCGAAATTTGTCAATTTGTTTTCGGCTGCCAACAGCCGAACCATGTCTTTTCCGCTTTGCCCGAAGACATTAATCGGCGGAACTTTCTCGGTATTCTTGGCTACTTTTTGAGGAGGACCAGCAGAACTACGGGCTGGTTTCTTCTCCCTATTTCTACTTTCATTATTTTTATTTTTTAAATATAGGATAAAATTATCGTCTTTGTTACCTTCGTCTACCTCCATGTCCTGCTGGAGTCCATCCAGCGCCGCAAAGTAGTTCTGGCTTTCGTTCGTGCCACCAGCACTTAATACTTCTTCAGTTATTATTGGAGTTGCAGCTTTCTTCTGTTTTTCGATTTTTCGTATCGGGCCACTCTCTTGAACTTGTTTTGCCGTCTTGAACATTTCTTCATACGTTTGAATTCTTGCCTTTAGCTCTTCGATTTCACTTCGAAGGCGGCACACTTCCTGTCTATCCTCGAGCACTTGTGTTTTGCGACCGGTATCTGCGGTATCCTGGGTGCTCGTGTGTCTCCGCTTGTTGACACTTGCCAATTTCACACCGTCACTCTCCCCGGGGCCCCCCAACGGAGGGAAGCCGTCGGGCTCCTCCATACAGCAGTCCCGAGTTGTCTTTGGTTTGTTGCTTTTCTTGATTTATTGGTATGGTTGTTCGATGCCTTCGACGATTAATTCTTCCCCAATAAAATCAAAACTTGCTTTTGACCGACTCGTACAAAATTATTTCAATTATTTGAAACTGACTTTTGTGAAAAATTAATTAATTTTTAAAATTAATGACAGGAGCGATTAAAAATACGTCTACACGCAACGAGTGCTAGACGTAGAATATATATATATATATTTTTTTTTTTTTTTTTTTGATGAAATGTGTTTAATGATAACGTATGACTTTAGAGAGCCATTTGGGCCATTAAGTTTTTGTATTGTTATTGTTTGGAATCCGCTTTATATTCGTTGAAAATTTATACCGATTAGTATTGAATAAAGCGCTTTTGACTTTGACTTTGACGTTATGTGAATGCAGATCGCACGAGCATTGCGCGACGAAGAAAGAGTGATGAAGAGAGTGGTAGGTAATGGAGATATCTAAAAAAAAGGATGTGATCACATTTTCAAAACAAACCAAAAACCGTATTTTTTAATACATATACTTTAATACTTTTTCATTTTGAGCCAACTATAAATTTTTCGCTTGCCCTAAAAT